>CM034310.1:18888155-19271388 GCA_019925795.1 Dendrobium chrysotoxum | reverse complement strand
AGGATCCCGAGCACTTAATTTTGATGGTGACAACTAATATTTACTGAGTAAATATAGACTTCAGTTAGATTACAAATGTTTAATCTTTGTATATGAGAACTAACATTTCAGGTCAGATGCACACTGCTAAAGATTGCTGGAGACTCAAATTGGGTAGAATAGGATGTTGAAGAGTCTGTAATTTTTATTTCTTTAATTTTTCTTTTTGAGTCTGCCACAGAAGCATGCATGTGAAAGGAGCAACAATGCACACACACAGGGGGAGATTTTTTTCTTTTAAAATGATTAATTTTTTAAAACACATCGTACTGTACGATCATTGATCGTACTGTACGATTAATTGAAAATACTCAGGCAACGACTAATTCTCTATTGATTAAATTTACAAACTTATCGTACTGTACGATCGAGATCGTACTGTACGATGATTTGTAATTGTGAAACCCTAGCCGCCAGAATAAGTTTGGTAAGTTTTCGAATTTGATTTTATGAACTATTCGTACTGTACGATATGTATCGTACTGTACGATTAATTAATAACTTGCCAAAATTATCTCCCTAATCAGGAAATAAAACGTTGGTTTCTAATTATATGTCGATCGTACTGTACGATGTTAAATCGTACTGTACGACTGACAGAGACGATTTCAGTCGTCCTAGAGATCGTACCAGACGAAACCAATGTTTTTTTGTTCTGATCGTCCTGGATGATATTCATATCGTACAGGACGATATCAAGAAATGAACTAATCGTACTGTACGAATGGTGGAGTGCTGGACGATTGACAGAGACGATTTTCTTCGTCCCAGCGATCGTACCAGACGATCCCAAGAAATTTTGAACTGATCGTACTGGACGATAGCCCTATCGTACAGGACGATATCATGAAAAACACTATTCATACTGTACGATTAAATGAGTGCTGGACGACTGATAGAGATGAGTTCTTTCGTCCCGAGGTTCGTCCCACAGTTCGTCCCGTACGAACAGTACGAATCAATAGTATCGTACTGTACGATATACATATCGTACTGTACGATATGAATAAAATTCGATACCTATTCGTCTGCACTCGTACTGGACGGAGCTGTAATTGAACTGATCGTACTGTACGATTATAAATCGTACTGTACGAACAGAAACGCAAAAGTTGAATTCTTTAGGGTTTTCTGAAGCCTGATATAAAAAACAACTTATTATTTTTCTAGAATAGTTGTTGATCAATCCTTTTTGCTGTGAGAGGCTTGGAGGAAAAAGAAGGGGATTCGGTAGAGAAGTTTTTGGAGAGATCTAGAGCTTGAGAGAGGAAGGTGAAGGTGAGCTTGAGCGTGAGGGAGAAGTAGTGTGAGGGGATCACACGGTGGCTCCAAGCTAGCTGCATGCTTTACTCCTCTTGTGGCTTTAGAAGCTTCAAGAAAGTTCTCGAAGGAAGAATCACTTCAAGATCAACATCGCCAAGGTACTCTGCCATCTCCAGGAGGGAGAAAAAGGAGAAGGTCCGCTGCCGTCACCGGGAGGGTGACATAGCGTTTGGTATTCCGCCGCACCGAGGGAGGTGAAAGTGAGTATTGTAAAGGCTTCTCCGCCTTGCTGTGGGGGCAAAAGGAGAGTCAACTTTTACTAGTGCAAATCCCGGAGTAGAGGACTCCGGGGAGTGGACGTAGGTCAAGTGACCGAACCACTATAAAAATTTCTGGTGTGTTTTTTCCTGTTTACCGCACTTTACTTTTCATGCTTTTAAATTTGTGCGTTTTAATTGCTTGGTGAAAAATCAATTTTTAAATCTCGTAGTGTTATCAATTTTATCGTTGTGATCGTTGTAATTGCTTCCGCACATTGGTTGTTAAATTATATTTCGAAAATACAAAAAAAAATTAGAACTCTTGTGTAGGGTCAAATTTTTAAAATACCAATTCACCCCCCCTCTTGGCGCATCTCGTACTTTCAAGTGGTATCAGAGCGGGGTTTCAAAATAGTGTTTTAGAAAACCTAGAAACGTAAGATCCATGGCTCAATTTGGTAACCGTAACACTGCGGAGGGTTATTCCATAACTCGTCCACCTTTATTTGACAACATACTGTTTGATTTTTGGAAAATACGCATGTCTACATTTTTACAGTCTTTAGATTACCGCATGTGGATGATAGTCCAAGAAGGTTATTCTGCACCGTTTCGTATGTTGAATGGAGTGAAAACTGAACTGTCATTTAATGAATGGAGCATTGAGGATAGAGAATTTGCACAACTGAATGCTAAATGTCTAAACTGTTTCTTTTGCGCATTAAAATCAGAAGACTATATGCGAGTGTCAACGTGTACTACTGGTAAACAAATTTGGGACAAACTGTGTATCACGTACGAAGGAACTAGTGAGGTCAAACAATCTAGGTTGAACATACTGTTACATGATTACGAACTGTTCCGCATGAAACCTAGTGAAACTATAACTGACATGTACACTCGATTCACCCAGATTGTAACATCACTGCATGCTTTAGGAAGAGAGTTGTCTAACTCAGAAAAAGTAAACAAAATACTGCGATGTTTGCCTAGCTCATACGATGCTAAAATCACTGCAATAACTGAGTCAAAAGACCTAAATGTCTATTCTATTGATAATTTGCTTGGGTCACTCATTGCCTACGAGCAAGGAGTGAGTCAACGACAAAGTGATGCAGGTGAAAAGAAAAAGGAGCGAGCAGTGGCTTTAAAAGCAAACAATTCTGAAAGTGACAGCTCAGCAGCGGAGGAAGATGACGACATAGCTTTGATGACTCGTCAATTCAAAAATTTTCTGAAAAGAAAGCAGCGCCATCATCAAAGCAATTGGAATAAAGGTAAGAACTCAAAGTATACTAAGGTTGCATCTGAAACAATTTGCTTTGAGTGCAGGAAACCCGGTCATCTCCGAGCTGATTGCCCCAACATCAAAACTCATCAAACCAAGGAGAAGGGTGAGGAAAGATCTAAGTTCAAGAAGGGCAAGTTTAAGACTCAGAAAGCTTTTTGGGCCGACTCTGCCTCAGACTCATCGGAAGAAGAAGCAGAGGAGGAGGTAACAAATCTGTGTCTTATGACTAATGATAATCTTGATCAATCAGATCAAGATGAGGTATGTCAACTGTCTTACGATGAACTGCTTGTTATTTCTGAAAAAATTCATGACTCGTATAGAAAATTGAAGAAAAAGCATGCTAGTCTTAATACTGAGTTTAGTACTTTACAAAAGGAACATGCTAGTGTAGTAAAAAATTTTTCTGACTTAGATAGAGATCATATGTCGTTGCTTGATGAATACGATGCATTAAACAAGAAGCATATTGAGTTAACCACTGCACATGAAACCTTGAAATCATCACATGTTGAATTAGATAATGCATTTAAGGAACTAGAAGAACTATCAGGGGAACTTGGTAGTAGTGAGCATGCATTGAGATTCGAATATGCTAGTCTTAACCAAGAGAACAAATTCTTAAATGAAAAACTTCATGCATACGAGAATAACAAAAAACCTCCCACGTTTGCTGAATTCTTTCATCCTCCACCATGTGAATCATCTCACTCAAAACCAGCACGGCATGCATCATTCAAACCCAGAAATAGGCTCTACCACCCTCGCAGATTAGTGAACCCATTTCCAGGTGTTAGATGTTATTCTTGTGGCATGCTAGGTCACATAGCTCGCACGTGCTCAATTCACTGTAGGACACATCTAGTGTGGAGACCAAAATCGCAATCATCACAGCATAACATGCATACATTTCATTCATATAAGCATGATGTGGAACCCAAACTCACTTGGGTTCCCAAAGCTAATCCATGATTGACATTGTAGGGATGCTCTCACAAAAGACCTAGTGAGAGCATGTGGTACCTGGACAGTGGCTGCTCGAGACACATGACTGGAGACATGAAGCAGTTCGTGACACTGGAGGCCAGGTTAGGAGGCAAGGTAACTTTGGGAGACAACACCACCAGAAAAGTGGTGGGCTCAGGTATCATTGGAAATACTAAAAATTTAATTATTGAGAATGTACTTTTAGTGGATGGTTTAAAGCACAATCTTTTAAGTATAAGTCAATTATGTGACAAGGGCTTTGATATAAAATTTCTGTCTAACAAATGCATGATTAGTTTAAATGATTCACTTGTGTTAGAGGGAAAACGTATAAACAATGTTTACATGATAGACTTGAACTGCATTGAAACCTCAAACTCTTTGTGTCTGAAAACAATAGCAGATGACTCTTGGCTATGGCATAGGAGACTATGCCATGCTAGTATGAAAACACTTAGGAACATCACTTAGAAAGACTTAGTTAGAGGCATACCAAAGTTAGACTTTACTAAGGACCATCTTTGTGATGCTTGCCAATTAGGAAAACAAGTTAAATCTTCATTTCATGCAATCAAGGATATCAGCACCACTAGGCCACTAGAAACTCTCCACATGGACCTGTTCGGACCTGTTAGCACAGCCAGCCTAGGAGGGAAGTTGTATGGGTTTGTAATAGTAGATGACTACTCTAGGTTTACTTGGGTGAAATTCCTAGCTCATAAGAGTGAGTCATTTGAAGAATTTAGAATTTTCTCCACATGGATTCAAAGGAAATTAGGATGTGTAATTTCAACAATTCATAGTGATCACGGTGGGGAATTTGAGAATGATAAGTTTGAATCGTTTTGTAAAGAGGTTGGAATGGAACATAATTTCTCTGCCCCTAGAACTCCTCAGCAAAATGGAATAGCAGAAAGAAAGAATAGAACTTTAGTTGAAGCTGCTAGGGCTATGTTAGCTGAATACACTCTCCCTAGATACTTTTGGGCAGAAGCAGTAAATACCGCTTGCTATGTATTAAATAGGGTAAATGTTAGATCCAAACTTAATAAGACACCCTATGAGTTGCTTAAGGGTAGGACACCCAACCTTTCCCACTTACATGTTTTCGGGTGCAAATGCTTCATCCTAATCAATGGCAAGTCACCCTTAGGAAAGTTCGATCCTAAATCAGATGAAGGGGTTTTCCTAGGCTACTCATCTGTAGGTAAAGCTTATAGAATATTCAATAAGAGAACCCTAGTAGTAGAAGAGTCCACTCATGTAGTATTTGATGAATCCAATAAGACATCTGAACCTAATCATGAAGAAGAAGAAGTTGAGGTTATACGGGGAGTAGAAACCATTACCATAGAGACTAGAGCGGAACCTCAGGAACATCTGCCTAAAGATTGGAAATTTTCTTCTAGTCATCCTAGAGAGCTGATCTTAGGAGACCCATCAGAAGGGGTAAAAACTAGGCATGGACTTAGGAAAGAGGTTAGCCATTCTGCATTCATATCTATGATTGAACCCACGAGTATAGATCAAGCCTTAGGAGATGAATTTTGGATCCTAGCAATGCAAGAAGAGTTGAACCAATTCGTTAGGAATGATGTATGGGAATTAGTCAAAAGGCCTAAAGAGCAAAGTGTGGTTGGAACTAAGTGGGTCTTTAAAATAAGATGAATGACTCAGGCATAGTAGTAAGAAATAAGGCTAGGCTAGTAGCGAAGGGTTATAACCAAATTGAAGGAATAGATTTTGAAGAAACCTTTGCTCCGGTAGCTAGACTAGAAGCCATCAGGGTACTGTTAGCTTTTGCTTGTTTTAGGGATTTTAAGCTGTATCAAATGGATGTAAAGAGTGCCTTCCTGAATGGAGTAATCAAGGAAGATGTGTATGTGGAGCAACCTCCGGGGTTTGAAAACTCACAATTTCTAAACCACGTGTTTAAACTGAAAAAGGCACTGTACGGGTTAAAACAAGCACCTAGAGCCTGGTATGAAAGACTTAGTACGTTCCTACTAGATAGAGGCTTTGTAAAGGGTAGTGTGGACACCACCTTATTTTTGAAGAAGGTAGGAATTGAAGTACTCATTGTTCAGATTTATGTAGATGACATATTGTTCGGATCGACGGAGAAAAACCTATGTAATGAATTTTCAAAAATAATGAGCGACGAGTTTGAAATGAGCATGATGGGTGAACTTAGTTACTTCCTTGGATTTAGTGTAAAACAAACGGAAGGTGGAACGTTTCTTAGCCAGTCTAAGTACGTCAATGATATTTTGAAAAAATATGAAATGGACAATGCTAAGGCTATGAATACACCCATGAGCTCTAATATTCAATTGGATAAAGATCCCAGTGGGAAGTCTGTAGATCAAAAGAGGTATAGGGGAATAATTGGATCGCTTCTCTATCTGACTGCCAGTAGACCAGACATAATGTTTAGTGTGTGCCTCTGTGCCCGTTTTCAAGCTGACCCGAAAGAATCTCACATGACTGCTGTCAAAAGAATTCTCAGATATCTTCTAGGCACCCCGAACTTAGGAATTTGGTATCCTAGACACAGCACCTCTTTTGAAATCTTAGGATACTCCGATTCAGACTTTGCAGGTTGTAAGGTAGATAGAAAAAGCACTTCTGGCACTTGTCAATTCATAGGATAATCATTAGTTTCATGGTCCAGTAGGAAGCAAAATTCAGTAGCCCTATCCACCGCCGAAGCGGAATATATAGCGGTAGGTAGCTGTGTTGCACAAGTGTTGTGGTTAAAACAACAGCTTGTAGATCTAAGACTACCTGTAGGAACGATTCCGATCATGTGTGACAACACTAGCGCAATCTGCATATCCAAAAATCCAATTCAACACTCACGAACCAAACATATAGACATTAGACATCATTTCATTAGAGATCATGTAGCCAAAGGCGATATTGAACTGCACCACGTTGCTACTGAAGATCAATTGGCGGACATCTTCACAAAACCATTAGGCTATGACACATTTAGCACTCTACGAACCAAATTAGGTGTCATAGACATTCACGCCTAATGTAACAAAACAAAAAAAAACAAAAAAAAAAAAAAAAATTTTTGTGGGTGATTTGTTTTTGTTGTTAAAACCAAAAAAAAAAAAAAAAAAAAAAAAACAAAAAAAAAAACAAAAAAAAAAAAATTGGACTCCTGATCCTCTTCCCATGTTGCTCACAAACCTTGATCTTCTCTGACAATCGTACTGTACGATACACTATCGTACTGTACGATCAGGTTCCAATCACTCAAATCTCAGCCGTTCATTCCCATTCACGATCCAGATCTTTCATGTCTTATACACATCGTACTGTACGATTCACTACTCGTACTGTACGATAGTAATTATTGGTCATCGTACTGTACGAACATCCCGATCGTACGGTACGATCCACGTGGCAAACGGATTAGGACGAATTTAAATCGGCCGGTACGAAAATTATTGCCCATCGTACTGTACGAATACCTGTTCGTACTGTACGAACACTTTTGGTCAAAAGTCGTTCAGACGACTCGTTGGGACGAACGCCTTACACTCACGTTCGTACAGTACGATACTGATCGTACTGTACGATTTGACTCACTTTTTGAGAAGTCGTCCAGACGACATTATTGCGCATATCGTACTGTACGATTCTCGATCGTACTGTACGATATCCCCCAAATTCTATAAAAAGAGAGGAATTCTTAGCCATTTCTCCTCACCTTCAATCCCTCTGAATTTCCTCGTTCGTCCAATCCTCTTTTCCAAAATGTCTGCGTCCAGTAAGCGCGGTCGTATGATTGTCGGGAGCTCTTCCTCCTCTCGGCGCTTCGACGATCGTTTTCTCTCAGCTGCGGATGAGAAAGCGTATATCAAAATCAAGGAGGCAAAGTTCACTCCCTCCCGCATGCTCAATCAGGCCGCCCTAAATTTTGAGGTGATGAATCTATTCGCCTCGACTAGCCTTCAATTCCTTCTGACTCTTGCTTTTCCATTCCACTCCGAACTATTATTTGAGTTTTTTGCAAACATCCGAGTCAACCTTGAAAACACTACCTTCACATCCTATGTCTGTAAACAGAATGTCGTTATCACCGTCGACGACATTGCTGAGCACATCGGGCTGTCCACTGACGGTCCTCGTCCCCAATCCATGATCTCCCACGACTATGATTGGACGTCCGTTAATATGACCCTTAGAGGTGTCCCCTCAAATCAACACCTACCACTGGTCCAAACCTTAAATCAAAATGCCCGCGTTATCCAGCATGTCCTACGCACATCTATTATACCTAAGGCTGGAGATCGCATCCATATCACTCCCCTACTGTCTGTCGTCACCTATCTCATTATGTCGGGCACAAAATTCAATGAAGCCCAAATGGTATTCGACTACATTCATACCTTGTCTGCCTTCCGCTGTCCCGGTGCCCGTCGTAAATTGAACCTGGCCTTAGGGCATGTCATAGGCTACATTCTAGATGCAAAATACCAGCTTCATTATCCGCTCCCTCCTGATCACCTTCCTATCTTCTACTCGGATGCCTCCTTTCGTATCCTGTTCCATCGGGGGGCCGCTCCCGCCGATCCCGAGTTTGATGACGAGGAGGCTGATGCTCCTGCTGACGCACCTCCGCCACCACCAATCCAACCACCTGGCCTTGCACCTCCCGACTACCCTCACGACGACATTATTCGATGACTTGATCGTCTGGAGACTCGGTTGGATGCTCACATTACTCAGCAGCATCAGGAGCATGCCACGGATATGAAATGGTTTAGGGAGCGCTTCCAATCGATCGATCACCAGTTCGCCTCCCTTCATCAGTACCACCAGCTGTTTCCTGACCCTCCACCGCCACCTCCGGATCAGGATCCAGATTTTTAGGTTGTTGTAGATGTTTCTGTTTTCTGTTTTTTGTTGTACTTGTTTTTTCTTTTTCTTCCCTTTTTGGTGTTGTCAAAAGGGGGAGACTTTTCTGTGTGTTGTATTATGTTTTTGTCTACTATTAAATGCTAATTGGTTGTTTATATTCTCAGTATTTTTTTTATCTTGTTGTTGTATTTTTTATAAAAAAAAAAAAAAAAAAAAAAAAACTGTTTCTTCTCCTCCTATTTGAAAATTAATAAGCTACTCTTCTGAGGGGGAGCTAAAGAAGTCAGAACATCTGTACATCAGAAAATATTATTTGACACCATCAAAAAGGGGGAGATTGTTGGAATCCAGGATCCCGAGCACTTAATTTTGATGGTGACAACTAATATTTACTGAGTAAATATAGACTTCAGTTAGATTACAAATGTTTAATCTTTGTATATGAGAACTAACATTTCAGGTCAGATGCACACTGCTAAAGATTGCTGGAGACTCAAATTGGGTAGAATAGGATGTTGAAGAGTCTGTAATTTTTATTTCTTTAATTTTTCTTTTTGAGTCTGCCACAGAAGCATGCATGTGAAAGGAGCAACAATGCACACACACAGGGGGAGATTTTTTTCTTTTAAAATGATTAATTTTTTAAAACACATCGTACTGTACGATCATTGATCGTACTATACGATTAATTGAAAATACTCAGGCAACGGCTAATTCTCTATTGATTAAATTTACAAACTTATCGTACTGTACGATCGAGATCGTACTGTACGATGATTTGTAATTGTGAAACCCTAGCCGCCAGAATAAGTTTGGTAAGTTTTCGAATTTGATTTTATGAACTATTCGTACTGTACGATATGTATCGTACTGTACGATTAATTAATAACTTGCCAAAATTATCTCCCTAATCAGGAAATAAAACGTTGGTTTCTAATTATATGTCGATCGTACTGTACGATGTTAAATCGTACTGTACGACTGACAGAGACGATTTCAGTCGTCCCAGAGATCGTACCAGACGAAACCAATGTTTTTTTGTTCTGATCGTCCTGGACGATATTCATATCGTACAGGACGATATCAAGAAATGAACTAATCGTACTGTACGAATGGTGGAGTGCTGGACGATTGACAGAGACGATTTTCTTCGTCCCAGCGATCGTACCAGACAATCCCAAGAAATTTTGAACTGATCGTACTGGACGATAGCCCTATCGTACAGGACGATATCATGAAAAACACTATTCGTACTGTACGATTAAATGAGTGCTGGACGACTGATAGAGATGAGTTCTTTCGTCCCGAGGTTCGTCCCACAGTTCGTCCCGTACGAACAGTACGAATCAATAGTATCGTACTGTACGATATACATATCGTACTGTACGATATGAATAAAATTCGATACCTATTCGTCTGCACTCGTACTGGACGGAGCTGTAATTGAACTGATCGTACTGTACGATTATAAATCGTACTGTACGAACAGAAACGCAAAAGTTGAATTCTTTAGGGTTTTCTGAAGCCTGATATAAAAAACAACTTATTATTTTTCTAGAATAGTTGTTGATCAATCCTTTTTGCTGTGAGAGGCTTGGAGGAAAAAGAAGGGGATTCGGTAGAGAAGTTTTTGGAGAGATCTAGAGCTTGAGAGAGGAAGGTGAAGGTGAGCTTGAGCGTGAGGGAGAAGTAGTGTGAGGGGATCACACGGTGGCTCCAAGCTAGCTGCATGCTTTACTCCTCTTGTGGCTTTAGAAGCTTCAAGAAAGTTCTCGAAGGAAGAATCACTTCAAGATCAACATCGCCAAGGTACTCTGCCATCTCCAGGAGGGAGAAAAAGGAGAAGGTCCGCTGCCGTCACCGGGAGGGTGACATAGCGTTTGGTATTCCGCCGCACCGAGGGAGGTGAAAGTGAGTATTGTAAAGGCTTCTCCGCCTTGCTGTGGGGGCAAAAGGAGAGTCAACTTTTACTAGTGCAAATCCCGGAGTAGAGGACTCCGGGGAGTGGACGTAGGTCAAGTGACCGAACCACTATAAAAATTTCTGGTGTGTTTTTTCCTGTTTACCGCACTTTACTTTTCATGCTTTTAAATTTGTGCGTTTTAATTGCTTGGTGAAAAATCAATTTTTAAATCTCGTAGTGTTATCAATTTTATCGTTGTGATCGTTGTAATTGCTTCCGCACATTGGTTGTTAAATTATATTTCGAAAATACAAAAAAAAATTAGAACTCTTGTGTAGGGTCAAATTTTTAAAATACCAATTCACCCTCCCTCTTGGCGCATCTCGTACTTTCAATATGGAGAATATGTTTAATAGCTAATTAAATAATTAATTCATGTGAATTAATTATACTATATAATTCAGATTGTATTATACAATTCATTATGATCTGAAAACTCTAGATGTCTGATAAATTAAGGTATTTAAAATTTGAACTTTGAACTAATCGTACTGTATAATATAATTCATACTGCATAAAAATTTGAAATCTTACTAAAATTAACCCATATAATTAGTCAATCGAATTATGGTTTAATTAATGATAATAGATCATACTGTACATTCTTGATCATACCGTATGATTGATAGAGATAAAATTTGGTCATCCCAAAGATCGTATCAAATGAAACCATAATTTTTGAACTAATCTTACTGTATGATATTGACATCGTACTGGATGACCCACTTAAAATTAACTAACTATATTATACGATAAGAGTAGTACGGGATCATTGACAGAGATTAATCATCCGAAGAATCATCCTTTACAAATAGAGAGAAAGTAAACAGTTCATACTAGATGATCTTAGGATCATACTATATGATGTATTCAAAAAGTTGAATAGATTATCTGAAATAACTATTCACATCATACTGGATGGAACTAATTTTTGAACTGATTGTACTATATAACCTTATATTATACTGTACGAATAAAAAATGGCTCACTTGAATTATAGGGTTTTTTAAAGCTCTTTACTCAATCAACTTTATAATTTTATTTCCATAAAAAAGAGAGGATTGTGTGACTGCTAAAGGAACTCTGAGAGAGGTGCTTTTGAGAGAAAATCAAGGTTTAAGAGGAAGGAGAATGTGAGGTTGAGCATGAGGGAGAAGGACTGTGAGGGGATCACACAGTTGCTCCGGGCTAGTTACACCCTTGCTCCTCCTGTAGCCTTCGTGAGTGCTTGAAGGCTTTCTTAGGAGAGATGATTCAAAGTTAAGTCCTTGAGGTACTCTGCCTTCTCCAGAAGGGAGAAAAGATTGGAGGTACTATACATTCTCCAGAAGGGAGAAAAACATTTGAGGTACACATCCTTCTCTAGTAGGGAGAAAAAGCTTTGGGTTCTCTGCCTTCTCCAGGAGGGAGAAAAATGATTCAAATTCCACTACCATCATTAGGAGGGTGACATAGCATTCGACACTCCACCGTACCAGGCTTTGGTGGAAGGGATTTTGTATAGGCTTTTTTGCCTTATTGTGGGGGTAAAAGGATAGTTACTTAGTATTAGTGCAATACTCAGAGGGAAGAACTCTAGGGAGTGAACATAGGTCAAGGTTGACTAAACCACTATAAAATTTTTGGTGTGTTTTTTCTTTTCACACTTTTACTTTTTCTGTATTTTATTTCTGTGATAACTGTTTAGGAAAATTGTGAATATTGCATTATTTCAAAATTTAGAATATCATCATAGTTAATTTAGTATATTTGATAAAATCATTCACTTTCGCAATCAATTAGAACTTGGTATTATAAATTAATAAACTTTTTATTTCAAGAATATTGTCATTATTATTTTGAAGTATGCATCTTTTTTAAATTACCAATTCACCCCCTCTCTTTGTGTGTCTTAGGCTAGTTCTTTGAGATTTAACAATCTTCTCAAACTTTCACCAAGCCTATTATTAGAGCTTCATACTCAGTCTCGTTGCTCGTGTAAGGCTCTGGTAGGAAAAGTGCATCATTCCCTTTTATGGTGTTATAAAATTAGGCTAATTTTAGCTTTTTTGTGGATTATAAATTTTTTGGGTTTTGCCTCTTTAACAGGATGCTACTCCATCAAAATATAAATCTAAGACAGTTATTGGATTCCTTTAAACTTATGATTTGTTCATCAGGTAAATCATCATTTAGAGGAGAATCCAATGGCGGTGGGTGTGTTGCAGGGAATTCAGTAATGGCCTGCCCTTTTACGGCTCACAGGGGAATGAAAGTAATCTCAAATTAAAGTAATATCATAGATCACCATGCCAAACATCCTGATAGCATAGGATGGGTCATAAGATATTACAATGGGTTGACTCTAAAAATTGAACTCACTTGATGGGAAAGCATGTAATGTCTTAGTTTTTAGGCTGTAAAAAAATTAAAGCAAGACAATGCTTCTCGATTGAAGGGTGCTAGATTTCTATGATAAGGAGTCTTTAACTCAAGTAATAGAGAATGTTCTCCTTCTCCTCATCATTGAATTGAGCCAACAGGGCACCGATGGACTCATCCATAACCGCGATGTAAAGAATAAGAGATTTCTACGAAAAATGGACTTTCAAAATAGGAGTATTTGTTATATATTTTTTGATTCTTTCAAAGGCACTTTGATATTTCTCATCCCAGATGAATTTGGTGTCCTTCTAGCTAGGACATAGAAGGGTTGACATCTTCAAGAAAGATTAGAGATAAATCTCCTTATACACGCAAGTCTACCTTGAAGAGACATAAGTTGATTAAGGCTCTTTGGAGGTGGCATATTTAATATGTCTTCAATTTTGGTAGGATCAACTTCAATTACGTGATGCCTCACTACAAAACCCAAAAACTTTCCCGAGGTAACACCGAAAGTGCACTTTAAGGGTATATTTTAAGGTCACAGCGACACAATCGCTCAAAAAAGACTCTTAAGTCATATAGGTGAGGCTCTTTGACTTAGCTCTTGATGACCAAATCATCAATATAGCACTCAACTTAATTGTAAATTAAGTTGTCAAAGATGTGAGTCATGGCCCACTGGTAGGTTGCACCAGCATTTTTAAGGTCGAATGGAATCACCTTATAATAGAAGATTCCTATAGGGTTCTGAATGTAATGTTTCTCTCATTTTTTAGGGCCATTTTGATTTGATTATAGCTTGATGATTCATCCATAAAGGAGAAAATGACATGTGTGGACCTCCGAAAGGACAAAGAACACTGCCCCGCGAGGGAGGCAGTATCGCCAATGGGAGGGCATATTAGATCATACATACGATTAACCATTGAGCATACCGGCTCTCGCCAACGCACTCTGATGGGTGATAGTATGTATGACCTGATCGAAATAAAAGGTTTCCCCCCATATGATACATCAGCTCGAGTGGGATTTATTTGATAGTGGGATTCAGTTTCCCACGAGTGCAAGCCCCCGTGGTTAATTACATCTCAAGCCGGGGCCTGAGTGAAATAGGGATGTTAAGCCCTGATGAACTAGTCCCGAGGCTAACCAAGAGGGGGGTGAATTGATTATTTAAAAATTTGACAGCAACAATGAAAATCTTTTCTATGATTTGCAGCGAAAACAAATAAGACGATCAAATAAAAAGATTAACCACAATTTCACCCAAGCAGTTAATCACAGAAAAATAAAAGTGCAAAATGTAATCAGAATGAACACACTGGATTTTATATTTGTTCGGTCAACTTGACTTACGTCCACTCCCCGGAGCCTCCTCCCCTCCAGGTATTGAACTAACTCAAAGTGTCTCTCCTTTTGCTCCCACAGCAAGGCGGAGAAGCTAGTACAAGAACCTCCTTTCCACCATACGGTGAGGCAGAGAACCGTCCTTTTGATTCCTCCTGAAGCAGGCAGAGAACCTCAGATCTTCTTGCCGACGATCCTCTCCAAAAGAACACCAACACGACGAAAGACGACGAGCGGAGAAGAAGAATCTGATCCTTGCTTGGAGCAACCTTCGTGAACCCCTCATGAACTCCCCCTCACGAACTCCCCCTCACAAGATCCTCTCTCTCTCTCCCAAACTCTCTCTCTCTCTCTCTAGGGTTTCTCTGGAAAGGAAAGTGGCAAAAGATTTTTCTTGTTGAAAGAAAAATATCTTTTATAAGAGGGCTTAAAATTTGCCCTAAATCTCAACGGGTCGGCCAAGATCATCCAGGACGATCGATAGATCGTCCTGTACGATCAGTTCAGAATTAGCTGCTTCAGCCTGGACGATCTGGTTCTTCTGGATGATCAGTAGAAAAAGTTATACATATCATCCCGTATGATTCTGCGATCGTCCGGGATGATTAGTGTAAATTGAGGAATTTTGTCCAGAAGACAGTTCAAGTCATCGAGAGAAACTTGTGCTGGACGACTCAAAAATGACTTGATCGTCCAGGATGATCGGGATATTGTCATGTACGATTAGTTCAAAAAGTGCCCAAATCGTCCTGAACACAGTTCGGGTCATACAGCTGAAACACACTAGACGATCATTTTTGTCCAGGACGATCCTGCGATCTTCCAGGATGATATGATCGTATCAATCAAGTCTTAATTGCTTTCCTTAATTACCAGACTAATTTAGGCATGATTGCACTGGATCGTCCAGGACAATACACATATCGTCCGGGACGATCAGACCAAATATCTTAAAATAAAAACTTGCCTAGCTTGATCTGGCGGCTGAAATTTTTTGATTTGAGCATATCGTCCCGTACAATCCAATGATCGTCCAGGACGATCTGCTTAATCAGATACCCTTAACGTGGTCGCCCTAATTAGGGTTTCTATTTTTACCTGATTATCTAAGACGATGTGACTATTGTCTAGGATGATCTGAACAAAACTTGAACATAAACTCTAATCCACTCAAGCTCTCCTCCTGAGTGTGTGTGTGCAAGGTTACTTAGTTGGGGGATCAGTTACATTATAATTGACTCAATAAAACAAAAACTAGTACATTGGACACAATTAGACCCGATCTTGAGTTGGCTTGAGTTGCACGTGATCTTTTGTGCCTGAAATGGGTTAGTCAAGCAAAACACACTAGAAACATGTTTGTCATCATCAAAACCAGATTTGCAATAATCTCCCCCTTTTTGATGATGGCAAATATTTATAAGTAGCTTGAAAAATAAAATAACTAGGAGATAAAAAAACAAATATATTTTTTTTAATTTTCATTTAACAACTAAAGCAATACAGGAAACATAACACATAATAAAAAATAGAAACGACTACAACTAACTCCCCCTTTTGACATCACAAAAATGAGGAGGGTAAATAGAAACACTGAAACATCAGTACAAATAAAAAGGAAAATAACTACAAAATAGAACACTAAAATGGAGGTGGATCCTGATCGGAAGGAGGAGGTGGTGGTGGTGGGTTGAAGTAACCGTGAATGGCTTGAAAGTGGGCGCCAATCCAGGCAATGTCCTGGTCATGCTGCTGTTGCTGCTGCGCAGCATAGTCAGTGAAGCGCTGGAAGTCCTCAGCATGCCGCTGCTCTTGGGCAGCCACATAGGAGTCGAATCTGGCCTCCCACTGATCGAAGCGCTGCACCAGGTGGTCAAAAGGAGAGGTAATGCGAAGGGGAGCAGGTGCATCGGGGGTAGCAGGAACTGGAATAGCCTCTTCCTCTTCCTCCTCAATAACCAGGGCGGGCTCCGGATGTAGTCGGGTGCTGTGTAGGACGTGGAATAAATTGTTTGTGAAGAAGGAAGGAGGGACATCAGGAGGGACAGGATACTGCAGGTCATACTTGGTTTCTAAGGCATAATGAATGAGATGACCTAAAGCTAGATTTGGGCGACGCCTATGACCCAGATCCCTAATAGTGGTGAGGTGCTAAATGTATCGGATAATAAGGTCAGAGGTATTAAACTCCCTGCGGGACAAGATGTAGTATTTGGTGAAGGACAGTAACGGGGTGATGTGAATTCAATCCCCTGCCTTTGGAATGACGGAGGAATGAAGGACATGCTGAATGTTCCGTGCGTCCTTAAGAAGTGAAGTGCAAGCATTGTCATGGTAGGGTGCATTCGTATTGCGAAGGAAGTGATTGGAGACACTCTAATCATAGTCAGGGTCAGTGATAAGAGTGTGGAGTTTGTTGCCAGTGATAGAAAGTTGGAGAATATTGTGAAAGTCTTGGGTAGTGAGTTCTACGGGACGTTGATTGACATATGAGCGAAGAGTGGAATAGTCTGTGGAAATGCGCAAATTGGCAAAGAAAACTTGAAGAAGTTGAAGACTAAATGGAAAGGCTAGTGTAAGGATGAAGGTGAGGGAGGTGTGTGCGAAAAGATCAAGTATAAGATAGGTGAGGGTGTGAGGGTTCACTATTTTGGAATGCGTAATCCCCACGTCGTGATAGCACTCGAAGGCAGCCTAATCGACTGCGTTTGGAAAGCAGGGATCAACATTCCCTCTGGAGGAACTTACACCCTTTTGCCACGAACATTTGCCACCAGCCATTAGAAAGAAATAGGGAAGGAAGGTAGAGGGAGATGTGTGAAAGAAAGGATGAAGAAACGGCTGTTTAAATAGAACTTGGCCTGATCGTCCCGTACGATCGCGACATCGTCCAGGACGATAAGTGCAATTATTACGGCCGGGACGATTGGTCAAAAAGGCGGTCCGATCGTCCGGGACGATCAGAGATCGTCCAGGATGATTAGACACAGACGATCATCCCGAGGAGTCAAGTTGGATTACCGTTGACAAAAATTATCATCCAGGACGATTAGGTGGATCATCCCAGACGATGTGTAATAAGTGTGACGGATGGCCGAATTCCAATCGTCCAACGGCTGACACGTGGATCGTCCAGGACGATGAGGTGGATCGTCCAGGCCGATAGACAATAATTGATGCAATCTCAGCCGTTTGATCAGATCAGGAAGATATGGATCATATCATCCAAGATGATGTAGGTATCATCCAGGACGATCACCAATAATTGAAGTTTCTCAGCAGCATGATCAGAGTGGGGACGATTTTGAATTGATCGTCCAGGATAATGTTCGGATCGTCCAAGATGAAGAGAATCATCCAGGACGATCTGTGGATCGTCCAGGACGATGTGAAGAAAACAAAAAAAGATGGAGGATGGAGATGACAGATCAGGATCCTAAAAACACAACGAGTAAGATGAAAAAACAAAACAAAGACGAAGAAAACTCGAAATGAGAACACAGAAAAAGTAATATTTTTTTTACCAGTCTGCTCCAGTACGACAGAATTCTCCCTTGATGTTAAATCCAAAAGCCAATAAGAAGACGATTGACAACGCTGAAATCTAGAAAAAAGTTAGAAAAATTGACTTTCGTAACTCGCACCTCGGACACCTTATCGATGCAAATCTCTTTCAAAATAAAAATCCAATTCAGAAGAAAGGAAATTAGATTTGAAAAGAGATCCTTTCAAGCCTCGTTCCAGAATAATATTTGATATAATAGTGTTACAAAGTAATAATTCAGAAATCAGGATTTTCAAACACAAGCTTTTGAAAGTATTAGGTGGCGCACGGATATTTCTAAGACCTTTAACGATCTGAATGGAAAGAAAGCTTGGTTGGGCTCATTTTGTCCCTCTTTTTCAATTTATTTGGCGCTTTATGCATCTTTTCATTTTTGATACCACTTGAAAATTCGATAGGGATGTTAAGCCCTGATGAACTAGTCCGGAGGCTAACTAAGAGGGGGGGTGAATTGGTTATTTAAAAATTTGACAGCAACAATGAAAATCTTTTCTATGATTTGCAGCAGAAATAAATAAGACGATCAAACGAAAAGATCAACCACAATTTCACCCAAGCAGTTAATCACAGAAAAATAAAAGTGCAAAAAGTAATCAGAATGAACACACCGGATTTTATAGTGGTTCGGTCAACTTGACCTATGTCCACTCCGCGGAGCCTCCCCTCCGGATATTGCACTAACTCAAAGTGTCTCTCCTTTTGCTCCCACAGCAAGGCGGAGAAGCCTGTACAAGAACCTCCTTTCCACCACACGGTGAGGCAGAGAACCCAACGTCCTTTTGCTTCCTCCTGAAGCAGGCAGAGAACCTCGGATCTTCTTGTCGATGATCCTCTTCCAAAGAACACCTACATGATGAAAGACGAAGAGCGGAGAAGAAGACTCTGATCCTTGCTTGGAGCAACCTTCGTGAACCCCTCATGAACTCCCCCTCATAAGATCTTCTCTCTCTCTCCCAAACTCTCTCTCTCTAGGGTTTCTCTGGGAAGGAAAGTGGTAAAAGATTTTTCTTGTTGAAAGAAAAATATCTTTTATAGGAGGGCTTAAAATTTACCCTAAATCTCAACGGGTCGACCAAGATCATCCAGGACGATCGATAGATCATCCTGTACGATCAGTTCAAAATCAACTGCTTCAGCCTGGACGATCTGGCTCTTCTGGATGATCAATAGAAAAAGTTGTACATATCATCCAGTACGATCTGGCTCTTCTGGACGATCAGACTAAATATCTTAAATTAAAAACTTGCCTAACTTGATCTGGCGGCTGAAATTTTCTGATTTGAGCATATCGTCCCGTACGATCCAATGATCGTCTAGGATGATCTGCTTAATCAGACACCCTTAACTTGGTCACCCTAATAAGGGTTTCTATTTTTACCTGATCGTCGAGGATGATGTGACTATCGTCCAGGATGATCTGAATAAAACTTAAACAAAAACTCTAATCCACTCAAGCTCACCCCCTGAGTGTGTGTGTGCAAGGTTACTTAGCTGGGGGATCAGTTACATTATAATTGACTCAATAAAAAGAAAATCAGTATATTGGACACACTTGGACCCGATCTTGAGTTGGCTTGAGTTGCTCGTGATCTTTTGTGTCTGAAATGGGTTAGCCAAGTAAAACACACTAGAAACGTGTTTATCATCATCAAAACTAGATTTGCAACACTGAGAAGACTCTCGATTAAGGATTCTATATTATACTTTTGAATGGGATTGACACATAGGGAGAAGACTAGGAAATCCTACTCAAAAGGGGGAGAAATGCTCAACTTGGCTTAGTTAACATACACGGCTCAGGTCAGCATCCGGAGAGACTAAGGTAGCGAGAAGAAACTGGAGAAAAGAAAAATCATGCACTCGAAGCATATAGAAGAGAAGGATGGAGGTGGCGTCATCCATGTGACGCAGATAGGTAGGATTTATAGTCCCTGAAGGAAAGGGAACTTACCCATCGATGAAGCGTACTACGAGACACCGATAGCAGTAGCCTTGGATCCTAGATCTAGAGTGGTTTTAGTGTTCTACGCAACACAAACGCCCATATCTTAACTAATGCAATGTAAAACCCAGACTTACCCCGGCTTGGATTAGGGAGCCAGCTAACCGCTTAATCTATTCAAAACCATGAGTCTAGTCATTTTATGAAAGATGGATGGGTAGTTTGGTTCTTGAAAGTAGGGTCGACATCTAGAAAGTTTCCTAAATGGCCCTAGACTTATGTAGTGTCAATGCCCTAGAGCTAATGCAATTAAAATTTTAATTTAATTAATTTCTAATGTAATGCATGCTGGTTCATGTATCCAAATCAAGTATGCATAAAATTTTTAAAAACTTATAAAATAATTTTTTAGAAAAAACTAGACTTCCCCAGATCCATTACCTCAGCCTCATAGGTCGGATTATCTAGACTCTACCCATAGGCGGGGAAATGTCTTATAACAAGGAGGGAGAGAAATATAATAATATGTATGCGACCCTGGATGATTTCAGCTATTCTCTAGGTCGTTAGATTTTTAGGTTATTTAATTCTTAAAATTTTAAATTTTAGTTATGAGTAGAAAATATTTTGGTCCTTAAAGAGCCTAGCGATCGAGTCCAGACTAAAATAAAAGCGAAACACAAAACACCAAAAAACTGAAAAAAGCATGCAAACTATACGCAATCTATCAAATCAAAACACATTACATAAATTAATTAATTAAATAAATATCCATAGGCCAACTGCCCTTAATTATAAACCAGGGTCTGTAGAAAAATAAAGTGGCTGGGCACTACTACCAACAACCCATATTTTTAATCCTAGAAATGACACAAATGATTTTGAGTGAGATATTAGATCTTGAGTTCTTCAGTCTTCTTAGACTTCTTCCTTGGACTCCTCGGATCTCTCCTCCTTAGTCTCCTTAGATTCGTCATGGCTTGAATATCCAAACGAAGAGGCAATTCCACCTTAAAGGGGTATTTCCTTTTCTCTTTGGATATCTAAAGGCCATCTGAACTTGATCTTTCAAATGGAAGAAGACTCTCCCTCTTGAGGATACCTTCTTCTTTTGGAACTCAAGTTGGATAAGGATATCCCAACTCAAAGACATTTTCACAACTCAAACCAATATTACAAATAATTACATTAATATAAAAAAATAAATTCTAGACTCTCTTGCATGGTTATCCTAATAAGATCTCAAGCAGTTTATATATCATCCCAAGCAATTTATATGAAAGTAAAAATACTTATTATAGCCATACTTAGCCATGCTCTTAATTATTTTGAGGGCTAAGCAATTCTGGAGCACCTGTAGCAATTTATAATTTTGATTTTTTTTCATTTAGCCCTCATTTATTTAGGGGGGCTGAGTAATTTTTGAAGCGCCTACGTGAAGCAACGTTAGTACTTAAATCATGACTATTGCCCCCCTTTTATTTAGTGCTGCATGAGTATGACCACCTGTAAAAAACTTTGTTAGTATCAAAAATTGATTCTAAGCTATGGGTAATCTACCGCCCATCACATCAATCCACAGAGTGCAGTAAAAGTAAACAAACACACCAATAGTATTTCAATCATAGCATGTAGTGAAAACCAGGAAAACTCGGCACATAGTAATAAAGTAAACACCGGCCTAGCCTAGAACTAGAAGTGGTGCCCTAGAAAATAATTCTATGTGCGTGCAAGAGGCTGTGTAGCTGGGGTGTATCCTAAGCTGGGTAGTGATTTAAAGTTGCCTAATATTCAAGTTCGTTGAAAGTCTGAGGGGGAGGGTTTAGGTTTGAGTTTAAGTGTTAATACATTAAATATTAGATTAGGTATGTTTTATCAGTTAGGTGATTACTACATTTGTTTCACACCGAGGCCATGAAATTTATTTCGCCTTCCTTGGGGCTAAGTTAATAGCCTCGTAGGACTGGGTTACCCAGTAGCAGTCGGGGTTGATTAAATTGATTTAGTTGGGTAGAGATTAGAGAAAAATGATATTAATTGATTCATTATCAGATTAGGGTGTTAACTTAAAGCTCAGGGTAGTGTTTTATAAAATTCCAGGTGGGTCAATAAGTTTTTAGAAGGTCCTCGGTCACCCTATCTACTAGGTCGAAAGGGGTCAAAAATTGAATTTTCAATTAAAGGTGATTCATGAATAGTTAGTATTTTTATAAAATAATAGACCTTAACCCGATCAGTTAGACTATAAGCATGCCTAATTTGGACTCTTCTATCCAAAGTTATGAATTTTTGAAGTTTTGGCTCAATTTTTTACTCAAGTTTGACCTGATTGTTGACTTTTTGATTTAAGTTGATTTCTAGAATCCTAATATTTTTAATAAATACTAGACCTTAGTGTGAGTTTAATGCCCTTGAGTTTGTCCAATTTAGAATTTTCTAGAATTAGTTATGAATTTTCAAAGTTTGGGTTATTTAATGAATTATCGAAATTGTTTAATTGAAGGCTGTTTTAGAGATTTTGATTCAAATCAATTCTAAACTACTTGGAATCACCTACAAAGGTCATAGATGACCTAAAGAAGTGTTCCCAAGTATTTGGGAAAATTTAGAATTTTTAATAATTTTTAATTATTTAATTTAATTAAAATATGATTTTAATCAAAATTAAATTAAGCTTCAGATTGAATTCCGATTAAGGGGATTTTAATTTTTTGAGATTAAGGACTACATTTTGAAGAGTTTGATATATTATAAGTAATTTTTTGATTTAATTTGAATTTATTAGAATTTTTTGAAGTTATTGGGTCCTAATTAAAAATTAAATTTGGGTTGGTTAATTAAGGGGTTTAATGAGTCCTAAAAATTCCTAAAAAATTCTGAGGAGTTAAGGATGTCACTAAGTTTAAGTGTTTTAAGTTTGAAGTCATTTGGGATTTTATCCTAACTCCTATAATTTTTCCAAATTCGTTAGACGGGTTCTTAATTATTGTCCTTAAGGTGTCGCTACGTTAAATAGGTCTTAAATCAACGTCTTAACTAACCCTGGGTATAACATAAGAAAAATGCAGCAAAACATAAACACACCATAATCCTTAGATCTAGGAGAGCCTAGGCTAGGTGCCTGTGCATCCTACACATATAAGGACAATGAAACGCTAAGTAAAATTGGACTATTGAAATGATTAGTGAATGATTGAGACTCAATCATCCACTAATCCTTTCTACATGATTTCTGTTCATATACTTAGCCTATGTTTAAGATTTCACAAGAGTGGATCACCCAAAGATTAGAGGATTTAAATATTTATATAGTTTTAAAATAATTTTAAAATACATAAATATTAATATATATAATTATATAAGTTTTAAAAATAAGGTAATTTAAAATAATTCAATGCATAGGCTTGAGAGATCCACTGATCACCCAAAGTGAGGTAAAAATAATTATTAGTTTTAAAATAATTAAATAATAACTAAATAACTAAGTAATTAAGTAATACAGAAATAATCCAGAAAAGATAAATTTGGATCCAGAAAATAGTTTCAAATTAAAGTTCATATTTTTCTGAAAAGAATGAGGGATTATATATCAAAATCCAATTTAAAACAAATTTGATATGAATTTTTGAAGTTTAATCTATTTTTAAAAAAGGATTTTTAAATAATTTCAAAATAATTAATATTTAAAAAATAATCATTAAATTAAATTAAATTAAGTATTAAAGTTTTTGGAATTTAAAATAATTTAATAAAAAATAATTTTCATAAGTTTTGAAAAATAAATGAATTTTGAATTAATTAATTATTAATTAAATAATCTAAGTATTTAATTAATTATAATAATTTAAAATGGGAAAAATATTTATTAATGTAAAATTAAATAACAAAAATAATTCTCTAATTTTGAAAATATTTTTATAAAAATTATTTTTTAATAAATTTAGAAAATATTTAAATTTTAAATTAATTAATTATTAATTAAATAATTTAAGTAATTAAGAAAAGTATTTAAAATAAGAGATATTTATTAAACTTAAAAGAGTAAATAAATAAATAAATAAAATATCTGATATGTTAACATAATTGGAATAAGAGATTCTTTACAAATTTAGAAAATAATTAAATTTTAAATCAATTATTTATTAATTAAGTAATTTAAGTAATTAACAATTAAGGAAAGTATTTAAAATAAGAAATATTTATTAAAAAATAAATAAACATAAATAAATTAAAAAAAACTCTCTAATTTTGAAAATTATTGAATAAAATTATTTTTTATAAATTTATAAAATACTTAAATTTTAAATTAATTAATTATTAATTAAGTAATTTAAATAATTAATATTTAAGAAAATTATTTAAAATAGGGAATATTTATTAAATAAATAAATAAAGGTAAATAAATAATTTAAAAAAAAATTTCTAATTTTGAAAATAATTTATAGAATTATTTTTTTAGGAATTTAGAAAGTAATTAAATTTAAATCAATTAATTATTAACTAAGTAATTTAAGTAGCTAATAAATTAAAATAATTTAAAAATAGGAAAAAAATTAATAATTCGAATTAAATAATAAAAATAATATCAATTTTTTAATTTCAAAATAATTTAATAAGAAAATAATTCTTATAAATTTAGAAAGTATTTAAATTTTAAATTAATTGATTACTAATTAAGTAATTTAGGTAATTAATTAATTAGAATAATTTAAAAAAAAGAAAGTAATAATTATTTCGAATTTAAAAAGTGACATAATTTCTCTAATATTTCAAAATAATTAATGAAAATAAATTTTTTTTATAATTTTAGAAAGTAATTAATTAATTATTGATTAATTATTAAGACATTTAAATAATTAACTAATTAAGAATTACTTAAAATAATATATTTTAACACAATTTTAAAATTAAATTATTAAAAGTAATAATTTTTTTTATTTTTATTTATTTATTTTTTTTAAATAAAATAGATAAAGAAATATTTATTATTATCATTTTAAAAGTAGTTAATAACTATTAGTATTATCTAAGTGTTTAGATGAAGTAATTAAAACTATTTTAAATAATGATAAATATGACATAAAATAGATTCAAATTTTAAATTAATGTATTTTAAAATAATTATTTAATTATTTAAACATATTTTGCAAAAAAAAAAGTATTTAGTTTTAATAAAATATAAAAATAATAATGAAAAATCAATGACTCAAAGTTAGTGCAATTCATGTATGCCAGATTCCATAACCCTAAAATGAAAAAAAAAAGTTTCGTTCTCAAGGATTGCTTAATTGATTTTGATGAAATTTCAAACGTAGATTAAGGACATGAACAAAAGTCATGGGGAGGTATTTGGAAGCTCTGAAAAGTGCTTATTAGAAAGATATATGGATCTAAGTGTAGTGGCCTAGATCTAATTTTTTTTTTGAGAAATTCTTACCATTAGATCTTCGAGATCTTTAAACGGTTGAGCTTGTAGATTGTCGTCGTATATTCCTTTAATTAAACTCGAGCTCCAATTCACCTTGAATCGGACGATAAAAGCTTTTGAAGGGAAATAGACTCGGGCCGCCGGAGATCACGCGGCCAGCAAGTTTTTTTTAGCGACAAATTTGAGTGGAGGAAGGTGGGGAGATGTTGGAAGAGCTCTCACACTAAGAAATTAGGATTCAGAGTGGCGAGGGAAAAGAATCAAAAGCCATCCCCTCTCATGAAGCCCTAAAAGAGTATGTAAAAAATTAAGGTCTTAGATCCACAGATAGGATTCATCCTAAGGTTAATTAGGAGGGAATTGAGGTGATTTAGCCATCCATTTGATTGCTTGATTTAGGAATAAATTTAGGCTCATGAGAAGGAAAAAAATAAATTAAGTATATTAAATTAAAATCAAGCTCAAAATCAGATCTGATTTGGGTCAATTTGGGATTCAATTTGATTTACTCAAATTAACCCAATTAAATTTAAATAAAATGAAGACTCGAATCAAATTAACCTCGGCGGGGCTAAGGCGAACTAATCGGGCTCAATCGGACATAGTCGAGTCTAATTCGACTTAATTCGAGCTAATTTGAGCTCAAATTAGACGCGACAGGGATTGATTAAATTAATCAAAGGCCCTCGAGGACACTTGAATGAAAATCGAGGTCAACAAACGGACCCCCAACAGGTGTGGTAAATAAACTAGTGAACCGCTCATGTTGGCATTGATCGAATGTAACAAAATGAGTGAAGTAATGACCCAGTGAAGGAGCATGAAAAAGTGAAAGAGAGAAAACGGGGATCTCCTCCCTGCCTTGCCTTGTAACAAGGGCAGTGCCGAGGAGGGAACAAAGAGCAAAGTGGTAAGGTAAACCAACTACCTGCCTGATCGTGTCAAAATAATAGGATAGAAGGTGAAAGGTGGTGAGGTGTGCCTCCCAGGGACTCTGTAGGGCGCACTCAACCAGGTAAAGTCTGATGTCCGCTTGATTAGGGCAAGATAATCAGGGAAGAAGGGGTGGTGAGGCATGCCTCCCAGGAACTCTGTCGGGCTCTCTCAATCGGGTAAGTAAAACCAATTACCTAACTGATCATCTCAAAATAGTAGGATAGAAGGTGAAAGGATCCCGTCTCATCCTGCTCCTTTCGGAATAACAGATAGGAGTGACCCAATACTCTGCTTGACCTCAGAAAAGTAAATAAGCCATAAAATCTGATGCCTGCTTAGTCTTTGATAAGATAATCAAAGTAAAAAGGGGTGGTGAGGAATGCCTCCCAGGGACTCTATCGGGCTC
This sequence comes from Dendrobium chrysotoxum, assembly GCA_019925795.1. Classification (NCBI taxonomy): domain Eukaryota; kingdom Viridiplantae; phylum Streptophyta; class Magnoliopsida; order Asparagales; family Orchidaceae; genus Dendrobium; species Dendrobium chrysotoxum. The sequence goes on along the minus strand of CM034310.1, from coordinate 19,244,716 downwards.
ACTCAACTGGGTTCGTAAAACCAGCTACCGACTGATCATCTCAAAACAGCAGGATAGAAGGTGAAAGGATCTCGTCTCCTCCTGCTCCTTTTGGAATAGTGGATAGGGGTGACCCAATACTCTACCTGACCTCAGCAAAGTAAATAAGCCATAAAATATGATGCTTGCTTAGTCTTTGATAGGACAATCAAGGTAAAAAGGGGTAGTAAGGAATGCCTCCCAGGGACTCTATCGGCCTCTCTCAACCGGGTAAGTAAAATTGACTACCAGTCTGACCATAGTGGATCAGCGGGGTAAAAGGTGAAAGGATCTCGTCCCCTCCTAATCCTTCCAAAACAGCGGATAGGGGTGACCCAATACTTTGCCTGACCTCAACAAAATAAATAAGCCATGAAATTTGATGCCTGCTTAGTCTTTGACAGGATAATCAGGATAAAAAAGGGGTGGTGAGGAATGCCTCCCAAGGACTCTATCGGGCTCTCTCAACTGGGTAAGTAAAACTAACTACCAGTCTGACCATAGTGGATCAGCGGGGTAGAAGGTGAAAGAATCTCGTCTCCTCCTGATCCTTTCAAAACAGTAGATAGGAGTCACCCGATACTCTACCTGACCTCAACAAAGTAACTAAGCCATGAAATCTGATGCCTACTTAGTCTTTAATAGGATAATCAGGGTAAAAAGGGGTGGTAAAGAATGCCTCCCAGGGACTCTATTAGGCTCTCTCGACCAGGTAAAGTCTGATGTCTGCTTGACTAGAGCAAGACGATCGGAGGAAAATGAGTGGTGAGGTATGCCTCTCAGGGACTCTGTCAGGCTCTCTCCACCAGGTAAAGTCTAATGCTTATTAAAAATAGCAAGACGATCAGGGTAGAGTCTGATGCCTACTGGAAATTGTTAAGATGATAAAGGTAAAAGGGTGGTGAGAAATGCCTCTCAAGGATTCTGGCGGGCACTCTTAATCAAGTAAAGTCTGATGTCTGCTAGAAATAGTAATACTATCAGGGTAAAGTCTGATGTCTGCCAGAGCGGCAAGACAATCAGGGAAAAGTCATCTCAACCATACCCTGACACACATATATATAGGGATATGAGGAAAAGAAGAAAGGTAAATTGGAGAATTCCAAAGGGAAGAGTTGATTAAGAAGTCTCAAACTAGCATTTTGGTTACCACATGGTAGAGGAAAAATCATCGTGGCCACGAGTATCCAAATGCTGGCAAAACTTCCTTAGCAATATCAAGATCTTACAAAGCTGGAAACATCAGAATGATGCCTTGAGGGACAACAAGAAAAGGTACGCCCTCAATAGAGTGTGAGAGGGGTAATCTCATTCCTAGTGAGTGACAACTGAAGTAGCGATGGGGACACACTCGTTATAGAGAACAAAACTATATCATGGAGAAATAATTGAAAAGGACTACAGTGGTATACCCACATAAATTGGTGGGACCCTGTAGGAGGAGGAAGCAGTATGGACACATCCAAGAGAACGCTTTGTAGCCAAGAGTCGGGTTATAATGGAAAAGTATGTCATTATAAGGCAAGAGAGGTGATTTTCTACTAGAAAATCAAAGCTCACTAAGAGGTGATGCTGACATCTGAGACTTGATATACCACATCACAATTAAGAAAACACACTAGAGTAGCGATGGGACACACTCGCCACTGAAGATAGTGACATTGAATAGGATTAAGGATCATGAAAAGCTCATAGTGGCAGCACCCACACAAACTGGTGGGGCCCCGAGGGAAGTGAAAATAACATCAACGTATCTACAGAACTACTCTAACAGCTAAGAGTAGAGTACAGATGAGAGAGTAGGTCAGTAAAGAAAGAAAAGAGCTGATCTCCTACTAGAAAATTAGAGCTCTCAAGGTAGTGATGCTAACACCTGAGACCAGGTGTACTATAACACTAATGGGAAAATAATTCAAGACAGTGAGGGGACACACTCGCCATCGAGGATAATGACTTACGAATAAGATTAATAAACATCAAATATAACAGTAGTAACACCCACCCTGACTGGTGGGACCCTGTGAGAGGTGGAAAAAATACTACTACATTCATAAAATTACTCCAGCAGCTGAGACCACGGTAGGGATGAAGAAGTAGATTGCTAAAATAAACTAGGGAGTTGATCTTCTGCTTAGAAAATCAAAGCTCTCAGGGACGTAATGTTAACATCTAGAATAAGGTGTGTCACATCACTAGCAAAGTCTATCATGATCATAAAGGATCATAAGAACATGAGTGTAAGATCCTCCTTGAAGCGATTAATTAAACCCTTCGAAGGAGAGGAAAAGAAAAAGCTTGGGGAATTTGAGCTCTTAGAGAGTATTGTCGGGTTCCACCTGAGACAAGGGCAACCCGTTTTGCTCTGCTAAGAGCTTCCCTCTTTTTATTTCATCAATATTTTTTAATTTTGCATGTATTTTTATTTGTTCACAATCATAGATTAAGTGTATCCCGTACTGTCAAAGGTAACACACAGTAGAGGGAACATTTATCGTATCTATAAGCTACTCATAGTATGAGATATCCTCTAATGATTAGAACACAAAGAGAGGGACCTAGGATTAGCTTTGATAACCCAGGCCAGATTCACCACATGAATAAAACTGCGAAGAGAGAGAGAGTAAACAGGATCTTGTAGAGAGTGAAACACTGGCTTTATTAACCCAGGCCACATTCAACTAATATGAATGAACTGGGGAGCACAATCATAATAGACTCGATATATGAGTGAGATTTATATCGAGATAGTGGATCAACATTACCATTTCTGACTAATGTAATGTGGTATGGACCCAATATCGCATCCCCTTAGGGATCTAAGCTAATGGTTTTGATATTCCAAACCACACTTGGGGTTATAAGTGAAACTGGAGAACTAGAACTTATGGAGAACTCAAAGATACATGAATTCTATAAGTCTAGACCAAGCTAGGTAAACCATAGAGTTTTGATTATATATGTATTTTATGGTTTGCACTAGGAGGACAAGAGAAGTTACAAGTAACATTACACATTAGTTTTGATAATCCAGGCCACACTCGGGGGTACCAAGTGAAACTGGAGAACTAAGTCCTCGCAAGGGGAAGATGGATCAAAGGTTCTATGCGCTAACACCAATGTGATCGGTCTGCACAAACATAAGCACAAACATCCCTATTGTGTATCAGTGTATCACCTTAGAAGACAGCCTCTTACTCTTCGTAATAAATATCGTGTAGTAGAGGATAAATCGTCGTGGCCATACAAACTATCAAAAAGTAAAGAAGCTCCCTTAAAGGGGGTACATATATAGGGGAATATTTACAGGTGGTAGGGAGACTCCCCCTGTGATGTGCAAGACTCAAGCATAGTATTTTTTTAAGTACTGACCATTGATGATAGGCATAGGATGAATGTCATTTACATCAACGAGTAGATAGGCACCACCTTCATAAACTTGCTCTACACCAAAGGGGCCTTCCCAAATAAGCTCGAACTTATCACTTCGACGACGGTACGAAATGATAAGCCTACACAAAATAAGGACTAACTCACCCACCCAAAAAATATGGGGTCAGACAAGGCGATCGTGTGATCGGGCCATACGAGCTTGGAATAATTTGAGGTTCTGATAAGCTTGCAAATGAAGCTCTTCTAAACTATCAAGCTCTTCCAACCGTAGTCGGGTATTATCTTCATGAGAAAGATTGTGGCTGACTGCCACACATAACGAGGGGAGCTCGACCTCCAGTGGGAGGATTACTTCAACCCCGAAGGCCAAAGCATATGGGGTAGACTGAGTAGGAGTACGATACGTAGTCCTATAAGCCCATAATACCTCGGGTAATCTATCATGCCATTCTCGCTTATTTGTAACCAGGATCTTCCTTATTAGTTGCATGAGAGTTTTATTAAATACTTATGCCAAGCCATTGGCTTTAGGATAATAAATCAAAGAGTATCGCCAATTAATGTTATGACGACGAGTAAATCTAACAATCTTGGTGCTTCTAAATGACGAGCCATTATAAAAAATGATATGATGCGGAACACCAAAATGGTACACAATGTGACCACAAAAGAAACACATCACATCTTCTGATTAACTTCCTTAAGTGGTACAGCTTCCATCCACTTAGAGAAGTAATCAGTGGATGTTAAAATAAACTTATGACCCTTAGAGGAAGGAGGGTTGATAGGACCCACTGCATATATGCCCCAGCCCTCAAATGGCCAAGATGATACAGTATGGTGCAACGGATTAGGAGGTTGATGGATCACCGTGTTATGAATTTGGCACTGGTGGCACTTTCTAGCGTGCTCCATATAATCATGAATCATGGTCGGCGAATAGTAACCAAGGTGTTTAATTCTACCTTTCATTTTTGGTCCGGACTGATGAGCACCTCAAAGACCTTCGTGTATCTCACCCATGACCTTGAGAGCCTCCTCATTTTTGACGTAACGCAATCACATTTGGTCAAAATAGCATTAATATAGGGTGTCATCCACATAAGTAAATGATAGAGCCCTCTTTTTGACCTTAGCAGCAAGGGATCTATCATTTGGAAGCCTACCATGCTTCAAATATTCTATAAATGGTACTCTCAAATCTGACTCTTTCTCAACTGAGAACACTGTGAGGGTCTGATCAAGAGAAGACAAATCTGTGGGATACAAGGCTTGACGATACTGGACGTGAAAGTTTGATAGGGATGTTAAGCCCTAGTGAACTAGTCCCGAGGCTAACCAAGAGGGGGGGGGGTGAATTGGTTATTTAAAAATTTCACAATAACTATGAAAATCTTTTTATAACGTGCAGCAAAAACGAATTAAAACAACGATAAAAAGATCAACCACAGATATTCACCTAAGCAGTTAATATCAGGAAAAATTAAAGTGCAGAATTGAATCAGAAAAGCAAACCAGATTTTATAGTGGTTCGGTCAACTTGACCTACGTCCACTCCCCGGAGCCTCCCCTCCGGGTATTGCACTAAACAGAAGTGTCTCTCCTTTTGCTCCCACAGCAAGGCGGAGAAGCCTGTACAAAAATCTCCTTTTCACCACACGGTGAGGCAGAGAACCCGACCTCCTTTCGCTTCCTCCTGAAGCAGGCAGAGAACCTTCGAACTCCTTTCGCTTCCTCCTGAAGCAGGCAGAGAACCTACGAACTCCTTTCGCTTCCTCCTGAAGCAGGCAGAGAACCCACGAACTCCTTTCGCTTCCACCTGAAGCGGGCAGAGAACCCCGGATCTTCTTGCGAACGATCCTCCCATGACGAACACTGACTAGATGAAAGACGACGAGCGGAGAAGACGACTCTGATCCGTGCTCGGAGCAACCTTAGTGAATCCCTCACTAACTCCCCCTCACAAGATCTTCTCTCTCTCTCCCAACTCTCTCTCTCTCTAGGGTTTCTCAGGGAAGGAAGGCAGCAAAAGATTTTTCCAAAAATTGGAAAAAGTTCTTTTAAAGGAGGGCTTAAAATTTGCCCTAAATCTCAACTGGTCGGCCAAGATCGTCCAGGACGATCGGTAGATCGTCCTGTACGATCAGTTCAAATTCAGCTATTTTTGCCTGGACGATCTGGCTCTTCTGGATGATCAGTAGAAAAAGTTGTTCATATTGTCCCGTACGATCCTGCGATCGTCCGGGACGATTAGTTCAAATTGAGGGAAATCGTCCAGAAGACAGTTCGGGTCGTCCAGAGAAATCTTTGCTGGACGACCAAAAAATGACTTGATCGTCCCGGACGATAGGGTCATCGTCCGGTACGATTAGTTCAAAAAGGCCCCAAATCGTCCTGTACATAGTTCTGGACAAACAGCTTAAATGCACTAGACGATCAAGATCGTCCGGGACGATCCTGCGATCGTCCGGGACGATATGATCGTATCAACCAAAAATAAATTGCTTTCCTTAATTACCAGATTAAATTAGGCATGATTGTACTGGATCGTCCGGGACGATCAGACCAAGTATCTAAAAATAAGAACTTGCCTAACTTGATCTGGCGGCTGAGAATTTCTGATTTGGGAATATCGTCCCGTACGATCCGTAGATCGTCCAGGACGATCGGCTCAATCAGACCCTCTTAACTTAGTCTCCCTAATTAGGGTTTCTGTTTTAACTGGATCATCCAGGACGATGTGGATATCGTCCAGGACGATCTGAACAAATTTTTAATAGAAACTCTAATTCACTCAATCTCTCTCCCTGAGTGTTTGTGTGCAAGGTTACTTAGCTAGGGAATCAGTTACATTACAATTGACTCAATAAAAAGAAAAATCATACATTTGACACACTTGGACCCGATCTTGAGTTGGCTTGAGTGGCTCGCGGTCTTTTGTGCCTGAAACAGATTAGCCAAGCAAAATACATTGGAAACATGTTTGTCATCATCAAAACTAGATTTGCAACAATCTCCCCCTTTTTGATGATGGCAAACATTTGTAAAGTAGTCTGAAAATAAAAGTAAACTAGGAGATCTAACAAACAAACATTTTGTAAATTTTCATTTAACAGCTAAAACAATACATGAAGCATGACTCAGAAAATAGAAACAGACACGACTACAACTGACTCCCCCTTTTGACATCACAAAAAAGGAGGAGCGAAAAACATAACACGGAAATAAAACATAAAATAAAACATACATAGAACAAACTACAAAATAGGAAAATCAGAATTTTTCCTTGATTTTAGATTCAAAAACCAATGACAGGATGATTGACAGCGCTGAAATCCAGAAAAGGTTGGAAATAATCAACTTTCGTAACTCTGACCCCGGGCACCTTATCGATGCAAACCTCTTTCAAAACAAAAATCTGATTCAGAATAAAAGACATTAGATTTGAAAAGAAATCCTTTCAAGCCTCGTTCCAGAAAAACATCTGATATAATAGTGTTACAAAGTAAAAAATCAGAAATCGGGATTTTCAAAACTCAAGCTTTTGAAAATATTAAGTGGCGCACAGATTTCTCTAAGACATTTAACAATCTGAAAGGAAAGAAAGCTTGTTTTGGGCTCATTTTGTGCCTCTTTTTCAAATTGGTTGGCGCTTTGCGCATCTTTTGATTTTTGATACACTTTGTGTATCCAATTTGGCAATTTCGCATCTTTTCAGTGTTGGGCTCATTTTATGCCTCTTTTTTAAATTATCTGGCGCACTGCGCATCTTTTATAAGCTTTCTCCTTTTCATAATCATTAAAGAGTCTCAGCTGTGAGATTATCTTCCAGACATAGGAGATGACTCTCCGCAGTAAGGAAGAACGATTCACAAAACAAAATCCATACAACATATGATAAATGCAATCACTTGGTTTAGAAAATCAAACTAATGACTCAAGACTTTGAAAAATACTATTGATATGAGGCAGATTACTGTAGGAAGATAAAATAATCTCTATTTCAAAAACTAACATTTTAATTTTGAAAAGGATTTTTATTCAAAAGAAACTACACACCAGTAAAGGAGTTAGAGGAAGAGAAACAATTATCAATGTTTCTTCCCTTTAACAGATTCAGCGAAGTCAATCACTGCTTATCAGCTTCCAAACCAAAATAAGGTAAAAACTCCCAGTCAAAAATTCAGATCACCAGAAGTAGTGAGCGGTGATCAGATCTTGAAAAGCATAAAATAGTAAGTGCAAGATATGAACCCGTAAATAAATAAAAACAGGTAGAAAATCATAGCAAAGTAAATACTCAAATCAAACTAACAAAAAGGATAACACAGAAATCAGCAGAAGAAATAAAATCAACTGAAAGCAAATAATCAAACCAAAACTAACTAACAGAAATCAGAAATCATAATACAAAAACTAACTAACAGAAATCAAAAAACAGAATACAAAAAACTAACTAACAGAAATCATAATACCAATCATAACAATCATAAATCAGCAGTCATCAGAATCAAGCATTTATATCAATCACTCCTAATCTGGTTCTCAAAATGCTGAATGAGTCAAAGGCCAGTGGTTTAGTGAATATGTCAGCCAGCTGATTTTCAGTTGCTACGTGGTGTAGCTCAATATCCCCTTTTATAATATGGTCCCTAATGAAGTGTTGCCTAATGTCAATGTATTTGGTCCTAGAATGTTGGATTGGATTCTTAGAGATACAGATGGCACTAGTATTATCACATAGAACAGAAATTGTGCCAACAGGTACTCCTAAATCCAAGACTTGCTGCTTCAACCAAAGAACTTGGGCCACAGAACTCCCTAAGGCAATGTACTCAGCTTCAGCAGTGGAAAGTGCAACTGAGTTCTATTTTCTACTGGACCAGGAGACTAACGACTGTCCTATAAATTGACAAGTCCCAGAAGTACTCTTCCTATCCACCCTACACCCCGCAAAGTCAGAATCAGAATATACAATGATCTCAAAAGAGGTGCTGTGCCTAGGGTACCAAATTCCTAGGTTTGGGGTTCCTAAAAGATATCTAAGAATTCTCTTAACAGCAGTCAGGTGGGACTCTTTAGGATCAGCCTGAAACCTAGCACAAAGACAGACACTAAACATGATATCAGGTCGGCTAGCAGTCAGGTAAAGCAGTGAACCTATTATCCCTCTATACTTCTTCTGATCAACAGATTTTCCATTTGAATCCTTATCTAACTGAACTGAGGAGGGCATGGGAGTATTGATTGGCTTGGCTTTGTCCTTTTCATATTTCTTCAAAATGTCCTTAGTGTATTTTGATTGATTGAGAAAGGTTCCATCATCCGTTTGCCTTATGCTAAACCCCAAAAAGTAGGACAATTCTCCCATCATACTCATCTCAAACTCTTTACTCATTGTTTTAGAAAACTCTTCACATAAGTATTTATCAGAAGATCCAAAAATTATATCATCAACGTAGATCTGGACAATGAGTAAGTCATCTCCTAATCTCCTCAGAAAAAGGGTGGTGTCTACGCTCCCCTTAAAAAACTCTCTTTCTAACAGGAATGTGCTAAGCCTCTCATACCAAGCTTTGGGTGCCTGTTTCAATCCATATAAGGCCTTTTTTAATTTATAGACATGATTTGGATATTGGGAACTCTCAAAATCTGGGGGTTGTTCTACGAAAACATCTTCTTTAATTACCCCATTTAAAAAGGCACTCTTAACATCCATTTGAAACAGCTTAAATCCCTTATAATAGGCAAAGGCTAGTAGCACTCTAATGGCTTCCAATCTAGCTACAGGGGCAAAAGTCTCCTCAAAATCAATCCCTTCTATCTGATTATACCCCTTAGCCACCAATCTTGTCTTATTTCTCACCACCACACCAGAATCATTCATCTTATTCTTAAAGACCCACTTGGTTCCCACAATACTTTGATTTTTAGGTCTTTCTACTAACTCCCAAACATCATTCCTTACAAATTGATTCAATTCTTCCTGCATAGCTAAAATCCAAAATTCATCCGACAGGGCTTGATTGATGTTGGTGGGTTCAGTCATTGAGATAAAGGTAGAATGGTTTACTTCCTTCCTAAGTCCATGCCTAGTCCTAACACCTTCAGAAGGGTCTCCTAAGATCAGTTCTTTAGGATGACTCGAAGAATATCTCCAATCTCTAGGCAACTCTGTTTGAGGTTCTACCCTTTCCTCCAAATTTGTATTTCCAACTCCTTGGGTAACCTCAATAATCTCTTCATCTTCTACTTCAGATCTAGACTCTTTAGGTTCAGATTCATCAAACACTACATGGGTTGTTTCTTCCACCACCAAAGTCCTCCTATTGAACACCCTAAAGGATTTCCCCACACTTGAATATCCTAAGAACACTCCTTCATCAGATTTGGGGTCAAATTTTCCTAAGGGTGACTTCCCGTTGTTCAGAATGAAAACCTTACAGCCAAAGACATGGAGGTGGGACAGATTTGGAGTTCTACCCTTAATGATCTCATAAGGTGTCTTGCTCAGTTTGACTCTCACATTCACCCTATTCAGCACATAACAGGCAGTGTTCACCGCTTCAGCCCAAAAGTATTTTGGAAGTGAATACTCGGCAAGCATGGCTCTAGCGGCTTCCACTAAGGTCCTGTTCTTCCTTTCAGCTACCCCGTTCTGCTGAGGGGTCCTAGGAGCTGAAAAATTGTGACTAATCCCATGATCCTCACAAAAACTTCCAAATCTTTCATTTTCAAACTCCCCTCCGTGATCACTATGGATGGTAATAATCTCACATCCTAACTTCTTCTGAATCCAAGTAGAGAAGAATCTAAACTCATCAAATGACTCAGATTTATGTGACAAAAACTTAACCCAAGTGAACCTCGAATAATCATCTACAATCACAAAACCATAAACTCTCCCCCCTAAGCTGGCAGTGCTAATGGGTCCAAAGAGGTCCATGTGAAGAACTTCTAAAGGTCTAGAGGTGCTAATGTCCTTAACAGAGTGAAAAGAGGACTGGACTTGCTTCCCCAACTGACAGGCATCACACAGGTGATCCTTAGTGAACTTAAGCTTGGGCACACCTCTAACTAAGTCCTTTTGGGTGACTCTCCTAAGGGTTTTCATACTGGCATGACACAATCTCCTATGCCATAACCAAGACTCATCAGCAGCAGTTTTTAAGCAAATTGAATTATCAGATTTAATGCTACTTATATCCAGCTTGTAGACGTTGTTGATCCTTTGCCCCTGCAAAATAACTTCATCATTTAAGCTTAAAATGCAGCCAGTGGGCAGGAATTTGATGCTGTATCCCTTGTCATAGAGTTGACTGATGCTCAGCAGGTTGTGTTTCAGTCCTTCTACAAGCAAAACATTATCAATCATAAAGTTCTTTGAATCACCAATTATACCTGTGCCTACCACCTTCCTGGTGGTGTTATCTCCAAGTGTAACCTTGCCTCCAGCTCTGGCCTCCAGCGAAATGAACTGATTTGCATCTCCAGTCATATGTCTAGAACATCCGCTGTCCAGGTACCACATGCTCTCACGAGGTCTTATGTGAGAGCACACCTCTTCCTGATCCGACTGACCAGGGTGATCATCAACCATAAGACACAAGTTTGTTTCCTCCTCTTCAGCTTCAGTCTCAGAAGAGTCGGATGCAGAGTCTGCCCAGAACGCCTTCTGAATCCGCTTCTTGTCCTTTCTGAACTTTGGTTTCTCCTCACCCTTCTCCTTGCTTGGGTGAGCTTTAAGTGTTGGACAATCAACCTTTATGTGTCCAGGCTTCCTGCATTCAAAACAAACAGATTTAGATGAACTCTTAAAATTTTTATTGGACTTACCCTTGTTCCACTTCTGATAGTTCTTATGTTTCTTCCTTAAAAAGCTTTTAAATTGCCTTGTGATTAAGGCAACATCATCGCTATTAGACCCGGAAGAGCTAGCATCTGAATCCTTGGCCTTTAGTGCCACTGTCTTCTCTTTCTTGCGATCACCTGCATCAAGTTGCCTTTGGTTCACCCCTTGCTCGTAAGCAATAAGTGATCCAAGTAAGCTGTCAATAGAGTAAGTGTTTAAATCTTTAGATTCAGTAATAGCAGTAATCTTAGCATCATAAGAAGCAGGCAAACATCTTAGAATTTTGTTCACTCTTTCGTAGTTAGTAAGTTCTCTACCTAGAACATGCAGAGAGGTAACAATCTGAGTGAACCTTGTGTACATTTCTGAAATAGTCTCACTAGGTTTCATGCGAAAAAGTTCGTAATCATGTAGTAAGATGTTTAACCTAGACTGTTTGACTTCAGTTGTACCTTCGTATGTTATGCATAATCTATCCCAGATTTCCTTTCCCGTTGTACAAGTAGAAACACGCATATAGTCTTCGGATTTTAAAGCACAAAAGAAACAGTTCAAGCATTTTGCATTTAACTGTGCTAAATCGCGATCATCAAACGTCCAATCAGTAAAAGGCAGTTCAGTTTTCACATTGTTAATCAGTCTAAAAGGTGGTTCGTATCTGTCCTTAACTAACATCCACATGCGATAATCAATAGACTGTAGAAAAGTAGACATGCGTGTTTTCCAAAAATCAAAAGGAATATTGTCAAACAACGGTGGTCTTGTAATAGAATATCCTTCAGCAGTATTACGATTATTACAGTTAGCCATGGATCAAATTCAAAAGTTTTTAAACTTAAATTTTGAATCCCGCTCTGATACCACTTGAAAGTTCGATAGGGATGTTAAGCCCTAGTGAACTAGTCCCGAGGCTAACCAAGAGGGGGGGGGGGGGTGAATTGGTTATTTAAAAATTTCACGATAACTATGAAAATCTTTTTATAACATGCAGCGGAAATGAATTAAAACAACGATAAAAAGATCAACCACAGATATTCACCCAAGCAGTTAATATCAGGAAAAATTAAAGTGCAGAATTGAATCAGAAAAGCAAACCAGATTTTATAGTGGTTCGATCAACTTGACCTACGTCTACTCCCCGGAGCCTCCCCTCCGGGTATTGCACTAAACAGAAGTGTCTCTCCTTTTGCTCCCACAGCAAGGCGGAGAAGCCTGTACAAAAATCTCCTTTTCACCACACGGTGAGGCAGAGAACCCGACCTCCTTTCGCTTCCTCCTGAAGCAGGCAGAGAACCTTCGAACTCCTTTCGCTTCCTCCTGAAGCAGGCAGAGAACCTACGAACTCCTTTCGCTTCCTCCTGAAGCAGGCAGAGAACCCACGAACTCCTTTCGCTTCCACCTGAAGCGGGCAGAGAACCCCGGATCTTCTTGCGAACGATCCTCCCACGACGAACACTGACTAGACGAAAGACGACGAGCGGAGAAGACGACTCTGATCCGTGCTCGGAGCAACCTTAGTGAATCCCTCATTAACTCCCCCTCACAAGATCTTCTCTCTCTCTCCCAACTCTCTCTCTCTCTAGGGTTTCTCAGGGAAGGAAGGCAGCAAAAGATTTTTCCAAAAATTGGAAAAAATTCTTTTAAAGGAGGGCTTAAAATTTGCCCTAAATCTCAACTGGTCGGCCAAGATCGTCCAGGACGATCGGTAGATTATCCTGTACGATCAGTTCAAATTCAGCTATTTTTGCCTGGACGATCTGGCTCTTCTGGACGATCAGTAGAAAAAGTTGTTCATATCGTCCCGTACGATCCTGCGATCGTCCGGGACGATTAGTTCAAATTGAGGGAAATCATCCAGAAGACAGTTCGGGTCATCCAGAGAAATCTGTGCTGGACGACCAAAAAATGACTTGATCGTCCCGGACAATAGGGTCATCGTCCGATATGATTAGTTCAAAAAGGCCCCAAATCGTCCTGTACATAGTTCTGGACGTACAGCTTAAATGCACTAGACGATCAAGATCGTCCGGGACGATCCTGCGATCGTCCAGGACGATATGATCGTATCAACCAAAAATAAATTGCTTTCCTTAATTACCAGATTAAATTAGGCATGATTGTACTGGATCGTCCGGGACGATACACGTATCGTCCGGGACGATCAGACCATGTATCTAAAAATAAGAACTTGCCTAACTTGATCTGGTGGCTGAGAATTTCTGATTTGGGAATATCGTCCCGTACGATCCGTAGATCGTCCAGGACGATCGGCTCAATCAGACCCTCTTAACTTAGTCTCCCTAATTAGGGTTTTTATTTTAACTGGATCGTCCAAGACGATGTGGATATCGTCCAGGACGATCTGAACAAATTTTTAACAGAAACTCTAATTCACTCAATCTCTCTCCCTGAGTGTGTGTGTGCAAGGTTACTTAGCTAGGGAATCAGTTACATTACAATTGACTTAATAAAAAGAAAAATCATACATTTGACACACTTGGACCCGATCTTGAGTTGGCTTGAGTGGCTCGCGGTCTTTTGTGCCTGAAACAGATTAGCCAAGCAAAACACACTGGAAACATGTTTGTCATCATCAAAACCAGATTTGCAACAGGACGATGATAGGCAACGGGTTGCCTGTTAGGTTAGCTAGTTCTTTTGCTAACTTGGCTAATGCATCCACTTTTCCATTTGCAGATTTAGGGATTTTAACCAAAGTTACTTCAGGAATTAAGCAGAAGAGTTCCATTGCTTAGTTATGATAGGGCAAGAGCTCGGGCTTAAGCACTTTGTAGACTCTTACTACTTGATTTATGATTAGTTAGGAGTCTCCAAAGATTTTCACCCGCATGATATTCATCTGAATGGCCAACTCTAGTCCCAAAATCAGAGCCTCATACTTAACTTTTTTATTAGTATGAGATTTTAAAAGACTGTAGGAATACCTCAAAATGTGACGTTTAGGGGATACAAAAATGAGGCCCAAACTTACCCTAACTATAGGAGTTTCATTTGGATTTAAGGCTTTAGCGGATGACGCACCGTCGATGTAGAACTCCTAAGTAGGGGACTCCTGTTCATCCACACTCATGATTAGTTCATTAGGTAGATCATCATTGAGTAGCAAATCTGTAGGGATCGGGTGAGTAGCAAGAAAATCAGCTAGAGCCTATCCTTTGACGGCCCGTTGAGGGATAAAAGTGATGTCAAACTGTAGTAGAATCATAAACTATCATGCTAGACTACCTGAGAGGGTCAGACGGGTCATCAAATATTGTAAAGGGTTGACTCGAGAGATCAGGTTGATTTTATGTAAAAGCATATAATGCCTAAGCTTTTGTAACACAAAGATTAAAGCTAAACATTACTTTTCCATCGTCGGGTACTTTAGCTCTGCGGGTATCAACTATTTGTTGAGGTAGTACAAGGCATTTTTCTTGCCTTTCTCATTCTCTTGAGCCAACAGTACACCCAAAGACTCATCTAGGGCCGTAGTATAGAGAATTAACGGTCTCCTCAGGATAGGTACAGCTAAGACGGGGGGGTTCATCAGGTAGCACTTTATACTCTCAAAGGCCTCCTGACAATGCTCATCCCAATGAAAACAGGCATCCTTCTTCACTAGGGAGGCAAAGGGATGACACCTACCAGAAAGATTGGAGATAAATCTCCGCAGGAAGGCGAGTCTACATTGAAATGATCTCAACTGGGTGAGACTCTTAGGGGGTTTCAAGTCTACTATGGCTTTGATCATAGAATGATCAATTTCAATGCCACGGTAGCGAACTATGAACCTCAAGAATTTTCCTACAGCGACTCCAAATGTGCATTTCAAATGGTTCATTTTTAAATCATATTTGTGCAAGTGCTCAAAAATGATTCGTAGATCTTGAAGATGATCTCCACGGACCTTGCTTTTGACCACTAGATCATCCACATAGCATTCAACTTGCTCATATATCATTTCATCGAAGATAACAGTCATAGCATATTGATAGGTGACCCCAGCATTCTTGAGACTGAAGGGCATCACCTTGTAATAAAATACACCTATAGGTATACGGAATGCAATAAACTTCCCCTCCTTGAGGTCCATCTTTATCTGATTATAACTAGATGAACCATCCATGAAGGAGAAAATGCTATGGGATGAAGCTATATCCACCATAAGCTGGGGATAGGAAGAGAAAACTCATCCTTGGGGCATGCCTTGTTCAAATCATAAAAATCAATACAGACACAAATTTGTCCACTCTTCTTCCGAACTGGAATAATGTTGGCAAGCTAAGTAGGATACTTCTCCTCACGAATGAAACCAACTTCTATAAGCTTCTTGGTTTCAACGATCACTTGTTGTTCGATTTCCAACCTCATCCTGTGAGGTGATTATTTAACAGGGACTGCATCAGGCTTGATAGCTAGCTTGTGGACTGCTACCTCTGGATTCAGACCAAGAATCTCAATGTAGTTCTAGGAAAAATAGTCTCTAAATTCTGATAGTAACTTGATGCATTCTTGACCCTCTGAGTTATATAATAAGGCACTATAGAAGATAGGCCTAGGATCTGATTCAGTGCCTAAGTTGACCTCACACAATTCATCTATGACGGAAGTGGTGCCATCTTCAAACTCTTGAGGAGCATCAAGTACTCTGTCCTCATCATCATCCGGGTCTTCTTCATCAGGAAGAGAAATAATCAGATATGAGTGAGAGATAGCACGGATGTGGGCATGAAAAAACTGACCCTTCTCAACATAACCCAAGCCTTGTTGGGTTTGAGGTATATTTAGTTTTAATAAAATATAAAAAAAAGAATGAAAAATCAACGACTCAAAGTTAGTGCAATTGATGTACGCCAGATTCTATAACCCTTAAACGAAAAAAAAAAAGTTTTGTTTTCAAGGATGAC
Organism: Dendrobium chrysotoxum; assembly: GCA_019925795.1. Taxonomy (NCBI): domain Eukaryota; kingdom Viridiplantae; phylum Streptophyta; class Magnoliopsida; order Asparagales; family Orchidaceae; genus Dendrobium; species Dendrobium chrysotoxum. The sequence goes on along the minus strand of CM034310.1, from coordinate 19,228,546 downwards.
TTAATTGATTTTGATGAAATTTTAAACGTAGATTAAGGACATAAATAAAAGTCATGGGGAGATATTTGGAAGCTTTGAAAAGCACTTATTAGAAAGATATATGGATCTAAGTGTAGTGGCCTAGATCTTTTTTTTTTTTTTTTGAGAAATTCTTACCTTTAGATCTTCGAGATCTTTAAACGGTTGAGCTTGCAGATTGTCCTCGTATATTCCTCTAATTGAACTCGAGCTCCAATTCACCTTGGATCGGACGGTAGAAGCTTTGGAAGGGATATAGTCTCAGGTCGCCAAAGATCACGCGGCCGGCAAGTTTTTTTTAGTGATGAATTTGAGTGGAGGAAGGTGGGGAGATGTTGGAAGAGCTCTCACACTAAGAAATTATGGTTGAGAGTGGATAGGAAAAGAATCAAAAGCCATCTCTTCTCATGAAGCCCTAAAAGAGTATTTAAAGGATTAAGGCCTTAGATCCATGGCTAGGATTCTTCCTAAGGTTAATTAGGAGGGAATTGAGGTGATTTAGCCATCCGTTTGATTGCTTGATTTAGGAACAAATTTAGGCTCATGAGAAGGATAAATAAATAAATTAATCATATTAAATTAAAGTCAAGCTCAAAATTAGATCCAATTCAGGTCAATTTGGAATTCAATTTGATTTACTCAAATTAACCCAATTAAATTTAAATAAATGAAGACTCGAATCAAATTAACCTCAACATAGCTAAGGTGAACTAATCGGGCTCAATCAGACACAGTCGAGTCTACTTCGACTCAATTTGAGCTAATTCGAGCTCGAATTGGACTCGATGGGGCTTAATTAAATTAATCAAAGACCCTCGAGGGCACTCAGACAAAAATCGAGGTCAAAAAAATGTGAAGAGGCAATATCCACCATAAGTTAAGGTATGGACAAAGGAAAATTATTCTTAGGACATGCCTTACTTAGATCTCTATAGTCGACATTGATTTGGATTTAACTATTTTCTTTTGAACTGGGATGAGTAGGGGTGTCAAAATTGAGACATGGGTCAGGTTGGGTCGAGGTAGAAACTAAACTAGCACTATTTGGGTTAACCCGAACCTGACCCATTTTTATAAACAGGTTATATTTTAGACCCGAAACTGACCCGCTTCTGTTTTAGGTCAACCTGACCTGACCCATAACTCCATAAGACTACCATCAAAATTTCATTTGCAAGCTTATTCTCATTTGGTGTGGCATTACAACGGTAGCAGCAGTATGGCAGCGGCCAAGCAGTGGTAGCGATGTGGCAACAGGTAACGCGCAGTAGTAGGTGATGTGCGATAAGAGACTCTAACAGACGCAGCAGGCAATGCAGGCACATAGGCAACCATGCAAGTGAGGTAGATAATACAGACAGGCAACCTATTTCGAGTCATTCTAAGGTTTTCAGGTCAACCTGAACCTGACCCAATTTTTGAAATGGGTCAATTTATTGAACCCGAACCCGACCTGTTTCAAAAATGGGTTGACCCTAACCAAAAATTTATGGGTCGAGTTGGAGTCAAGTTTTAAGGTCATGTCAAATATTGACACCTTTAGGCACAATACTGGCTACCCAAAGGGATATTATTTCTCTCGAATAAATTTAGCCTTGACCAATTTATAGATTTCAGAAATGACTTTCTACTATATCTCTAAACGCATATGTCGAGGAGCTTATTTGACAGGAATGGCATCATGCTAGGTTCCAAGTTTTTGGACTGCTACATCAATGAACAGGCCTTAAATTTTATTATATGTCCAGGCAAAGCAATCATTAAACTCAAAAAGAAACTAAATTAGATCCCTAGAACCATCCTCACTCAATAAAGAGCTTATGAAAGTAGGGTGAGGGTCATCCTCTATTCTATGGTTAATCTATCTTAATTTGTCAACTGTCGATTTAATCTCTTCTTCAAATTTAGGGGGTGCATCTCAAACTTGAAGTTCATCGAAGTCAATGGAAGTCTCCGAATAAAGTCTATCATGGGAATCAATGATTTTCGTAGGGACATTCATAGATTTAAGATGATTCATTATCATAAAATAATATTCATCATCGTCGAATGAACTAATAATACCAAAGCCAATACCACTGATAGAATTCCTCTTATTTTTGTATACCAAAGACTCTCATGGTATCGAGCTTGACCCTTAGTCCATTGACCTGACGTAAGACATTTAGAGACATAGTTTCAAATACAAACAGGATAGTAGCCAAAAGATAATTTCATTAATTTATTGAAATCTTCCTCCTCAAGGGTTACATCATCTTCTTTCCTTGAGGTGGAGGGGCCAGGATAAACTTCTGGACTTTGCTTACTTCATCATCTAAATTAGGAGCTTCCTTAATCACTAACTCTTTAACCCTCCTTGCAGATAGTGAAGTTAAGGTTAAGGCTTTAATTCTCCTACTGAGCTTTTTATACATGGTTAGTTCAAGCACGTCTCTTTAAACTTTTGGAGCATCAACATATGGGTCACTATTTTGTTCTAAAGTGAGATCAAATTTTAGAGGAGGATTGACTTTTTAATAATCAAAAGGAATTAAAGCACCCAGTACTTCTGGATCCTCAATGGAACTTAATTCTGTATCAATGTACATTGGGGGTGTTCTTCTTTCTAAAGAAGCATGGCCTCGACCCCGTGCCCTTTGGGCCATCCTCCCACCTCTTTGAGGTAACATGTTTGGAAGCCTAAGGAATACAATCTCGAGGTCATATTCACTATCTTATTCTTGCATTTTTGAATTTTCTCTTTTTTTACTTTTGATTCTTGAATTCCTCTAGTGCTTTGCTCATTTGGTTTCTCCTTTCTAATCATGATCTCAACTTTAGGACTGGAAGAGAACCCTTTCAGTGTGTAATATGTAGCATCCTTATAGATCCCAATCTCTTGAATAGAGAATGGTTGTAAATCATCCTTAATCATGTATTCAATACCGTCTCATTGGTACTTGATGTATTAATATCGGGTAGATGGAACCATTATATATTCGTGGATCTAGGGCCTATTAGGAGTGTATTGAAGGACATTATTGAATAAATTATATGAAATTTCACTTCTATTTTCAAATCTCCAAGCTCTAAAAGAAGGGTAATCAAACCACCTTCTCGCCCTTTTCATTGAACCCGCGTAACACCAACTTATTGGTAACACCAACTTATTGGTGGTGAGCTTACGCATATCCACTTTAAGATATATGAGAGTCTTTATATTCATCATGTTGAGCGATGCGCCTAGATTAATAAGAACTCTTGATAACTTGAAGCTTCCCACATTTACGATAATGTAAAGTCGGCGATTATAATTGGTAGTGTCCAGAAGTAAGTCCTCGTCAGAGAAAGTTACTCCTGGGATTTCCTTGAAGTAGAGAGCTTTATCCTATGAAGTAAAAGTTAGCTGAGCTAAGAAAATCTCTAGATTGAGAAGTGATTTAATTAAAGACTCCCTCATCTCATTTGAGAGAATGAGGGTATTGTTGATGCTCAACTTAGCAGGCAAATTCCTAAGATGAGCTAAAATATTATAGTCAACCTTAGGAACATCAAGATCAAGACCCGACATATTTAAAGAAAGATTATATTATTGAGGATGATTGGGAATCAGATCATTGGAGACAACTTGCTTCCCTTTTTCTTGAGGAGGAAGCCTATAGGGTAACGATATCCTCAGGAGGACAAACTACGGGAGGGTCTACACTCGATGTAGGTAATGCTTTATTATTTTCTGGAGAGGACTCAGAATCCAAAAAATCTATCATGATGGGACACCCACAAAAATTAATTTCATGGATGTCACTACATGATAAGATCTTAGGTTCTTCTTCCTCTTTAGAAGTTAAATTTGGAAGGTCAAGTTTTTGATTCTCTTGAATGATCTCAACTGGATTATGATTATCTTTCAAAAGAGTGTCACTTTGTAATTCATGGTTAATCATCAAAATAAATGTAGAAGGATATTTTTTAATTAATTTATGACCCTTTGCCTTTGATGGGGCAAAGTAAAAGTCAGATAATAGGTGAGGGGACAGGGTTTTAAAGCCACCATCCATTGCTTGAATACATCTCTCATTAGTATATTTCCTCTCTATAAAAGCATCACTCTTTTCTTTTTTATTTAATATAGTAGTTCCTACAACTACTGTAGAGAAAAGCGGCTCAACATCCTCCTATGAAGCCTCTAGGCCAACCTCCCAGATTAGACCCTGGGCTCTCATCGGTAGCTATTGACAAAGATGAAGAGACTTGTTAATCAACTTTTTAAATTCCTGGAATAAAGCAATATCGCAACTATCTTCAATGGACAAAAAAGAGTTAGAAGTGTTACCTGAGATTGTCTTGACTGATCTCTATTTCGAATCTACTAAATATTCATTAGGAGTGAAAATATTACCTTGCTTGAAGTTCCTCTCAAGCCCCTTAAAAACAACACATTCTTCGATCGTGTGGCCTAGCATGTGATGTTAGGGCAAAAGTTATGATCAACCCTCCTATTTGCCTCTTCCAGCCTCCTAGCCTCCAGCAATATGAAATATTATTTCTTTAAAAGACTCTTAAAGATCTTTCTTACCGAATCCCTTTTAAAAAGATAAGGCTTTGTCACTATGTATTTAAAAAGGATTGATTAAGAGTCCCTAGTGGGCCGAGGGACCTTCTGGAATGGCTATCTTTGAATTGGCTGTAGTGGGGAACCATTGGGTTGACTTGCCATGGGTTGTTTTTCCTTGTCGACTATAGATATTATGGCTGCTCTCTTCTCAAAAGAGTTTACAGACTTGGGGACTTTTTTCTCATCTGATAGATCCTTTAAGAATGGCATCCTACGAGCCTTTTTATGCAAGTTAGAAATTATGGCTACTTGCTTCTCAAAGGTTTTACTAGTGAACCCTTTTAGGAGAAAAGCAATAGGCCCGTAGATATTCTTTAGAAGAATCTCCACTGCATGTTGCTCTTACAACTGGGGTTCATACTTTATCAAGAAGTTTCACCAGCTCAATATGTACTTAACCAAAGACTCTCATGGCTTTTATTTTTTAACGAACAGATCACCCATAGTTGTATGTTACTAAGCTCTAAAAAATCTCTTTAATAATAAATTTTCTAGCTCTTTAAAGGTTCTCACTGCATTGTTTACAAATTAACATACTATTTAAAAGCAATGCCAAAAAGACTACTGATAAATTGGCAAAATAGTAGAGCATCTAAACCTCCTGCATTATAATAGTTCACTCAAAAGTGTGCCAAATGTTGTCTTGGGTTTCGATACAAGTAAAAACTTTAAAAGATGGTGGCACAAAGCCCTTTAGATAAGGGACTAAATCATATTCATTGGGGTAGGGTTTTTCCTTTGGAATAGATGCAGCCCTTTGGGAATTTTCTAAGGCCTCCCTTACCTGATCCTCAATCATTTGTTTGATATCCTTTAGAGCTGGTAGTGGTGGAATTGAAGAAACTACCGGTTGAATAGGAAGAATTGCTGGCGCTGACTCATGAATTTTCAAATTGGATTCTAGTTTTCTATTTTGGTCAGTAACTGTATACACTATGGGTTGTGATTGCTCGGGTTGGGGCTGTTGGGTTTCATCTAACTCTATATGTCTTTAACCCTCAGTAGCATTTCTACAACTTGCCTTTTTAGATTTTTAATGCATTCATCTTTATCTTTAAGTCTAACCGACTCATCAGAATCTGAATCAATAGCCTTTAAATCTTCCTCCCTACTAGAACGGTGTCTACTGGGTTCAAGTTCCTTAACTAAAGCTCTCGTCTCAACCATATAGATGCTACTAACTATAGCCTCATCCTCATCCATCAATAAGTCATCCAGGTCTGGATCAAAGGCTTCCATAGCCTTTTTCTTCTTTAAGATATCTTTGATCTCTTGTACAACCTCATATACTGGTCTTCCTCTGATTGACTCAGGGTTGATGGGTAGGTACCTCTTATACTCCATTATATCATCAAATTCCCACTCTTTTAACTTGGAAATAATGTCCTGAATCTTAAGGCCATCTGTATTGAGGGGTTCTACTACTATTTGATCAATCATCTCTTCATCTATGTAAGGCATTATTCCCTCCCCTTCGATTATCCTGGAATTAGTAGTCGGAAGGGTGGCATCGTTGATAAGCTGAGGGGCATCCTCCTTAGGGTGTTATGGAGGAGCCTGAGGAGTTTCCACTCCTACATCAGTTGAGGAAGAGACTTCACATCCCTGAGTAGGGAGCCTGGGGATATCTACTAGAATATGGGGATCTTTAACTTTACTGATCTTCTTAGGAACATATTATTTTTCAGGGGACTTGGGCCTCTTTCCCTTGACTTCAACAATCTACTTATTCTTGTCTTCCTCTCAAGTCTTTACTTCTACCGAAGCTAATTTTGAAAGTTTTGGAGGTTGGATTGGTGGCCTGCCAGAAGGATGGCAGCCTCTACCAGATCCAGTCAATACAATCTCCTTTGCCTTAGTAGATGGAAGGTGGTGCACCCAATATTAGCCATTTACCAACATAGAAGTCACTGACTGTTTAACGAACTTCTTGTTCTTCCTCACAGGTTGAGGAGCCAGGTTTTTCACTTCAGTCTTTTCTTCCTTAATAATTTTTTTCTCAAATATGTGTGATATCACCACCTTAATGTGCCTCACATACTGCTCAATAATTTCACCTTCCTGTTGCAAATCTGGTTTTGATGATGACAAACATGTTTCCAGTGTGTTTTGCTTGGCTAATCTGTTTCAGGCACAAAAGACCGCGAGCCACTCAAGCCAACTCAAGATCGGGTCCAAGTGTGTCAAATGTATGATTTTTCCTTTTATTGAGTCAATTGTAATGTAACTGATTCCCTAGCTAAGTAACCTTGCACACACATACTCAGGGAGAGAGATTGAGTGAATTAGAGTTTCTGTTAAAATTTTGTTCAGATCATCCTGGAAAATTTTCACATCGTCCTGGACGATCCAGCCAAAACAGAAACCCTAATTAGGGTGACTAAGTTAAGAGGGTCTGATTAAGCAGATCGTCCTGGATGATCTACGGATCGTACGGGACGATATGCCCAAATCAGAAATTCTCAGCCGCTAGATTAAGTTAGGCAAGTTTTATTTTAAGTATTTTGGTCTGATCGTCTCGGACGATACGTGTATCGTCCTGGACGATTCACTACAATCATGCCTAAATTAGTCTGGTAATTAAGGAAAGCAATTAATGTTTAATTGATATGATCACATCGTCCTGGACGATCGCAGGATCGTCCCGGACGATCGTGATCGTCTAGTGCATTACAGCTGTACGACCCGAACTGTGTACAGGACGATTTAGGGCCTTTTTGAACTAATCGTACAGGACGATATACATATCGTCCTGGACGATCAAGTCATTTTTTGGTCGTCCAACACAGATTTCTCTGGACGACTCGAACTGTCTTCTGGACGATTTTCCCCAATTTGCACTAATCGTCCCGGACGATTGCAGGATCATACGGGACGATATGAACAACTTTTTCTACTGATCGTCCAGAAGAGCCTAATCGTCCAGGCTGAAACAGCTGAATTTGAACTGATCGTACAGGACGATCGATCGATCGTCCTAGACAATCTTGGCCGACCAGTTGAGATTTAGGGCAAATTTTGAGCCCTCCTTTAAAAGAACTTTTTCCAATTTTTGGAAAAATCTTTTGCTGCCTTCCTTCCCTGAGAAACCCTAGAGAGAGAGAGTTGGGAGAGAGAGAGAAGATCTTGTGAGGGAGAGTTAGTGAGGGATTCACTAAGGTTGCTCCAAGCACGGATAAGAGTCGTCTTCTCCGCTCGTCGTCTTTCGTCTAGTCGGTGTTCGTCGTGGGAGGATCGTTCGCATGAAGATCCGGGGTTCTCTGCCCACTTCAGGTGGAAGCAAAAGGAGTTCGAAGGTTCTCTGCCTGCTTCAGGAGGAAGCGAAAGGAGGTCGGGTTCTCTGCCTCACCGTGTGGTGAAAAGGAGGTATTTGTACAGGCTTCTCCGCCTTGCTGTGGGAGCAAAAGGAGAGAAACTTTTTGTTTAGTGTAATACCCGAAGGAGAGACTCCGAGGAGTGGACGTAGGTCAAGTTGACCGAACCACTATAAAATCTGGTTTGCTTTTCTGATTCAGTTTTGCACTTTACTTTTATGATATTAACTACTTGGGTGAATATCTGTGGTTGATCTTTTCGTTCTTGTTTATGTGTTTCCGTTGCTATGTATTAAAAAGATTTTCATTATTATTGTGAAATTTTTAAATAACCAATTCACCCCCCCTCTTGGTTAGCCTCGGGACTGGTTCACTAGGGCTTAACATCCCTATCGAACTTTCAAGTGGTATCAGAGCGGGATTCAAAATTTAGGTTTAAAAACTTTTAAATTTGAACCATGGCTAACTGTAACAATCGTAATACTGCTGAAGGATATTCTATTACAAGACCACCGTTGTTTGATAATATTCCTTTTGATTTTTGGAAAACACGCATGTCTACTTTTCTGCAATCTATTGATTATCGCATGTGGATGTTAGTTAAGGACGGATACGAACCACCTTTTAGACTGATTAACAATGTGAAAACTGAATTGCCTTTTACTGATTGGACGTTTGATGATCGTGATTTAGCACAGTTAAATGCAAAATGCTTAAACTATTTCTTTTGTGCTTTAAAATCTGAAGACTATATGCGTGTTTCTACTTGTACAACGGGAAAGAAAATCTGGGATAGATTATGTATAACATACGAAGGTACAACTGAAGTCAAACAGTCTAGGTTAAACATCTTGTTACATGATTACGAACTTTTTTGCATGAAACCTAGTGAGACTATTTCAGAAATGTACACAAGGTTCACTCAGATTGTTACCTCTTTGCATGTTCTAGGTAGAGAACTTACTAACTACGAAAGAGTGAAAAAAATTCTAAGATGTTTGCCTGCTTCTTATGATGCTAAGATTACTGCTATTACTGAATCTAAAGATTTAAATACTTACTCTATTGACAGCTTACTTGGATCACTCATTGCTTACGAGCAAGGGGTAAACCAAAGGCAACTTGATGCAGGTGAATTTAAGAAAGAGAAGATAGTGGCACTAAAGGCCAAGGATTCAGATGCTAGCACTTCCGGGTCTGATAGCGATGATGTTGCCTTAATCACAAGGTAATTCAAAAGCTTTCTAAGGAAGAAACATAAGAACTATCAGAAGTGGAACAAGGGTAAGTCCAATAAAAATTTTAAGGGTTCATCTGAATCTGTTTGTTTTGAATGCAGGAAGCATGGACACATTAAGGCTGATTGTCCTTCACTTAAAGCTCACCCAAGCAAGGAGAAGGGTGAGGAGAAACCAAAGTTCAGAAAGGACAAGAAGCAGATTCAGAAGGCGTTCTAGGCAGACTCTGCATCCGACTCTTCTGAGACTGAAGCTGAAGAGGAGGAAACAAACTTATGTCTGATGGCTGATGATCACCCTGGTCAGTCGGACCAGGAAGAGGTATGTAAGCTTACCTACGATAAATTATTTGAAGTTTCTGAAAGAATTCATACAACGTATAGGAAGCTTAAGAAAACACATGCTAGTTTGAAATTAGATTACTTAACTTTGCAAAAAGAGCATGATTCTATAGTTAAAGATCATTCCACACTTGATTCCAATCACATGTCTTTGCTTGATGAATTTGATGAGTTGAATAAAAAATATTCTGATTTAGTTTCTAAGCATGATTTATTGAAAACTACGCATGTGGACTTAGAAAGAGCTTTTAAAGAGTTAGATACAATGGCGTGTGAAGTAGAAAGTAGCAAGGGAACCTTGAAATTTGAAATTGTAAGTTTAAAGAAAGAAAATGAGTTTTTGAAGGTAAAGATCAGTGCTTTTGAAAAGAACAAAACACTGCCTACTTTTGAACAGTTTTATGCACCGCCACCTTTTGAAAAATCTGTTGCAAGTTCTTCAAAGCATGTTTCATATACATCTAGGAAGAGGCATTATCATCCACGTAGGTTAGTTAACCCTTTTCCTAGTGTTAGATGTTTTTAATGTGGCATGTTAAGATATATTTCTCACACCTGCACTGTTCACCGTAGTATACATTGGGTGTGGAAACCCAAACTGCCTGTTTCACAGCACAGCACGCATGCATTGCATTCTTCTTTTCATAAGAAGGAACCCAAACCTGTTTGGGTTCCTAAGACTGACGTTTGATACTTTTGTAGGTGTGCTCTCACACAAGACCTCGTGAGAGCATGTGGTACCTAGACAGCGGATGTTCTAGACATATGATTGGAGATGTAAATCAGTTCATTTCACTGGAGGCCAGAGCTGGAGGCAAGGTTACACTTGGAGATAACACCACTAGGAAGATGGTAGGCACAGGTATAATTGGTGATTCAAAGAACTTTATGATTGATAATGTTTTGCTTGTAGATGGACTGAAACACAACCTGCTGAGCATTAGTCAACTCTGTGACAAGGGATACAGCATCAAATTCCTGCCCACTGGCTGCATTTTAAGCTTAAATGATGAAGTTGTTTTGCAGGGGCAAAGGATCAACAATGTCTATAAGCTGGATGTAAGTAGCATTAAATCTGATAATTCAATTTGCTTAAAAACTACTGCTGATGAGTCTTGGTTATGGCATAGGAGATTGTGTCATGCCAGTATGAAAACCCTTAGAAGAGTCACCCAAAAGGACTTAGTTAGAGGTGTGCCCAAGCTTAAGTTCACTAAGGATCACCTGTGTGATGCCTATCAGTTGGGGAAGCAAGTCCAGTCCTCTTTTCACTCTGTTAAGGACATTAGCACCTCTAGACCTTTAGAAGTTCTTCACATGGACCTCTTTGGACCCATTAGCACTGCCAGCTTAGGGGGGAGAGTCTATGGTTTTGTGATTGTAGATGATTATTCGAGGTTCACTTGGGTTAAGTTTTTGTCACATAAATCTGAGTCATTTGATGAGTTTAGATCCTTCTCTACTTGGATTCAAAAGAAGTTAGGATGTGAGATTATTACCATCCATAGTGATCATGGAGGGGAGTTTGAAAATGAAAGATTTGGAAGTTTTTGTGAGGATCATGGGATTAGTCAAAATTTTTCAGCTCCTAGGACCCCTCAGCAGAACGGGGTAGCTGAAAGGAAGAACAGGACCTTAGTGGAAGCCGCTAGAGCCATGCTTGCCGAGTATTCACTTCCAAAATACTTTTGGGCTGAAGCGGTGAACACTGCCTGTTATGTGCTGAATAGGGTGAATGTGAGAGTCAAACTGAACAAGACACCTTATGAGATCATTAAGGGTAGAACTCCTAATCTGTCCCACCTCCATGTCTTTGGCTGTAAGGTTTTCATTCTGAACAACGGGAAGTCACCCTTAGGAAAATTTGACCCCAAATCTGATAAAGGAGTGTTCTTAGGATATTCAAGTGTGGGGAAATCCTTTAGGGTGTTCAATAGGAGGACTTTGGTGGTGGAAGAAATAACCCATGTAGTGTTTGATGAATCTGATCCTAAGGAGTCTAGATCTGAAGTAGAAAATGAAGAGATTATTAAGGTTACCCAGGGAGTTGGAAATACAAATTTGGAGGAAAGGGTAGAACCTCAAACTGAGTTGCCTAGAGATTGGAGATATTCTTCGAGTCATCCTAAAGAACTGATCTTAGGAGACCCTTCTGAAGGTGTTAGGACTAGGCATGGACTTAGGAAGGAAGTAAACCATTCTGCCTTTATCTCAATGACTGAACCCACCAACATCAATCAAGCCCTGTCGGATGAATTTTGGATTTTAGCTATGCAGGAGGAATTGAATCAATTTGTAAGGAATGATGTTTGGGAGTTAGTAGAAAGACCTAAAAATCAAAGTATTGTGGGAACCAAGTGGGTCTTTAAGAATAAGATGAATGATTCTGGTGTGGTGGTGAGAAATAAGGCAAGATTGGTGGCTAAGGGGTATAATCAGATAGAAGGGATTGATTTTGAGGAGACTTTTACCCCTGTAGCTAGATTGGAAGCCATTAGAGTGCTACTAGCCTTTGCCTGTTATAAGGGATTTAAGCTGTTTCAAATGGATGTTAAGAGTGCCTTTTTAAATGGGGTAATTAAAGAAGATGTTTTTGTAGAACAACCCCCAGGTTTTGAGAGTTCCCAATATCCAAGTCAAGTCTATAAATTAAAAAAGGCCTTAAATGGATTGAAACAGGCACCCAGAGCTTGGTATGAGAGGCTTAGCACATTCCTGTTAGAAAGAGAGTTTGTTAAGGGGAGCATAGACACCACCCTTTTTCTGAGGAGATTAGGGGATGACTTACTCATTGTCCAGATCTATGTTGATGATATAATTTTTGGATCTTTCGATAAATATTTATGTGAAGAGTTTTCTAAAACGATGAGTAAGGAGTTTGAGATGAGTATGATGGGAGAATTGTCCTACTTTTTGGGGTTTAGCATAAGGCAAACGGATGATGGAACCTTTCTCAATCAATCAAAATACACTAAGGACATTTTGAAGAAATATGAAATGGACAAATCCAAGCCAATCAATACTCCCATGCCCTCCTCAGTTCAGTTAGATAAGGATTCAAATGGAAAATCTGTTGATCAGAAGAAGTATAGAGGGATAATAGGTTTACTACTTTACCTGACTGCTAGCCGACCTGATATCATATTTAGTGTCTGTCTTTGTGCTAGGTTTCAGGCTGATCCTAAAGAGTCCCACTTGACTGCTGTTAAGAGAATTCTTAGATATCCTTTAGGAACCCCAAACCTAGGAATTTGATACCCTAGGCACAGCACCTCTTTTGAGATCATTGGATATTCTGATTCTGATTTTGCGGGGTGTAGGGTGGATAGGAAGAGTACTTCTGGGACTTGTCAATTCATAGGACAGTCGTTAGTCTCCTGGTCCAGTAGAAAATAAAACTCAGTTGCACTTTCCACTGCTGAAGCTGAGTACATTGCCTTAGGGAGTTGTGTGGCCCAAGTTCTTTGGTTGAAGCAACAAGTCTTGGATTTAGGAGTACCTGTTGGGACAATTTCTATTCTGTGTGATAATACTTGTGCCATCTGTATCTCTAAGAATCTAATCCAACATTCTAGGACCAAACACATTGATATTAGGCATCACTTCATTAGGGACCATGTTACAAAAGGGGATATTGAGATACATCACGTAGCAACTGAAAATCAGCTGGCTGACATATTCACTAAATCACTGGCCTTTGACTCATTCAGTATTTTGAGAACCAGATTAGGAGTGATTGATATAAATGCTTGATTCTGATGACTGCTGATTTATGATTGTTCTGATTGGTATTCTGATTTCTGTTAGTTAGTTTTCGTATTCTGATTTATGTTAGTTAGTTTTGGTATTCTGATTTCTCATTTCTGTTAGTTAGTTTTGGTATTCTGATTTCTGTTAGTTAGTTTTGGTTGGATTATTTACTTTCAGTTGATTTTATTTCTTCTGCTGATTTCTGGGTTAGCCTTACTATTAGTTTGATTTGAGTATTTACTTTGCTGTGATTTTCTACCTGTTTTTATTTACTGGTTCATATCTTGCACTTACTGTTTTATGCTTTTCAAGATCTGATCACTGCTCACTACTTCTGATGATCTGAATTTTTGACTGGGAGTTTTCACCTTGTTTTGGTTTGGAAGCTGGTAAGCAGTGATTGACTTCGCTGAATTTGTTAAAGGGAAGAAACATTGATAATTGTTTCTCTTCCTCTAACTCCTTTACTGGTGTGTAGTTTCTTTTGAATAAAAATTCTCTTCAAAATTAAAAAGTTAGTTTTTGAAATAGAGATTATTTTATCTTCCTACAGTAATCTGCCTCATATCAATAGTGTTTTTTAAAGTCTTGAGTCATTAGTTTGATTTTCTAAATCAAGTGATTGCATTTATCATATGTTGTATGGCTTTTGTTTTGTGAATCGTTCTTCCTTACTGCGGAGAGTCATCTCCTATGTCTGGAAGATAATCTCACAGCTGAGACTCTTTAATGATTATGAAAAGGAGAAAGCTTATAAAAGATACGCAGTGCGCCAGATAATTTAAAAAAGAGGCATAAAATGAGCCCAAAACTGAAAAGATGTGAAATTGCCAAATTGGATACACAAAGTGTATCAAAAATCAAAAGATGTGCAAAGTGCCAACCAATTTGAAAATGAGGCACAAAATGAGCCCAAACCAAGCTTTCTTCCTTTTCAGATTATTAAATGTCTTAGAAAAATCTGTGCGCCACTTAATACTTTCAAAAGCATGAGTCTTGAAAATCCTGATTTCTGATTTTTTACTTTGTAACACTATTATATCAGATATTTTTCTGGAACGAGGCTTGAAAGGATTTCTTTTCAAATCTAATGTCTTTTATTCTGAATCGGATTTTTATTTTGAAAGAGGTTGGCATCGATAAGGTGCCCGGGGTCGGAGCTACGAACGTTGATTATTTCCAACATTTTCTTGATTTCAGTGCTGTCAAACGTCCTGTCATTGGTTTTCGAATCTAAAGTCAAGAAAAAAATTCTGATTTTCTCGAGCAGCTTAATCAAAAAAAAAAATGCTTCTATGTGTTTTTGCGGTCAGTTTTATTCGTCTTTTTTTTATTTTGATTTCATGGTTGTGTTTTTGGGATCCTAATCGATCATCTTCATCCTTCATCCTTTTCTGCTTTTCTTCACATCGTCCTGGACAATCCTCTTCGTCCTGGACGATCCAAAAATTGTCCTGGACGATTCATTCAAAATCATACCCACTGCTCCTGCTGCTGAAACTATCCCAATTATTGGTGATCGTCCTGCACGATCCATACATCATCCTGGACGATATGATCCACATCTTCCTGATCTGATCAAACGGCTGATATTGCACCAATTATTTGACATCGTCCCGGACGATCCTCTTATTGTCCTGGACGATCCACCTATCAAGCCGCTGGACGATTCAACTTCGGCCCGTCCGACCTATTTATTGTAAATCATCCTGGACGATCCACCTAATCGTCCGGGATGATATCTTTTCATCAACAGTCGTCCAGCTGACTCCTCGGGACGATCGCCTGTGTCTAATCATCCTGGATGATATCTGATCGTCCTGGACGATCGGACCGCCTTTTGACCAATCATCCAGGACGTCATAAATGTCCAAATCGTCCCGGACGATGTCGCGATCGTACGGGACGATCAGTCCATGTTCTTTATAAATAGCAGTTTTCTTGAGATTTTTTCACACCGATTTTCTCCACTCCACTTCTCCTCCTTACCCTCTCAATTCCTCATGGCTGGTGGCAAGCGTTCCCGTCAGAAGGGTGCCAGTTCCTCCCGGGGGCCGGTTGATCCTCGCTTCCCTAATGCAGCCGATCAGGCTGCCTTTGAGCTATACTGCGAGGTGGGGATCACGCCTTCGAAAATAGTAAATCCTCGTACTCTCACTTATCCAGTCCTTGATCTCTTCGCACACACTTCTCTTACCTTCATCCTCACCCTCACTTTTCCCTTTAGTTCTAAACTTCTTCGCATTTTCTTTGCGAACCTGCGGATTTTCGCTGACTACTCCACTCTTCGTTCCTATGTCAATCAGCGCCCTGTTGAACTTACCTATCAAGACTTTCACGACATTCTCCAACTGTCCATCACTGGCGACAAACTCCACACCCTTATCACAGACCCAGATTATAATTGGAGTGTCGCCAATCATTTCCTCCGCAATACCAATGCCCCTTATCATGACAATGCCTGCTCCACCCTTCTTAAGGACGCCCGAACCATTCAACATGTTCTTCGTTCCTCCGTTGTTCCAAAGGCGGGGGATCGCATTCACATCACCCCCCTCCTGTCCTTGACCACCTACTACATCATGGCCCATCGGGAATTTAATGCTGTCGATCTCATTATCCAGTACCTCGAGCACCTTACCACCATCCGGGATCCAGGTCATCGCCGTCGCCCAAATCTAGCCTTAGGACACCTCATTGCCTATGCTCTTGAAACCAAGTATGACTTGCAATATCCCGCAGCCCCAGATGTTCCTACCTACTTCCTCACCAACAATGCCTTCCATGTCCTCCACAGCACCCGACTACATCCGGAGCCCGCCCCGGATGGTGAGGAAGAGGAGGAAGCGGCCATTCCCGCTCCTGCTGCACCCGAGGCACCTGCTCCTCTTCGCATTGCCTCTCCCCTTGACTACCTGGTGCAGCGCTTTGACCAGTGGGAGTCCTGTTTTGACTCCTACGTGGTTGCCCAGGAGCAGCGGCACAATGAGGACCTCCAATGCTTCGCGGACTATGCTGCGCAGCAGCAACAGCAGCATGACCAGGACATGGCTTGGTTCGGAGCTCAATTTCAGGTCATTCACCATTACTTCAACCCTTCACCACCACCTCCTCCTTCCGATCAGGATCCACCTCTGTTTTAGTTTCCTGCTTTTGTAGTTATTCTCTTCTATGTTTTATTTCCGTGTTCTGCTTTTTTTTCCCTCCTCCTTTTTGTGATGTCAAAAGGGGGAGTCAGTTGTAGCGTGTCTGTTTCTATTTTATGAGTTATGGTTCCTGTATTGTGTTAATTGTTAAATGAAAATTTGAAAAAATGTTTGTTGTGTTTGATCTCCTAGTTTACTTTTATTTTCAGACTACTTTACAAATGTTTGCCATCATCAAAAACGGGGAGATTGTTGCAAATCGGGTTTTGATGATGACAAACATGTTTCCAGTGTGTTTTGCTTGGCTAATCTGTTTCAGGCACAAAAGATCATGAGCCACTCAAGCCAACTCAAGATCGGGTCCAAGTGTGTCAAATGTATGATTTTTCCTTTTATTGAGTCAATTATAATGTAATTGATTCCCTAGCTAAGTAACCTTGCACACACACACTCAGGGAGAGAGATTGAGTGAATTAGAGTTTCCATTAAAATTTTGTTCAGATCGTCCTGGACGATTTTCACATCATCCTGGATGATCCAGCCAAAACAGAAACCCTAATTAGGGCGACTAACTTAAGAGGGTCTGATTAAGCAGATCGTCCTGGACGATCTACAGATCGTATGGGACGATATGCCCAAATTGGAAATTCTCAGCCGCCAGATTAAGTTAGGCAAGTTTTATTTTAAGTATTTTGGTCTGATCATCCCGGACGATACGTGTATCATCCTGGACGATTCACTACAATCATGCCTAAATTAGTCTGGTAATTAAGGAAAGTAATTAATGTTTAATTGATACGATCACATCATCCTGGACGATCGCAGGATCGTCCCGGACGATCGTGATCGTCTAGTACATTACAGCTGTACGACCCGAACTGTGTACAGGATGATTTAGGGCCTTTTGAATTAATCGTACAGGACGATGTACATATCGTCCTGGACGATCAAGTCATTTTTTGGTCGTCCAGCACAGATTTCTCTGGACGACCCGAACTGTCTTCTGGACGATTTTCCTTGATTTGCACTAATCGTCCCGGATGATCGCAGGATCGTACGGGACGATATGAACAACTTTTTCTACTGATCGTCCAGAAGAGCCTAATCATCCAGGCTGAAATAGTTGAATTTGAACTGATCGTACAGGACGATCGATCGATCGTCCTGGACGATCTTGGCCAACCAGTTGAGATTTAGGGTAAATTTTAAGCCCTCCTTTAAAAGAACTTTTTCCAATTTTTAGAAAAATCTTTTGCTGCCTTCCTTCCCTGAGAAACCCTAAAGAGAGAGAGAGTTGGGAGAGAGAGAGAAGATCTTGTGAGGGGGAGTTAGTGAGGGATTCATTAAGGTTGCTCCAAGCACGGATCAGAGTCGTCTTCTCCGCTCGTCGTCTTTCGTCTAGTCGGTGTTCGTCATGGGAGGATCGTTCGCAAGAAGATTCGGGGTTCTCTGCCCGCTTCAGGTGGAAGCAAAAGGAGTTTGAAGGTTCTCTGCCTGCTTCAGGAGGAAGCGAAAGGAGGTCGGGTTCTCTGCCTCACCGTGTGGTGAAAAGGAGGTATTTGTTCAGGCTTCTCCACCTTGCTGTGGGAGCAAAAGGAGAGACACTTTTTGTTTAGTGCAATACCCGGAGGGGAGACTCCGGGGAGTGGACGTAGGTCAAGTTGACCGAACCACTATAAAATTTGGTTTGCTTTTCTGATTCAGTTTTGCACTTTACTTTTCTGATATTAACTGCTTGGGTGAATATCTGTGGTTGATCTTTTCGTTCTTGTTTATGTGTTTCCGCTGCTACGTATCGAAAAGATTTTCATTGTTATCGTGAAATTTTTAAATAACCAATTCACCCCCCTCTTGGTTAGCCTCGGGACTAGTTCACTAGGGCTTAACATCCCTATCGAACTTTCACTTCCTGGGTAGTACATGTATGAATTATATTCCTTGGAATCCTAGCCCTTTGAATTTGTTTCAGTTTAGGAATTTTCTTCACTAAGTAGTCTACCAGGCATGGTGGAGAGCTAGCTATCCTAGCCACCCTCTTAGCAGCGAGGGGGTAGAAGTGACTCCCCTTGAGGAGTAGAGAGGAAGCATGAACAGGGAGCTCCTCAATAGCCTCTATCTCTACCTGGCCTAGGGCTTTCAACTCAATAACTTTCCTTACCTTAGTTATTTTCTTTTTAATCCTCCTCAGATAATTCTTTCATTGATTCTTACTAGTAAAAGGGGTTTTAGAGCTCAACCCCTCCTCAAAAATTGACTTGACTTCAGAACCCTTGACGGGGGATTTTAACTTTTCTTCCTCGCTAGAAGAGGATGCATCAGGTACGGAGGCAATAGTAACCTCCTTCTTGGGGTTAGGAAAGTCAGTACTTGCCCCAACAATGATCTCTACCAGCAAGGTGTCCTTTTCCCCTCTAGCAGCTAAGTTAACAATCACACCCCCATTAACAGATAACTTTAACTTCTTAAAACCCATGCCAAACTGGAGGGTGTTGTTTCAAATTAGTTCTTCCACATACATGTCTTGATTAAGGGAGAAAAATAACTTGCTGGCCATTTTAGTAGAGTCAAATTTTTGGAATTGGAAAAGAGAGTTTGAATTAGAATTTTGAAGAGGAAATCAAAAAATCATAAGGGATCTTATATCTTATCACTCATGTTGGGATATAGAATGTTATAACGCATCATATGATGATAAGGTGCAGAGATCACCTATGACTTAGAAAGCTTTGTATTTTTATTATATATGCTAGCCTACAAGGGGCTGTTGTAGCATAACGTATAGAAACGATAATCAAAGTTTATTTGAAGGATTTGAAAAGGAACTGGAATTTTGAAATTGAGGGATTTTCTTCAAACTTGAAAGTCAAGATGTTGAATTTTATTCAACAGGGAGGTTTACAAATTTGATAAGAAAATCCTAAGGATTGGCTTGACTCTTTCGTCCCACCAATTAACTTGGGGGTGAAATGTCGAAGCCTAGATCTGGAAAAAGAGATTTGAATTTTGAAATTGAATTTTAACTTATCTTCTTCAAGTTTTAAAACTCAACATATTGGGTTTCACTCAAATATATAGGTTTACAAAATTTATATGAAGATTTAAATGTTTGGCTGACTCTTTCGCTCAACCAATTAACTTGGGGGCGAAATGTCAAAGCTTGAATTTGGGTAGAGGTTTCCTCACTCACCACTTGACTTTTTCTTTTTGATGTTGGCCACACTCACCCAAGGAAGAAATGGGTAGTGGGACTAACGGAAGGAAGGGTAGTCAAAATTACCGATGTAATAAAATTTTTGTCGTTATTAAAGATGGAGAGAGAGATCTTCCCTAGCGGAGTCAAGATTTTTTCTATTTGGTTAAAAAAGTAGTTTGAAAAGTTAATTTTTATTGGGATTATTTAATTTCTATAATTTTAATTTCAAAAATGAACATGTCATTATGAATGATAGATTGCCTTGGGAGGTGAAAATATCATTCCCTAATAACTTCAGATGATGAAATTGATTGTTTCAACCTGATTATCATAGCCAAATTTGAGGAAGAACTACTTCTGACCCCAAGGGGTCAAAATGATGTTATACCAAGTATCAAACAATTATAGTATAGATGAAATGCCAATATTTTCATATTTAAAATCAAGACGGTAAATGATATATCTTCTTGAGGGAAGAAGATATCACCTATTGTCGATCATCCGAACATGACGATAATAATCATCATTGATTCTAAGTTTTCCAAAGAAGATTACTTGAATTTTTTAAAATTGATTTTGAATTGATCTAGGGTCTTTAAATCTCATATGGTGTAAGCCTTCGTAGTTAATTATATTATAGAAAACTTGAATTTCCTACAAAAATTCTCAATTAAATTAAATACAGAAATTTTATCTAGAATCTTCAAGAAGTGATATCAAAGGAGTGATGTATGAATTTTCAATCAGGATGGGATCAAATTTGAAAACTTATTTTTGGGGCCCAACGGAGAAGAAGTACGAGGCATTTATGATTCTAAAATAATTTTTAGAAATGCCCCCATCTACCCTATGTGTTAGGCTTTAAGTTTTGGTTTAAAGACAAATTTTAGTTTAAATTGTAATTTTATAAGAATAGTGGGATTGAATTCTTGAAGTTGGAGACTTAAGATTTTGATTTTGCCCCAGATCCAAAATCAAAATTAGGCACTAAACAATAGTAGCCCAAATTGAAGGATGCCCTACCAAATAGTGACTAAGTGAATTAGCCCATTTAGCAAAGTAGCTATATGATAAGATGGATAACTTTAATATGAATAGGAGAACAATTCCCAAATAGAAGAATCCATGAATGGGAGATCAATTCACAAATGAGTAAATTTTTAAAACCTAATAAAGAGATTAATTATCAGAAAGGAAGATTTGGACTTTGAATAGGAGATTGATTCCCATATAAAGATGAATACTCGAGTGGGTGATTGATTCCCAAATGAGCAAATTTAAATCCTAACTAAGAGATTGATTCTTGAAGTGCGAGATTTAAACCTTGGATGGGAGATCTATCCCAAATAAAGGTAGATACTCGAATGGGAGATCTATCCTAGATGAGTGAATTTAAAACCTGGCTGAGAAATCTATTCTCATATAGAAAGATTTAAACCTTGGATGGGAGATCTATCCATAATAAAGGAAGATACTTGAATGGGAAATCTATCCCAAACGATTGAATTTAAAACCTGACCGAGAGATCAATTCTTAGACAAAAAGATTTAGAATTTGAATGGAATATCTATCCCAAAAAAAGATGGATACTCAAATGGGAAATCTATCCTAGATGAGGGAATTTGAAACCTGACTGAGGGATAGATTCTCAGACAGTAAGATTTAGACTTTGAATGGGAGATCCATCCTAAATAAAGACAGATACATAAATAGGTGATATATCCCAAATGAGAAAATTTAAATCCTGATCAAGAGATTGATTCCCAGAGAGGAAGATTTAGACTTTGAATAGGAGACTATCCCAAATGAAGATAGATACCTGAATGGGAGATTTATCCAAGACTAGTAAATTTCAAACCTGACCAAGTGATCGATTCTCAAACATGAAGATTTAGACATTGAATGAGGGATCTATCCCAAACAAATATAGATACTTGAAAGGGAGATCTTTACCAAATGAGCTAATTTGGAACCTACCTGAGAGATCAATTCTTGGACTAAAGGTTTAAACCTTAGATGGGAGATTTATCCCAAACAAAGGTAGATACTCGAATGGGTAATCTATCCCATAGTAGTGAATTTAGAACCTAACTGAGAGATCAATCCTAAGACATGGAGATTTAGACTTTAAATGGGATATCTATCCTAAACAAAGATGGATACTCAAATGGGAGATCTATCCCAAATGAGTAAATTTACTTATATAGCATCAACACTAAATGTTTATACTTCAAGATTTATTTCATAGCAAAAATTCTTGTAATAAATCAACTATTGTTATACTTATTAAGATATCATTCATTAATAGGCAACATAGGATGATCTCTATAATAATTTATGAATTGATAAGAGCCTCCTTGGTAGACTTTCTCTACCACTAATATACCTTCCCATGTAGGCTCAAATTTATCACCTATCATTCGATGAGCCAAAATGGATCTTCACAGAATTAACACCTAGCCACCCACTTGGAAATTTCTTGGATAAACCAATTTATCATGAGCCAGGTTCATTTTAGCTTTATACAACTCAAGGTTCTGTTGAGCTTGTAGATACTTCCCTTCCAAACCTTAGCTCTTCTAATTGAAGTTTAGCATTTTGATATGAGGTTATCTTATAATTTACTACAACTCTAAGTGAAGGTAGCTGTACTTCCAAAGGAATAATAGCATCTGCACCAAAGCTCTAAAGCATACGGTGTAGATTGAGTTGGAGTTCTAAATATGGTCTGATATGCCCACAAAGCTTCAACTAACTTCTTGTACAATTGATATTTATTATCGTCTAAGGTTTTCTTTAATATCTATATTAGAGTTTTATTGAAGGCCTCTACCAATCCATTTGCCCATGGGTAATAGATGGTAGAGTATCACTAATCAATGTTATGGGGTCTAGTGAAATTATTTATCTTAGTACTTTTGAATGAAGGATTGTTATTTGAGATACTTCAGTGAGAAACACTGAATTGTGTCACAAAATTATCTTTAAAAAATTTCATAAAATGATAGGCTTTGACTTTTATCAAAGGAATTGATTTTTCCCATTTTGAGAAGTAATCAGTAGCTACTTGTATAAATTTATGACTTCTGGATAAAGGAGGATCTATCAGACCAATGATATATGTGCCGCAACTTTCAAAAGGACACAAAGTAATGGTTGGATGCATGATATTTAGTGGATGATGTAAGACTACACCATGCACTTGATATTAATGGCAATGACGTGCAACATTCATGCAGTTATCTATCAATAACAACTAGTAATATCTCATTCGTTTGATTTTCATCTTCAACTCTAGTCAAGATTGGTGTGCATCACATAATCCAGCATGTACATCTTTTATAATTTGTCATGCTTCTAATTTATTTAAACACCATAACCATATATGATTAAATGATCTTCTATATAGAATGTCATTAACTAGAGCATAAGATAATGATCTTCTTTTAATTTGATATGCTACAGGTTTGTCATGAGGGAGCTTTTTTCCTTAAAAGTATTTGATGAAGGGTCTTCTTCATTCCACCAATTCATCATCTACTGCTAAAATAATATTCACCTTAGTTGATAATTTTCTATTTATATATTCAAAATTTATAGGAGATAGAACTTGTCGGCCTTGCATTCGATCATAATTGAATCTTCCTCAGGACATCCTAGTGCTTTAGCAAGAGCTTCTGCTGTAGAACTCTTTCCTCAAGGAATCCTGTATAACATCTCATTTAGGATCTATTCTAATAGATGCATCATATATCAATTATAAGGGATCAAAGTATCTTTCAATACTTTATAAATTCATGCTACCTGATTAATCACAAGCCAATTATCAGTGCCTCGTACTTAGCTTCGTTGTTCATACAGGGATCTGACATATGATCAGAGTAATACATTAAACATTTATTCGGCATGATAAATACTTTACCAATTCAGGCTTTCCCTAGGGAAATATCATTTGATGCTACTTATTGACTAGAAGCAACACCGTAAAAATAAATTCCCAAGTAGACTTTGCATTTAAATCTAATTTTAAGATCTATTTATCTGGTTGCTCAACATTTATCTGATAATTATCTTACACTGGGTGAGCTACTTGAAAATTTGTTACAGCTTATCCTCTCACTGCTTGTAAAGGAATGAATGTAAAATCTAACTAGATAGAATCATCAACTACTAGGATAGTCTTCCTAATAGCATCAGTTGAGTCATCAAATGCTACAATGGGTTTATTCTAGATATCAAATTTACTTTATGAGATAACATGTAGTTCCTCAACTTTTGAGCGAAAAATATCAAGGCTAAACAATGCTTCTTGATCAGAGGATAATTTACTTCAGTAGGAAGTAAATGTCTACTCAGATAATAAAGTGTATTCTCTTTTCCTTCCTTGTTAGCTAGAGCTAATAAGGCACCAAGATATTTACTTAAGGCTATCATATATAGGATCAACAACTTCCCTGGTATGGAGGTTACAAGTAATAGAGAATTTATAGAATTTTGCTTTATACTGTTGAAATTTTTTTGGCAATTCTCATCCAACAAAAATGAAGCATTTTTCTTGCATAATATTGTAAATGGATGACATCTTCTGGAAAGGTTTGACATGAATCTTCTAAGGTATACTAGTAAGGATTTTAAGTGGTGACATTTTTATTATTTCTTTGATTTTATTTGGATTAATTTTGATTCCACGGTGTTAAACCATGAAACACGTAAATTTCCCTAAAGTGATGCCAAAGATACACTTCAAAGGATTTATTATTAAATTAAATTGACATAATCTTTGGAAAATAATTCTTAAGTCATATAAATGATCATCTCTTTTGAAACTTTTAATGACTAGATAATCGATATAACACTCCATCTGGTGGTGGATAAGTTTTTCAAAAATTATTGTTATTTCTTATTGGTATGTTACTCTAATGTTCTTTAATCCAAATGGCATAACTTTCTAGAAGTAGATCCCTATCAATACTCTTAAAGTTGTATATTTTTCATCTTTGGGATCTATCTTAATCTGATTATAGGAAGAAAAATTCATATAAGGAATCATCCATAAAAGAAAATATCACATGTAAGGAAATGATATTTACTATGAGTTCTGGTATAGGAAGAAAAAAATCTTCCTTATGATTGGCCTTGTTTAAATCACTAAATTTGATATAGATGTTGTTATAAATATGGGTCCAAGGATTATAATTTTGATGATAACAAATATTATTATGTTTTTATCACTGTTACGATTGCATATCTATTTTTCCCTGCTCACTAACCTTTCAGGTCCATAAGTTCACTTGTAAAACCAATCAGCTCATGATCGGGTAGACTAGGGTTGAGTCTGTCTATAATTTCAATTTCAATGTAATTTTTACCTTTTATGAGTCAAGTCATGTATCTGATGGACCCCAAGCTAAGTAACCTTACACACAAACACTCAAGGGAGTGAGTTAGTGAGTTAAAAAAAATTTTCTATTTTTTGAACTAATCATATAGTATGATATATATAGTACTAGACGATCAGTTATTTAGATAACCCTGTTTAGGGCACCCATTATTAAGTGAGATTAATTAACTAATCATATTAGACGATTCAGATCGTATAGAACAATCAGTTATACACATGAAAAATAGCCGCCAATTATAATTTAAGTAATTTCTTAATATACAAATTATACTCTAATCATACAGTATGATCTTTATTGTACTAGAAGATTTATGATAATTATGCCTAAATTGATCCTATGATTAGGGGACTATTTATGATTAAATTGATCAATTATATCATATTAGATGATCATAGATGATAGTACTATACAAATAGATCCCAGTATGGTACGATATTTAATCGTTACCCATCATACAAGATAAAAACCATAATATGTCAACTAATCGTCTAGGACGATACCCCTCCTTCATATTGTATGAAATAATTATTGCATGGGACGATATTTAATCATCGGCTATCATACTGGATGATCAATATACACTAATAAACTAATCATATTGGATGATTAAAAGATCATACAGCATGATCCATATAAATACTTGAATTGATCGTACAGACCAAAGTAGTTCGTACTGGCTAAATGTGCTATTTTGTACTAATTATATATGACGATCTCATGATCGTACTGGATGATCTTTGATGGTAAATTAAAAATTAGGGCTTCTTTTGGAGGCTCTCTATTTAAGCTCTCATATGGACTTGAGAAAAATCTTTTGTTGTTGAGTGGTCTTGGGAGAGAGCTTAGAGAAGGAAGAGGAGAGCTTGGGAGAGAGAGATCCATGTGAGGAGGAGTTGTGAGGGATTCACAAAGGTTGCTCCAAGCAAGGTTTCCACTATCTTCTTCAAGCTGCTTGCCTGGTTCCTTGGTGGCTATGGGGGAGACTTTCATCAACATCAGATCTAGGTTATCTACCTACTCCAAGAAGGAGTAAAGGGATTTCCAAGTTCTGCCTACTCCAGGAGGGATTAAAAGGATTCAAGGTAATCTGCCTCACCAGATCGGTGGAAAGATTTTATAAGGGCTTCTCCGCCTTATTATGGGAGAAAAAGGAATGACACTACTTTTAGTGCAATACTTGGAAAGGAGGTTTTTGGTGAGTGGATGTAGGTCAAGTTGACAAAACCACTATAATTCTGGTGTGTTTTTTTATTTATTTTTTTGTATTTAATTTTTTGCATTTTTCTGTGAATTATTCTGGGTTTGAAATCTCTGAAATTTTTATTATTATGAAACTTATTTGCTTTCGCATCAAGGTGTTTTTAATTTTTTATTTTGTTAAAGAATTTTTAAAATAACCAATTCACCTCTCCTCTTGGTTAGCCTCAGGACTAGTTCTTTAGGGTTTAATAATCCTCAAGAACTTTCAAGTGGTATCAGAGCAGGATTCATAAATTAAGTTTTAGAAAACTTTTGAAAAAAAATCCATGCTAATTTTTGTAATTGTAATACTGTGGAAGGATATTCAGTTATACGATCACCTTTATTTGATAATATTCCATTTGATTTTTGAAAAATTTGTATGTCGACTTTCTTATAATTAATTGATTATCGTATGTGGATGTTAGTTCATGAAGGATATTTTGTACCTTTTAGATTAGTGAATTACATTAAAAATGAACTTTCTTTTTCTCAATAGAGCATAGAAGAAAGAGATTTAGCCCAACTTAATGCTAAATATTTGAACTATTTTTTTATGCTTTAAAATTAGAAGATTACATACGTGTCTCTACTTGTTCTACTGGAAAGAAAATTTGGGACAAACTGTGCATAACATATAATGGAGCTAATGAAGTAAAATAATTTAGGCTGAACATTCTACTTCATGATTATGAAATATTTCACATGAAACCTAATGAATCAGTTTCTAAAATATATATGAGGTTTACTCATATTGTTACTTCCCCACATGCCTTATGAAGAGAGCTTACTAATTATGAAAAAGTTAACAAAATTATTCATTGTTTATCTTCTTCGTAAAAATCACTACTAATACTAAATCTGAAGACCTCAATATTTATTCCATTGATAACGTACTTGGGTCAATCATTATCTACGAGCAAGGAGTGAGTCAAAGGCAGCATAATGTAGGTGAAAAAAAGAAAGAGAAAACTGTAGCCTTAAAGGCTAATGATTCTGATAGTGACACTTCTATATCAGAAAATGATGACATTATATTGATAACTAGACAATTCAAAAGCTTCTTAAGGAAAGAGCAAAAGCATCATCAATAATGGAATAAAGGTAAAAATAATAAAAATTCCAAAAATTCCTTTGACGTTATATGTTTTGAATGCAGGAAGCCAAGGCACCTGAAGTTTGATTGCCCAACTCTTAAAGCTCACCCAAGCAAGGAGAAGGGTGGAGAAAAGCCTAAATTCAAAAAGGGCAAGCAAAAGACTCAAAAAGCTTTCTGGGCAGACTTAGCATCATACTCTTTTAAAACTGAAGTAGAAGAGGAAGTAACCAACCTATGCTTATTAGATGATCATTTTGATCATTCTGATCAAGAGGACGTATGTGAGCTTACCTATGATCAATTATTTAAAGTTTATGAAAAAGTTCATGCTACATATAGGAAGCTTAAAAATTCACATGCCTACCATAAATCTGACTTTTCAATTCTACAGAATGAGCATGAATGCTTAAGGAAAGATCACTCCACTCTGGATAGCAATCACATGGCTTAGTTAGATGAATTTGATTTTTTAAACAAGAAATATTTTGAATTAACTGATGAGCATGATTTCTTAAAAGTATTCCATATTGATTTAGAAAACTCATTTAAGATATCAAAGGCATGTTTAGATGAAGCTGATAATAGGGAGCATGCATTGAAAATTAAAATTTCAATTTTTAAAAGTGCAAACCAATTTTTATAAATCAAGTTAAATGATTTCAAAGAAAATAAAATATCACCTATTTTTGCACAGTTACATAATCCATCACCGCAGCATGCATCAGTCAAACCTATAAAGAGACACCATAATCCACATAGATTAGTAAACCCTTTTTCTAGAGTTATATATTTTTCTTGTGGCATGCTAGGACACATCTCTAACACTTACACTATCCACCATAGAATATATTTGGTGTTGAGACAAAAATTATAAAACTCACAACATAGCATGCAAAAATTTTATCCCATATTCCATAAGGTGGAACCCAAAGTTATTTGGGTTCCCAAATCTGACCACTGATGATTTTCTAGGAGTGCTCTCACAAAAGGCCTCATGAGAGCATATGGTACCTAGACAGCGGATGTTCAAGGCATATGACTGGAGATATAAATCAATTCATTTTGCTGGAGGTCAGCACAGGAGATAAGGTGACACTTGGAGATAACACCACCAGGAGAGTGGTGGGCTCAAGTATAATTAGCAATTCAAAAAATTTCATCGTTGAAAATATTTTACTTATAAATGGCTTAAAACATAGTCTACTCAGCATCAGCCATCTTTATGATAAAGGCTTCAGCATAAAATTTTTGTCTACTAGTTATATAATAAGCTTAAATAATAAAATTATTTTATAGGGAAGGAGAATTAATAATATCTATATGCTTAATCTTAATTACATTAAATTTAATTTTTCTCTTTGCTTAAAAATAATTACTGATAAATCCTAGTTATGGCATAAAAGACTATGTCATGCAAGTATGAAAAGCCTTCAAAAAATCACCCAAAAAGACTTAGTGAGAGGAATTCCCAAACTTGAGTTCACTAAGGACCACATGTGTGATGCTTGTCAATTACGAAAATAAGTCAAATCCTCCTTCCACTTAATCAAGGGCATTACCACTAGCAAACCCTTAAAAGTCCTTCACATGGATCTCTTTAGACATGTCAGCACTGCAAGCCCAGGAGGGAAAGTCTTTGGGTATGTGATTGTTGATGATTATTCGAGGTTTACTTAGGCTAGATTCTTATCACATAAGAGTGAATTATTCGAGGAGGTTAGGTCTTTTTCCACTTGGATTCAGAGGAAACTAGGTTGTAAATTTTAACCATTCATAGTGACCACAGTAGAGAATTTGAGAATAAAAATTATGAATCTTACTATAAGGAGCATGGGATATATTATAATTTTTCAGCTCCTAGAACCCCTCAGTAGAGCGGGGTAGCTGAAAGAAAGAATAGGACCCTGGTAGAAGCCGTTAGAGCTATGTTCATTGAATACTCACTTCCTTTGGGTAGAAGCAGTGAATATAGCCTGTTATGTTCTGAATAGGGTTAATGTTAGGTCCAAGCTGAACAAGACACCCTATGAAATCCTTAAGAATAAAACACCCAACCTCTCTCACCTTTATATATTTGGATGTAAAGTGTTCATTCTAAATAATGAGAAGTCTCAACTAGGAAAGTTTAACATAAAATCTGATGAAGGAGTGTTCCTAAGTTACTCAAATATTTAAAAATGCTATGGAGTCTTCAATAAAAGGACACTGGTAGTATAGGAGACCACTCATATTATATTTGATGAATCAGATAATTCTGGAGGGTCTAAGGTGGAAGAAGTAGGAGAAATCATCCAATGAGTAAAATTAGTAAATCTGGAGGAAAGGGTAGAGCCTAAAAATATACTGCCTAGAGAATGAAGATATTCTTCGAGTCTTCCTAAAAAAATTGATCTTAAGAGACCCATCTGAAGGTGTTAGAACTAGGCATGGACTTAAAAAAGAAGTAAACCACTCTACCTTCATCTCAATGACTGAACACACCAACATAAATTAAGCCCTATCTGATGAATTCTGGATCCTAGCCATGCAAGAAGAGTTAAATTAATTTGTAAGGAATGATGTTTTGGAGCTAGTTGAAAGACCTAAGGACTAGAGTATAGTTGAAACTAAATGGGTTTTCAAAATAAAATGAATGATTTTGGTGTAGTGTTAAGAAATAAGGCAAGATTAGTGGCTGAGGGGTATGACCAGATAGAAGGAATTAACTTTGAAGAGACCTTTACCCCTGTAGCTAGATTAGAAGCAATAAGGGTGCTACTAGCCTTTACTTATTTTAAAGGATTCAAATTATGCTAAAAGGATATCAAGAGTGCCTTTTTGAATGGGGTAATAAAAGAAGATGTATATATTAAATAACCTCTAGGTTTTAAAAATTTATAATTTCCTAATCATGTGTTCAAATTAAAAAAAGGCATTATATGGACTAAAACAAGCACCTAGGGCATGGTATAAAAGACTAAGCACATTCCTACTAAAAAAACCTTTGTTAAGGGGAGCGTAGACACCACCCTATTTCTAAAAAAGGAAGGAGATAAACTACTAATTATCCAAATTTATATTGATGATATTCTATTTGGAACTTCTGATAAAAAATTGTGTGATAATTTTTCAAAAATGATGAGTAATGAGTTTGAAATCAGTATGATGGGAAAACTGACCTAGTTTCTTAGATTTAACATAAGGTAAAAGGATGATGAAACTTTCCTTAGTCAATCAACATACTCAAGAGTTCTACTGTTCAGTTAGATAAGGACTGAAATGAAAAATCTGTTAATCAAAAGAAATACAGAGGAATAATTGGATCAACACTTTACTTGACTACTAACAGACCTAATATTATATGTAGTGTTTATCTCTGTGTTAGATTTCAGGCTAATCTAAAAGAGTCCCACTTGATTGCTCCTAAGAGAATTCTTAGATATCTCTTAGGAACCCAAGACTTAGGAATTTGGTATCCTAGGCATAACACCTCCTTTAAAATCATATGATATTCTGATTCAAATTTTACAAGATGCCGAGTTGATAGGAAAAGTACTTCTAGAATATGTCAATTTATAGGATAGTCCTTAGTCTCCTGGTCTAGTAGAAAATATAAGTCAATTGCTCTGTCCACTGTTGAAGCTGAGTACATAGCCTTAGGGAGTTATGTGATCCAAGTCCTCTAATTAAAGCAATAAATTTTAGATTTAGGATTACCTGTAGGCACCATTTCAATCCTATATGATAACACTGGTATCATATGTATTTCAAAAAATTCAATCCAACACTCAATGACTAAACATATAGACATTAGGCACCAATTCATTAGGGACCATGTTACTAAAGAAGACATAAAGCTACACCATATAGCCACTAAAAATTAACTTACTGATATCTTTACTAAACCACTAGCCTTTGAAACCTTCAGCACCTTAAGAACCAGATTAGGTGTGATAGATATTCATGCTCGAAATTGATGCTTTCTATTTCTGATATTTTTTTTGTTTTGTTATTTTTTGTATTCGTTTTATTTATATGTTTGGCTCAGTTTGTGAGTTCTTATTTTAAGCTCTTTCTATTATTTTTCCTTTATTATTTTTAAAGAATCAGATCAATGCTCATTTTTTATATTGAATTCTCAAATGATAATTTTTCCTTGTATTTGGTTTTAGAAATTAGTAAGCAGTGTTTAACTCCTCTAAAAATAGATAATGGAATAAAATTTGATGATTTTCACTCTTCCTCTAACTCCTTTTAGTGGTATATTTTCTTTTAGTAGCAAAATCTATTTCAAATTAAAAGTTAGACTTTGAAATAAAAATTTATTCTATCTTCCTACAGTAATCTATCTCATATGAATAATGTTCAAAGTCAATGAATCACTCTCAAGTTTTTTTCTTAATTAGGTTATTACATTTATCATATGTATATAATTTTTTTTTGTAGTTTACTCTTTTTTATATTAGAGAGTGAGTTTTTCTTCTCTTATATCTGAAAGATAATCTCACAACTGAGAGTCTTTAAAGATTTTGAAAGGAAGCAAGCTTGCAAAAATGACAAGAGGCACAAAATGAGCCCAAAACTGAAAAAGATGTGTAATGACCGTCAAATAATTACATGATACACAAAGTGTATAAAAAAATTAAAAGATGCATAAAGTGCACCAAATAACTAAAAAAGAGGCACAAAATGAGTCCCCAAAGAAATATTCTTCCTTCTTTTTCAAATCTTTGAACCTTAGAAGAATCCATGTTCTGCTTGATATCTTCAAACACTTGAATTTGAAAATCATGATTTTTGGTTGATTACTTTGCAATGTTATTCTCTTAGATATTTTTCTAAAACAAAGTTTGAAAAGGTCACTTTTCCTATCTAATTTCTTTTCTGATTTAGATTTTTATTTGAAAAGAATTTTGACCTGTAAGGAGTCCGAGCTCAGCTAGGGTTAACAAGATCTATTTTCTACCCTGTCTTGATTTCTGCATTGTCAGTTCATTTCTTACTATTTTTTTAATCTACTCATAGGGAAAACTTATCATTTGTTGGAGTTGATTGATTCAAAAAAATAAAAATAAAAAAGAGGGTTTTAATTTTGATTTATGACTATTTTTTGCTCATTTTTGTTTTATTTTATGCTTTTTGTATTTTATTTTTGTGTTGAAACCCTCCTGATCATCACATTCCATCTCTTGGATTTTTCAAGTTTTGCTTATACAATCTAAACATAAATTCTAATCTCTGATCACAACACATCCAACGACTGATTTCAATCAATTATTGGTGATCATCCCATATGATTTATACATCATACTAGATGATCCATGTGGCAGAGGTCATTGAATAATTTGAATGTAGTCAGGCCGATCCATTATGACACATCATTTAGGATGATATACATATTCGTTATGTACGATCCACTTAGTCAACAATCGTATAGGTTGACTCCTTGGGATGATCATTTGGTGCTTAATTATCCCGTATGATATCTGATCATACTAGACAATAGACAAACTTTTTTTGACCAATCATTTGGCCGAATTGATTGCATCATATTATCCTGTATGATCTCACAATCATCCAGTATGATATGGCCGATTCTATTTAAACAAGCCAAAATCTTTAAATTCTCTACACCATTCTAATTCTCTAAATCTTCTACTTTCCTCTTGAGCTTTTCCTCTTAAAATGGCTGGTGGTAAATGATCTCAGGCACTGGTGGATAGTTCCTCTTGATGAACTATTGACCCTCACTTCACTGAGGCTGCTGATGAAGAATATTATCAGCGGTACAAAGCTGTTGGGATTACACCATCCAAAATTATCAACTAGGAAGTTTTGACCTTCTAGGTACTCAATCTGTTTGCCCGCACTACTCTTGGCTTCATCAATACACTTGCCTATCCCTACAATTCAGAACTCCTTCTTGAATTTTTTTTTAGCCTTCGCATTAATATTGAGGGTACTACCCTCCAATCTTACTTTAATAGAAGGCTTATCAAAATCACTTATTAGGACTTCCACGAGTTCCTCCACCTTTCCACGACTGGTGAGAAAGTTCACCTTGTCACTTCTTATACTGAGTATAATTGGACACAAGCAAATATTATTCTTAGGGAATCCAACATTAACTACAACATACCCCATGTCAACACCTTAGTTCTAGATGCTTGAATCATCCAGCACATACTTAGAAACATAGTCATTCTTAAAGCTGGTGATAGGATAAACATTACTCTAGCTCTTTCTCTTGCAACATACTTTATTATAGCAAACACGTTCATGA
This sequence comes from Dendrobium chrysotoxum, assembly GCA_019925795.1. Lineage (NCBI taxonomy): Eukaryota > Viridiplantae > Streptophyta > Magnoliopsida > Asparagales > Orchidaceae > Dendrobium > Dendrobium chrysotoxum. The sequence continues at coordinate 19,194,950 of CM034310.1, read as the reverse complement.
ACATATTCATGAACAAACACATTTATAATAAAAGCAATTGTCTATGTAAAATGAAAATAACATTAATCAATATGAATATATTATTAAATGAAGCTTACCTATTGCATTTATATTATTTATATTTATTATTTCTAGAATCGAACTTTTATCGAGCCTCTTATCGAGCTTAATGTCGAGCTTGTTCACAAGCTTCAAATGATGTTGTTCGCGAACATAAATGAGTCGAACGCATTAATGTTCAAGTTTATTTATTGAAGAATCGAGTATTTAAAATATTATTCAAGTTTGTTTATTTAGTTAATTAAACGATCACAAATGAGTTTTAATCGAACCGAATAACGAGTAGCTCATCAAACGCTTGATTCGCTTGCAGCCCTATGAGCAACCATCAAATTTGCAAAATTATCAAACCCTATCAAAATTATAAACTCAAAAATGACCAAGATAAAATTGATCCAAGCCATCTAGGCTATATCCTCCCATTAAAAAAATTTAAAAAACAATAAAAAAAGAAAATCATTTGCAAATATCTGCCCAAAATCCAACTATAGTACGTGCTGGTCTCTCTTTAATAAACTTCATTGTTAATTTTTTATCCGTTTTGATTTTATTAATTTGGTCTTTCCGTTTCTCGCTCGTGATCTGGTCGCAATGAAGCCACGACCTGACGGTCACGCCTGAAAAGTTCGCGGCGGCTCCGATCCCCATCCCCTTCCGCATCTCTTCTTTTCCCCTCCTGCTAGGATTGGCTCAAACTACGGTTTCCTTTTGTGCCGCGGGATCTGTTCTCCGAATTTGAGCAGGCTCCTGCAAACATGTCTTTCTAGGGTTTCCATTCCTATCACCCATCATTATCTTTGACACCTGTCATCCATAACATGTCATCGGTAGCGGCTGATCTACCGGAATCCCACTTGTGGTGCGTCCATGGTTTATCTTCTTTGTCTTCGTCGTCGGAGTACGAAATCGACAACTTTGATCGGCTTCCAGACTCGATACTCATTGTCATCTTCAACCGGATCGGTGATGTGAAGGTGCTTGGACGGTGCTGTGTCGTCTGCCGCCGTTTCCAAGCCCTCGTTCCCCTCGTCGACAACGTCGTCGTCCGCGTAGACTGCGTTATATCGGACGATCCTTCTCTTTCCTCCTCGTCGTCCTCATCCTCTGCCATTTCCGGTTCTATATCTGCCGATAAAACCCGCGGCGTTTTTTCTCACTTTGCTCGTTTCGTTTTCGGCGGGATTGTGCGACCCTTTTATGCCCTAGGCCAGATTTTGTCTGTTCCCTCTAAGCGTGTTTCATCCGCGAATTTGGCGTCATCCTCTTCCTCATCCGAAGTATCACACCATTCCCCTACCGAGGTGCTGAAGAATTTCAAGGAGATCCGGCGGCTTCGGATTGAACTTCCAGCCGGTGAGCTTGGCGTTGATGAAGGCGTTCTTCTCAAATGGAAGGCTGATTTTGGCTCCACCCTCGATAGCTGTGTCATCCTTGGAGCCGCATCTGTCCTCTCCAAATCTGCAAATGCTAACCCTGCACACGATCTTTGTGTTGGAGAAGACAACGGCAGCATTCCTGAATCGTTCTATATGAACGGTGGACTGAAGCTTAGGGTTGTATGGACTATCAGCTCTCTCATTGCTGCCTCCGCCCGGCATTTCCTTCTCCAACCCATCATCAGCGATCATGAGACATTGGAGTTTTTGGATCTCATTGATGCAGATGGCCAAGGTGTGCTGACCATGGATAGATGGCAGCTACAGGATCTGCGAGTGAGTCCGGTATCAGCTTCAGGCTCTTCACAGCGGACATTGGTCCCAGCACTCAGCATGAGGCTGTGGTATGCCCCATTGCTTGAAATTCCAGGCGGATTAGTTCTTAAGGGGGCAACACTGGTAGCTATCCGGCCTAGTGAAGAGTCACAGAAGAAAGTGGTGGGAGGTTGCAGTGTGGGCGAGCCATTAGATTTGTCTTGGGTGTCAAATGCCTTGGAGGAGCCGTACAGAACTGCAGCGAAGATGCTTGTGAAGAGGAGAACATATTGTCTGGAGATGAATTCCTTCTGAACATCGAATGATCTGGTAATGACATATCTTGATTTGTAAACTATAAACGAAATTAGGAACTTATTCTTAGTGCTTGCAATATTTCTTTTTTTTTTTTTTTTCTGTTTGAATTGGGTGAGATATCTGATGTTGTCTCTTGCTACTGATGGGCATCTCATTTAAATAATGTATAGAAAGCAATATTAGTGCATGAACATTGTGGTTTTTATAGTTATTCAAGATGCGAGCAGCACTCTAATGTGTTATCCTGTATTGTTATATTGTAGAATTTAACTGAATTAATTGTTTATTTTCTCTTATGGACCTATATTGTTGGCTCTAAAGTTATATCTGGAAGCTTTTTTTTCTTGTCTGGCTTGTGATTTGTATTGTCTTTTTTGGTTTCTGTTTGCTATATCATTTCAACCTTATCAGCTTGTGACTTATGTGATACCTTTAGGGAATGATGCATGTAGTTTTAGTTTGACTATATTAAGAGGCTCGTCATTTAGGAGAAATTTAACCTAGCAAAATGGGTCTTAAGTGGCTAATTTGCATTTACACTCAAGACGTATTAACCTTGCTATTTGATCATTAAAGTATTTCTCTTATAAGAATCTGATGATTGACAAATATTCTTGGAATATTGAAATTGGTTGATAATACAAGGAATGTGAGTTCATTTATGGTTGGCTAATCAATCATGTTTATGAGTTGCTTTCGTTGCTTTCTTTTGTGATTAATGTAAGGCAGTATGAAACTCTGCTTGTTCATGTGATGTTTTATTTTTGGCTATTATTTGTATTACATGTGCATATCATGATCATTAGACAGACACCTTTTTTTTTTTGTTTCAAACATGTGATTTCCATAAAGTTTTGGTTTCCTATTGTTCTACTTATTTTTTTCGATTCTTCCCACAATTTATGAAATTTCTGGTCTTTTTTCTTAGAACATGGTTATCTATTTGCATTGCTATTTGACTATTAAAGCAATTCTCTTGTTCAAATTATATGTTTTTCTCTGCGATGACATTTTATAATCACGAACTTAATTTTTCACCCATTTTCAAATCCTTCACTATGCTGAAAATTGATACTTTTTCCTGTATTTCAAAGCATGGAGCTTATGATATATTTCTGGTTATCATATACTCTTTTCAGGTATGCTTGGATGTGAGTGAGGGGAAGAAGAAAATTTCTCTATGTTGGTAATTAAATTTTCCTGATATTATTATTCTGGCACCAACGCAGAGAATCAACCTTCCTGTTATGACGTGATTTGATGATCTTACAAGCTATAATGTAACTTGTTTTTCAACAATTAGCTGCTTCTGATATATATATCTATCTATATATATATATATATATATATATATATATATATATATATGATTACTTTGACTTCTTGTACATGTAAATAACTTTGTGTTCTCAATCAAATATTTATTTTAATATTTTGCAATCAAGAATTACTACTACTTCATTATAGAGCTCAACTGCACATGTCTAATATGCTTCAGTTTTCGTTTAAACTTGTCATTGAGGTTTCATTTGGGACAGCTTTCTTACTGCTTTATTTTTTAGACTGTAACCGTAGTTTCTTTTTTACCAATATTTTTTTACTGATTAAAAAAAAAATGTCTTAGGAAGCTGCTTTTTATAGTAGCTTTAAAAGAGTAACTTTCTTCACAATAGTTTTACAATCATCTTTATAAAAAATTGCATTCGTCCCAAATGGACTCTAAATCTATTGCTGCTACATTATGCTCATTATATATATATATATATATATATATATTATACATACACACGCACACATACATATGGAGTAAAAGAGATAATTCATTGAAATGTGGCAGTCATGCCTACCGGGCTTAGCTTGGTTGGTGGGTGAGCATGACTGGGAACCCCCAACTTATGTTCGATTCCTCTCCCGAGCGGCTCGCCTCTTTTGAGGAGAGTACACTAAGCGTGGACTCGACGTCTGTGGGTTGGCTGCCGCTAGGTCCGCCGAGGGATTACACCGCCAAGCGCTTTCTAAGGGGGTGGCAACGAGTAGATACCCCCGTTCTAAAAAAAAAGACAGTAATATCTGTTTATGTCGACTGATTTGCTCGGCTTATCAAATAATGTGATTTGTTTGTTGTAAATATTTATATTTATCTTTCTGGAAAAATAATGGAAATGTTTTGCTGCTTATGGACAATCATTTGTCATTGTTGGCATGCACCCTCTGTTTCTTATTAGACAACTTTGGTTAAGATTTCATTTCCTACAAACTGGCTTCTCTAGTAGATTTAGCATCCTCTTTTCTGTAATATTTTGCATGCAATCGATCAGAAAATATCATTTTTTTCCTTGTTAGTGGGCATCCAAATTCCCAGTTTGCAGGCCATTTTTGCTCTCCTGCAATAACGTATGTTGTGATCATGAATCTAATGTTTTAGGCCTGATCATGAATCTTCGAATTTGTTCTGCAAGTAAAAGGGGGCATAATTTAGCGTACAATAAAAATTTCGAATATTTTGGATACTGTTATTTTATGTGTTCCTGTTTTTGGGATGAAAGGGACCCAGCTTTTTCAATAATTTCAACACGTACATGCAGGCTCCTTTGTAGTGGACTAATGGAGGGCTAGCAGTTGTAGTAAGGCTATCTTCAACCGAACGATCAAATGATCGTTTGTAGTCACTCACTGCGAGCTCCAATCGAACGTTAGATTCAACGGCATTTTGCGCCAGGTGAATAATGATGTCAATATTGACGTCGCATAGTTCACAAACGTTATTTTTTTCTCCATTTTGTTCGATTGGAGTTTGGTTGGAGAAAGGATATATCCGGTATATTTTTTTTTGAAGTTATGAAATGAAATTCGGTTGGAGCAATTTATTGGATTTTAGAGTGTAAAATAAATATTTGGATTGGAGATGGGCTAAAGCTGAAGGAATTTCAAGTCATTGGAGCTTAATTTTCAAAAGTGAAGGCTCCTTTTGAATATATCATATGAGCTTTAAAATTTTGATATATTCAAAATTTTAAGATAATATAAAAATTTCAAAGAGAACTCTAAATTTATTTACAGATTCAAAAGAATAAAATGTAACCGTGTATATATAATAATGTAATTATCATATTTAAATTTACTTAAATATTATAATAATAGTGATAAGCAATTTTAGGATGAAATTATGTTTTCTGCAAATATTAATAAGTTAGATGAATACAAAATAAATTTAAATAAAATTTAAAAAATTATAGATAAATCTCTAATAATATATAAGCATAATTTAAAATAATTTTAATTGTGTGCTCAATATTATTGACAATCAATAAATTTAGAATGAATTCTAAATATTATTTAAGAGTGTCGATGAGCGACTTGAATAGATATCTCAGATACGAATTTAGTTAAAAAAAATTTAGATTTGGGTTGATCTAATTAAATTTTGGATTGTATTTGAACTGGCCTGTTAAGTTAAATTGATTTGAAATTATCTTGGTAACTATTTCAGTTTGGGTTTAATGAGTTGTGTTTGGGTTAAACAAGTTGTGTTCTTGATAAATATATCATGTTGATTATAAAATTTCATGATCCACATAATAAATGAGTTAGGTTCGACTTAGGTGGATTTGGGTCAAATATTTTGATTCATATAATATAGGTTGAATTTGGGCCAAGTATATTTGGGTTAACTCCTACTCAAATATAGATTTGACTACTCAACCCGAATTAATACTCCTAAAATAATTCACACACTAAGTGAAGTAACCCATGGAACTTGAGTAGTCAAATTTTTTTTTTAAATGTAATTATATATGAATTGGTATATATATCATAATGATTCGCTCTCCTTTTTTTATTTTGTTGAGGTTGGACCCTCATTAAGTTCTCTATACTTAATTGTACTTTCTTATCCTTCTTTGCTTTATATTAATGCAGTATGCAAGTTTTAAAGAGCTTAGTAGTCATGATTTTGTATACTTAACTTTTCCTTCAGTGCTCAATCTTCTAACTAAACTTATTACAACAACAACAACATCATCAAGCCTTTATCCCACTATATGAGATCGGCTACATGAATCCTTTATTTTTCATTGTATCTTGTTAAGAGTCAAATTCTCATTTAAATCTAATAAAGAAATATCATTTCAAATATTTTCTAGCCAAGTCTTTTTAGGTCCACCTCTATGTTTTTTAAAGGAGGTCAAATCTAATACATCTCTCCTAATCGGGTCATCAGAAGGCCTTCGTTTTTTAGGTCTATCTGTATATTTTTATGACATTACTGTTGTCAGGTCCCAAGTCATGGATAAAAAAAATGGAGGGTTATGTTAGGTAGTCGACAGCCAGCATAAAATTTGTTGAATAATCATGACTAAATAGACTTATTATCGTTATAAAATGATTAACATTTAAAAAAGATTTGCTATCGTTATTTAGTGAAGTCGGGTCATTTTTATTTCACTTTGTTCCAGGCAAACTTGGCTATTCAGGCCCATCCAATATCGTAGAATACAAGCTCTGGGACAAACTCTTGCAAATTCTTGCCATTGACTTCTAGACTTTGACTCATTACTATCATCAACTCCATGGCCAAAACCCCCCTTCTGTACTTAATATATTCTCACACGTTTACCTCATTACATTTTTTTTCCCTCTTGTTGTTTGCCATTGAATACTTAACAGCCCTTTGGCTGACTTCTTTTGGAGTCCCTCCTTGCCAACTTAACAGCCCTTAGTCTAATTGGCAACTTTGCTATGTGAACATCTTAGTAATTTTTTTGGGAAAATTGGGTTCAAGCCCGTATATTAATAAAAAAGGTTACAAGTAAAATTAAAACCCAACTCAAAAGATTTACAAGTAAAGTAAAATGAGTTAAGGACCAAAAAATCAAACGGCAAAATTCTCACAGAGGGCTCAGGAAAACCCCGAACTGGCAAACAGGCACATAAAATCAATGCATCAATAGCTCAGTGCCATAATAGATGAACAGTCGAAGATTAAATTTCCCGGTTGCCATCGATTGCCACAAAATCAGACAAGAATGGCACAAAGCCAAACCAGGCGGCGAGCAAAAGCGGAGCGGGCAGCAATCAAGGCCTTCCAGGGAAAAAACGATTGGGGTACCAGTTCGACGAAGATTAGAATTCCCGGTTGCCATCGAAAGCCACGAACACAGACAAAATTGGCAAAGTGCCAAACCAGGCGGCGAGCAAAAAGGAAGCAGGCGGCAATCAAGGCCCTCCAGGGAAAAAACTATCGAGATACCAGTTCGGCTCATCATTGCCCCTAGAGAAACACACTTCCATGATGATGTTGTAAACGCTGAGTGAAGCAAGTTGGAAAATTAACACTCAAACTTTCAAAGTATTTCCATCTAATTGCCTTTATCGAAATAGCAGACACAGTCCGTTGATATACAGCTCTGATATTAGAATGCTTCCCCGAATATCTTCTATCATTTCTTTCCCTCCAATTGAAATACACCAGACAGCAAACCACATAGAAGCAAAAATTTCTATCGTGCGAATTAAACCTCTGCACCTCATCCAGAAATTCAAAAAGTTGCAGCATAGTAGGTCTTAACAGAAACCTATCCACATCAGGAATAAGCATTCTAAGAATCTGGAAAGAAAAATCACATTGAAAAAGCAAGTGCAATATACTTTCATCTTCCTTGGAGCATAGGGGGCAAGTGGTATGAATAAAAATGTTTCTTTTTGCAAGCACCTCCCCTCCCCTCACAGCCAGCCAAGCATAAGCAGAGAATCTAAGGGAGCATCTTTTATGCCATATGAATTTGTGCCAATTAACTTTAGCAAGATCATAATAATATAGCATTTTAAAAGTCTTAAATTTGGGGGATCCTTCACCTAACCAGGTAATATTAGGTGAATCTTGCGAGATTGAAATAGTGTTAATTAATTGAGTGACCATATCAGGGAATTGTTCATTCAGCTTCCACGTCCCACTATGAACAAAATCTTTCACCCCAATTAAAGCAGTGGGAAAGGGAGAAAATAAATCAGCAAGCGACTTCCCATTGATCCACGGGTCCCAGGTCATAGACAAATTGCTCTGGGTGCTTTAATCCTGAAGTGAAGCAAGTGTTTAATACGGGCCGCATTGACGGAAATAAGCTTCTAGAATTTCGAAGCATTCGAAGGTGGAGGTTTGAATGGAGAGATGTATTTATGTCTATTCCATGTATTTATCAGAGAGCTGTTATTATAGAATCTCCAAATGAAATTACAGCTATAACCAAAATAAAGAGATTGGATGTCAGGAATGCCTAGCCCTCCATAACAAGTAGGTAGGCAAGTGTTTTTCCAAGCGATAAGGTGATGTTTTTTCCCAGAAGTGGACCCATGATATAAGAATTTGGAACACAATTTATCAATCCATTTACCACAGCTTTTAGGTAAAATCGTACCTCTGATCCAATAGGCTATGGTGTTAGCAATAGTAAATCTCAAATACTGAATTCTACCTGCAAAAGATAACAACTTTACTTTCCAACCAGCAAGTAGAGTAGTAATTTTGCTCAGAAGTGGTTGGAAGTTAGTAGATGATAGCTTCTTAATGGCAATGGGGATGCCAAGACATTTCAGCGTGTGCTCAGAAAGAGAGAACCCAAGAATGTTGGTGATGTCATTGGCCATAGGGAAGTTATCATAGAAAATAATAGAACACTTATTTTTGTTGATATAGAGGCCAGACAACAAACCAAACAAATCCAAGATGTCATTTAGCGCATGAGCATTCCCAAACGTTGCCGGGCCAAACACCAGAACATCATCAGCATATAGGAGATGGTTGAAGACATTGGAACCACGCGAAATACCAAGGAATCTGCCCGCGTCAAGCACACAGGAAAAGGCATCCATAACGATGGTAAATAGTAATGGAGAAAGAGGGCATCCTTGCCGGAGCCCTGTAGAGGATTGAAAAAATCCTTCCAAAGCTCCATTGATACATATAGAAAAAGGGATGTCAGGGATACATCCTTTGACCCAAGAGATAAACTTATGGGGAAAACCTTTCTCATACATTCTGTTAATAAGGAAGTCTCTGGACACAGAATCAAATGCTTTTTTAATGTCCAATTTAGCACAGAAGAAATTTTTTCCATTGCGGGCACTAAATTCCCTGAGAATTTCAGAAGCGAAAATGATATTATCCGAAGATACCCTTTTTTTGATGAATGCCGATTGATTATCATGAATAATGTGAGGCATAATCTCTTTCATACGATTAGCCAAAATCTTAGCGATAATTTTATAAAAAGTATTACACAACGCAATTGGTCTATAGTTCGTAATGTGAGATGAATGAGTATGTTTAGGAATAAGGACAATACCCGTGGCCTTAGCACAGTTAGGGAGGACCCTAATGATGAAGAAATTTTTTACAGCTTGGCATACATAGTAACCAATAATCTCCCAAGATGCCTTGTAAAATTCAAAGGAGAAGCCGTCCGATCCTGGGGAGGAAGCAGATGCCCCAGCAAAAACCGCCTCCTGTATTTCGAGATTGGTGACAGGGGAGACAAGGGGATCAATAAGGTGAGCAGGAATGGTATTACCACAGGGAATAAAATGCATGTTGTGGCTAGTCGGCTTGGGGGAGTTAAACAGCTCCTGAAAATATCTGATCACGACATTGACAACATCTTTATGAGTGGAAAAATGACCTTTATGAGTTGAAATCTCAACAATCCTATTGATATTGCCTCTACTCTTGATTCTAGCATATAGGAACCCCAAATCATCCTCCTCATTCGATAGCCAGTTAGCTTTAGCTCTTTGCACAATCCAAGAGGACCAAGCATTTTGAAAGTGAGACAAGGAAGAGTTAATTTCCTTAAGGTTGACATTAAGATTGTGGTCTAACGGTTGGAGTTGAATTTGCTCAAGCCATATTTTTTGATAGGAAGAGTTATTCCACTTGTTTTGTTTCAAGAAGGCTTTTAAGCATCTTAGCTTATAATAGAGGTTAGAAATGGGGCTGGCATTAGAATGCTTGGAGAAAGCCGTAATGACCCCGTCCCAAAAACCCTCCATGTTCACCCAATAATTTTTGAATAAAAACCGGCCGCCAGAAGTCATTGGATTCCCAGAATGGAGGATCAGTGGGGAGTGATCAGAGCAACCGGGAGGTTCTACCTTGTAAAAGGCAGTTTGGTGGGAGTCCAGCCAAGTAGAATTAATCAACATTCTATCCAGTTTGATGTGAATCAGATCCGCAATCCTTTGATTGAACCAAGTATATTTCAAGCCAGTGGAAGCCAGTTCAAAAGTGCCCGAATCAAAGATCCAGCTATTCATTTCTTTCAATTGACTTTGGTGGGGATGAGCTCCTCCTGCTTTCTCTTTCAAATTTCTATAACAGTTGAAATCCCCCATAATAAGCCATGGGCCGGTGATGTTATCAGCTAAGCTAGCTAATAAGGACCAAAGAGAAGATCTTTCAGAGGGTGTGTTAGCGGCATAGACCACTGACAAGTTGAACTAACTCCACAACCTCCCCCAATAAGTTCTCTATACTGCAACCAGAAGAGCCGCTGGACTTATCGGAGGCCTCTGAGATCTCATCTAGCAGCACTCATCAAGATCTAGTGGAGCCACCTGGGAAACAAAATTTAGACAAATCCAAACACTCTAAGCCCCCCTGATCCAAAAGCGCCAAAAAAAGTGCAATCATCTTCCAAATCCAAATGACCTGGCCTCCTATAGGATGCTGGAATGTCAGGGGATTTAATGGCCCTGATAAAGTGTTTGCCTGTAAAAATTTAATTGCCTCTCATCGTCTTGACATGCTTTGTATTCTCGAAGCAAAAATCCCCCCCCCCCATGCTATTTCTGACCCTTGGTTCAATGTTTCTCACCATGTTTTCATTAATGAACAGATTTGTCATAACATCTGCTCAACATCCCCCGGTAAAATTTGGTTGAAGTGGAACTCTAATTCCATTTCATTCAATCCCTCTATCAACTCGCCCCAACTAATTCATGGCTCCCTCTCTTACAAATCTTCCACGCCGTTCAAACATCTTAGTAATTTATTCCGAGGTTCTAATTTCTAATCACCTTTCTAATGATTGATTTTATGTCGCATCTGCCAGAACCCTTTTTCGTTGACTATCGAACTTGCCTTCTCCTTTGACAGACAGCCATTATCTAACTTCTTAGCACCCTGTCTAACTCATTAGTCACTTTTCATACAATTGGATGACATGGGCGTCTATCTCCAGTGCACCTTGATGAGAGGGAAGAGAAGTTATAGCATGACTCAAAATTTGGTGAGAATTCTTGAATTGCTTGACATATATTAAACATTAGTCAAATAGGAAGAGTCAGCCTCGGTTGTCGAAACGACCGTCCATAGGAGCAGATGAAAGAGTCATACTGTTGTCCTAGGTTGCTAAATGACCATCTAGAGATCGAGACACAAAAAAAGGGAGAATCCCCCTTCAAAAAATTGAAGCCACCCTCCACCAAAAAAGAGGAATCAATGACCCAGATATTACTAATGAAAAAGTAAACAAACATATTAAGTCTTCCAACCAGTAGATTTAGATTTCATAGCATTAGAAATGATACGAAAGATTATGTTTTGGCAATTGATGTGGCTACCAAATCTCCTCTCATTTCTTTCCATCCACACAAAATCAACCACACAACAAACAAAGAGAAATGCCAAATTTTGTTGTCTTTCAATCAAACTTTGTAAACCAACCATATACTCAAAAATTTGAGAAAGATTCAGTCTAAGTAGGAAAGCAGACGCTTGAGGAATCAAATTCTTGAGTATGCCAAAAGTATAGTTATATTCGAAGTTGAGATGGTAGGTGCTTTCAAAATAATCATCACAAAAAGAGCATTGAGATTACACAAAGGTATTACAAGAGATCAGTGCAGTCATAATTTTAAGTCCCCCAACCATAGCAAGCCAAGAATAAGCGAAGTATCTGATAGCAAAATATATATGCTATTGCAAATCAGGGCCCAAGCACTATGATTTTGATGATAACAAATATTATTATTTCCTTATCACTATTACTATTGCATATCTGTTTTGTTGCCCTACTCACTAATATTTCAGGTCCACAAGTCTACTAGCAACATCAATCAGCTCAAGATCGGGTAAACTAGGGATGAGTCAGTTTGCATTTTCAATTTCTATGTATTTTTATCTTTCTTGAGTCAAGTCATGTATTTGATAGACACTAAGCAAAGTAACCTTGCACACACACACTGAAAGGAGTGAGTTAGAAAAAATTTTAGTTTTTTGAACTAATCATACAGTATGATTTATATTGTATTGGATGATCTGTTAACCAAAAATGCTAATTAGGGCATCCTCTATTAATTAAGAGTGATTAAACTAATCATAATGTATGATTCATATCGTACAAGATGATAAGTTACAATCAGAAAAATAGTCGACAATCATAATTTATGTAATATTTTAATATTCAAAATTTGTGTCTAATCATATCATATGATCCGCATCGTACTGTATGATATATAATAATCATGCCTAAATTGATCTTATAATTAAGTGTTTAATTATGGTTAAACTGTTCAATCAGATTATACAGGAAGATTGCACTATACGACCCAATTTTTGTATGGGATGATAATTAAATGTCGCCCATCATTTGGGATGATTAGTTATGTGTTTTTACTAATCGTATGAGATGATGTACTCAATCATACAAGATGATTCAATTACTGCATGGGACGATATTTAAATGTCGCCCATCGTCTAGGACGATTAGCTATGTGTTTGTACTAATCAGATGGGATGAAGTTCTCAATCGTAATGGATAATCCATATAAACAATAATACTAATCGTACAATAGGGTGGAGTTCATACTAGCTGAAAAGGAAATTTTGAACAAATCATACAGTATGATCATGGATCATACTGGACGATCAGAAGCGCAAAATTAAAAATTAGGGCATCTTTTGGAGGCTCCCTATTTAAGCTCCCTAAAGTCTTCTTTAAGCTGCTTTCGTGATTCTTTGGTGGCTCTGAGGAGACATTCTTCAGCATCAGATTCAGGTTCTCTGCCTACTCCAAGAGGGAGTAAAAGGATTCAGGTTCTTTATCTACTCTAGGAGGGAGCAAAAAGATTCAGGTTCTCTACCTACTCCAAAAGGGAGTAAAAGGATTCAAGTTCTTTACATACACTAGGACGGTATAAAAGATTCAAGGTTCACTACCATCACCTGGAGGGTGTAAAAGGTTTTGGTTCTCCGCCACACCAGGAAGGTGAAAGTGATTCTATAAGGGCTTCTCTGTCTAGCTATGGGGGATAAAGGAGAGACACTAAAAGGTTTAGTGTAATACTCGGAGGAGGCCTTCAGGGAGTAGACGTAGGTCAAATTTGACCGAACCACTATAAAATTCTGTGTGTTTGTTCTTTTTCTTTTCCATATTTTAATTTTTGCACTCGTTTGTGATTTTACTGTGGTTTAAATTTCTGATTATTGTGAACTTAATATGCTTCTGCATTGTGGGATAAACTTGTTTGTTTTAAAATATTTAAAAAGATAAAAAGATTTTTTTTTTACTTTAAGTAATTTTTAAAATAACCAATTCATGCCTCCTCTTGGTTAGCCTCTGGCTTATTCTTAAAGGTTTAACAACCTTCACGAACTTTCATATGTCAAATAAACTTTCACCAAATATACTTTCACCCAAGAAACTAGCCCACTATCGGAGTAAAAGGCAGAGATAAGATTTTTAAAACTTGGGCTAGATAAGCCTTTCCAAAAAATAGTGTTGGATTCAATTTCAGCATAAATATTAATAGCTTTGATCTTCACAGCCACAATTTCATAAAAAGATGTAAATTTACCCAATTTTTATTCGTAATAAAATCAGAAAGCTTATTACTAGTAAGAGTACAGAATGAAGGGGAGTCAAATCCAATATCATCCTTGATGTTAAACCTGTTATGATTTGAGTAAATATGTTCATTCAAGTGAATTCTAATCAAAATTATGTTTTGATGATTATAAAAGTTTATTATTTGTTTTATTCTTCTCTTAACAAATATTTGAGTTTTTATTGTGTGTACTAAAGTATTTTTCAAGAAATTCACACTCCAGATTGCTGAAGACTTAAAGTTCATTTGTTCACTGTAAATGAAGTCTATATATTTTAATTTTCTTAAGTCTGAGAGATTGTGATTGTAAGTTAGATAACTGTGCACACACACACAATGGGGGAGTAAAAACTTAATTTTTTAAACTGATCATACAGTACGATTTATATATCATACGGGATGATCTGTAGTATATGTACTCCATATCGAACCCATATGACAAGAAATTTTTCTAAGTTAAGTTCGTACAATATGAATTACTATTCATACATGAGTTTTTACTGTACGAACAGCTCTGAATTGAGTTCGTCCAAGGGTTCGTACGGGACAAACTGATCGTATGAAGCACTCTGACTTGATCGTCTAATGGTTCATCCGGGAAGATCTGTTCATATGAAGCGCTCTAACTTGATCGTCCAAGGGTTTGTCTGGGACGATATGTTTGTATGAAGCGCTCTGTCTTGATCATCCAAGGGTTCCGGGATGATCTGTTCTTACGAAGCGCTCTGACTTGATCATCCATGGTTCATCCGGGATGAAATGTTCATATGAATGGCTCTGACTTATTCGTCTCATGGTTCGTACGGGATAGATAGTTCAATGTTTTGAACTATTCATACGGTACGATTGTCGATCATACGGGATGATCGGTACGGATTAAACTTGAAATTTCAATTTTTGGATGGTTTTTCTTGTCCCAAGTATATAAATGACTTAAAACTGACTGAAGGAGACATCCTTCTGTGAAAATTCTTTTGAAAAGTCAAAGGTGAGTGATTGGGAGAGTGTTTGGGAGTGAGTATTGAGAGATCTTTCAAGAGAGAATTGTGAGGGGATTCACAAGGTTATCCAATTATGAGGATTTCTTTTACTTGTTCTTCAAGCATCTTCCTAGTTCCTTGGAAACTTTTGCAAGAGTGTTATTCGAGAGGATTCCGGTTCTCTGCCTCACTTGGATGGTGAAAAGGATGACGGTTCTCTGCCATACTTGGAGGGTGAAAAGGACTATGGTTCTCTACCGCACTTGGAGGGTAAAAAGGATGATGGTTCTCTACCGCACCGGGTTGGTGGAAGAGATTTTGTAAAGGCTTCTCCACCTTGCTGTGGGGGAAAAAGGAGAGTCACTTGAGTTTAGTGTAATATCTAGAGAAGGAGTCTTTAGGGAGTGGATGTAGGTCATGTTTGACCGAACCACTATAAATTCTAGTATTTTCTGTTCATTGTTTACTTTTCCGCATTTTATTTTTCTCAATTTATTTTCTTTGTGGTTGAATTTTTGTGTTTAAAGAAAGAGCAAAAATTAATTCTGTTCGTACTGTCGAAGTAAGATTGTACTATACGATTAGCTTTAAAATTTTCCAAAATCCCAAGAGTAAATTTTTAAAGGACCAAAACACCCCCCTCTTGGTTAGCCTAGGGACGTGAGTAATAGGTCTAACAACCTATTCGCACTTTCAAATGGTATCAGAGCTAATTTTAAAAATAACTATTTTAAATACTTTTTGAAATTCGATCATGGCTAATTTTGGAAATAGAAATACTATGGAAGGTTACTTGATCACTAGACCACCTTTGTTTGACAATATTCCATTTGATTTTTGGAAAACTCGTATGTCTACATTTCTACAATCTCTAGACTATCGCATGTGGATGTTAGTTCAGGATGGTTATACAAAACCTACTAGAATTATAGAAGGAATAAGAGTTCAAACACCTTTTGCAAACTGGACTATAGAAGAACGTGAGTTAGCACAACTAAATGCTAAGTGTTTGAATAGTTTCTTTGGTGCTTTAAAATAAGAAGACTACATGCGTGTTTTGACATGTAAATCAGGAAAGGAAATTTGGGATAGGCTTTGCATTACTTATGAAGGTACAAATGAAGTGAAGTAAACTAGATTGAACATTCTCTTGCATGACTATGAACTATTTCACATGAAACCGAATGAAACAATCTCAG
Organism: Dendrobium chrysotoxum; assembly: GCA_019925795.1. Lineage (NCBI taxonomy): Eukaryota > Viridiplantae > Streptophyta > Magnoliopsida > Asparagales > Orchidaceae > Dendrobium > Dendrobium chrysotoxum. The sequence goes on along the minus strand of CM034310.1, from coordinate 19,178,822 downwards.
ACATGTACACACGTTTTACACACATAGCAACTTCATTGCATGCTTTAGGTAGGGAGTTAATAAATGCAGAAAATGTTAACAAGATACTTCATTATTTACTTACTGTATATGATGCAAAGATAACTGTAATAACATATTCTAAAGATTTAAATATTTATTCTGTTGACAATCTTCTTGGATCAATAATTGCTTACGAGCAATCTGTGACTCAAAGACAGATTGATACAGGTGAGAAGAGAAAAGAGAAGAATATCGCTTTGAAGGTGGACGATTCTGAAAGTGATCAGTCACTACCTGAGGATGAAGAGGATATTACCTTGATGACAAGACAATTTAGAAGTTTTCTAAAAAGGAAGCAGAGAAGACGCCAACAGTGGAATAAAGATAAGTTCCAAAAGAATGTTAAGGCTTCTAATGAAGTTATTTGCTATGAGTGCAGGAAGCCATGACACATAAAGACAGATTTCTCCAATCTCAAAGGAAATCCTAGCAAGGAGAAGGCCGAGGAGAAACCAAAGGACAGAAGGGGTAAAAAGAGAGTACAACGAGCTTTCTGGGCAGACTCAGCTTCAGATTCTTCAGAAACTGTACCAGAAGAGGAAGTCACAAATTTGTGCTTAATGGCTGACAATCTTGATCAATCAGATCAAGAAGAGGTATGTGACTTAAGCTATAAAGAATTATTTCAAGTTTTTGAATGCATACATACAGCATATATGAAATTGAAAAAACTACATGCTAAATTAAATTTGGATTATTTAGAGCTGTAGAAAGAATATGAGAATCTTAGGAAAGATCATGCATTAATTGATAACAACCACATGACTTTGTTGGATAAGTTTGATGATTTAAATAAACAGTATAATCTTTTAAAATCATCTCACACTGAACTTGAAAATGATTTTAAGACTTATATAGATGAATCGGATACTAGAGAGCATGATTTGAAGATTGACAATTTGATTCTAGAAAGTGCTAATGCTTATCTTAAAGTTCAGTTAAAAGTACTTAAGGAAAATAGAAATCCACCTAAACTTGAAGATTTTCATGAGTCCTACTACAAGACCACTGGTTCAAAATCTAAGAAGAAAATTTTCGGGAAGAATAGATTGGTGAATCCTTTTCCAGAAATAAAGTATTTTTCTTATGGAAATTTAGGACATATTTCCCACACTTGTATACTTAAATATAGAACACATTTAGTGTGGAGACCAAAGATGCATAAATCACAGCATATCAAACATACATTTGGTTTAAAATTGTTAAGAGGAGAACCCAAACTTATTTGGGTTCCCAAGATTAATATTTGATCATTTTACAGGGACGCTCTCACACAAGACCTCTTGAGAGTCTTTGGTACCTGGACAGTGGCTGTTTAAAGCATATAATTGGAGATACGAATCAATTTATATCGCTGGAAGCCAGGAATAGAGGCAATGTTACACTTGGAGATAATACTACAAAGAGAGTGGTAGGTACAGGTATAATTAGAAACTCTAAAAACTTTGTGATTGAAAATGTGCTGTTGGTTAAAGGTTTAAAACACAATATGTTGATTATAAGTCAATTGTGTGACAAGGGATATCATATAAAGTTTTTGCCTACTAGTTGTGTTATTAGTCTGAATGGAACTGTTATTTTGAATGGTGATAGAGTTAATAATATTTACATGCTAGATTTGAATTCTATTAAATCTTCTACTGCTCTGTGTTTGAAAACTGTATCTGATGAATCATGGTTATGGCATTGAAGGCTTTGTCATTCTAGTGTGAGAAATCTTAGGAAAATCACCCAAAAGCAACTAGTTAGAGGTGTACCCAAATTAGATTTCACTAAAGATCACTTGTGTGATGCATGTTAATTAGGAAAACAAGTGAGATCCTCTTTCAATTTAATCAAGGAAATTAGGACTAGTAAGCCCTTAGAAATTCTTCACATGGATTTATTTGGACCTGTTAGTACCTTAAGTCTAGGAGGAAAAAGATTTGGGTATGTTATTATGGATGACTATTCTAGATTCACCTGGATTAGATTTTTGAATCATAAGAGTGAATCATTTGAAGAGTTTAGAGATTTTGCCACTTGGATTCAGAGGAAATTAAGTTTTGAAATAGTTATAATCCAAAGTGATCATGGGGGAGAATTTAAAAATGAAATGTTTAATGATTTTTGCAAATCTCTTGGAATTGAATACAACTTCTCAGCTTCTAGGACACCTCAATAGAATGGAGTTGTAGAAAGAAAGAACAAGATATTAGTTGAAACTACTAGGGCCATGTTGGCAGAGTATTCACTTCCAAAATATTTTTGGGCTGAAGTAGTTAGCACAGCGTACTATGTGTTGAATATGGTGTACATAAGGTCTAAATTAAATAAGACACCCTATGAACTTCTTAAAGGTAGGAGTCCCAATCTCTCACATCTACATATTTTTGGATGTAAAGTATTCATTTATAATAATGATAAAACTCTCTTAGGAAAATTTGATCCAAAATCTGATGAAGGAATCTTTCTAGGTTATTCAAGTGTTGAAAAATCCTATAGAGTTTTTAATAAAAGAATATTGGTAGTTGAGGAGACCACACATATTATTTTTGATGAATCTTATGATAGTAAAGGGTTTAAGTTGGATGAAGATGAGGTTGAGATAGTAACCCAAAAACTTGAAGATCAAAAAGTTGAAGAAAGGGTTGAAAAAGAATAAGAAAACCAATTGTCTAGAGAATTGCCTAGAGAATGAAAATTTGTAAGGAGTCATCCTAAAGAGTTAATTTTAGGAGAACCAAGTGAAGGAGTTAGGTCTAGGCATGATTTGAGGAAGCAGCATTTATTTCAATGATTGAACCCACTAACATAGAACAAGCACTTTTGGATGAATTTTGGATTTTGGCCATGCAAGAAGAGTTGAATAAATTCAGGAGAAATGATTTTTGAGAGTTAATTGAAAGGCCAAAAGATCAAAGTGTAGTTGCGACCAAGTGGGTGTTCAAAAATAAAATGAATGATTCAGGAGTTATTGTGAGAAATAAGGCTAGATTGGTAGCTAAGGGGTATAATCAAATTGAAGGAATTAATTTTGAGGAGACATTTGCCCCTGTAGTAAGACTTGAAGCAATTAGAGTTTTGCTAGCCTTTACCTATTTTAAAGATTTTAAATTGTACCAAATGGATATTAAAAGTGCCTTTCTGAATGGGGTGATAGAAGAGGATGTTTATGTTGAGCAACCTCCAGGTTTTAAAAATTCTAAATTCCCTAATCATGTTTTCAAATTGAAAAAGGCATTATATGGATTAAAACAGGCACCTAGAGCATGGTATGAGAGGTTAAGCACTTTCTTATTAAAAGGATTATTTGTTAATGGAAGTGTGGACACCACTCTATTTTTGAAAATAATTAGAAATGAAATACTCAATGTATAAATATATGTGGATGACATCATTTTTAGATCAACTGATAAAACTTTATGTGTTGAATTTTCAAAGACAAGGAGTAGTGAATTTGAGATGAGTTTGATGGGTGATTTGAGTTATTTTCTTGGTTTTAGCATAAAGCAAAGTGAGGAAGGAACTTTTCTTTGTCAATCTAAGCATGTTAAGGATATCCTCAAAAAGTATGAAATAGATAATGCTAAACCAGTAACTACACCCATGAGTTCCTCAGTACTATTAGATAAGGATCCTAAGGAAAAATCTGTTGATCAAAAGAAGTTTAGAGAAATAATTGGATCTTTGCTTTATTTGACTGCTAGTAGACTTGACATCATGTTTAGTATTTGCTTATGTGCTAAATTTCAAGCTGATCTAAAGGAATCATATTTGACAACAGTGAGAAGGATTTTAAGATATCTTCTGGGAACTCAAAATTTAGGAATTTGGTATCCTAAGAATAGTTCTTCTTTTGATATTATTAGATACTCAGATTCTGATTTTGTAGGCTGTATGGTGGATAGGAAAAGTACTTCTGGGATATGTCAATTCATTAGAAATTTATTAGTATCTTAGTCCTGTAGAAAATAAAATTTAGTAGCACTTTCTACAGTTGAAGCAGAATATATTGCCTTAGGGAGTTGTGTAGCACAGGTGCTTTGGTTGAAACAATAATTGAGTGACTTAGGATTTTTAATTGGCACCATTCTAATCTTTTATGATAACACTAGTGCTATTTGTATTTCAAAGAATCTTATTCAATATTCTAGAACCAAGCATATTGATATAAGGCATCATTTTATAAGAGATCATGTAGCGAAAGGGGAAATTGAACTACATCATGTCGCTACTAAAGATCAGCTTGCAGATATTTTCACAAAACCCTTAGCTTTTGACACTTTTAGCATGTTAAGGACAATGCTAGGTATGATTGATTTAAATGCTTAATTGAAATTTCTGCAAATGTGTATTTATATGTGTTTGTTCGTATGTTCATTGCAAGTGATTTATTTTCTAGTATTTTATATTTTATTTGTATTTTGTGTTGTAATATAAAAGAAAAATAAATTTTTTTTTGTGGTTTGTTCTGTATTTGAGTGTTAGAAACAATATAAGATTGGAGAGATGAATGTTTATCTGGTTTGTCTATTCGTACTATACGATGACCCTATCGTACTGTATGATTACATCATCGTACATGAACTTCGTCTGTACGAATTGGGAGAAATCACGATTAGTGTCAGTTATTATTGATGATCGTACGTACGAATACGTCATTCGTCTGTACGATCCACATGTCATTTCATATGAGGGACGAACCTAAACGTCACCTGAACGACCTTTAATTTTTTAATCATCCCGGATGAAAACGTCATCGTCTGTACGAAAGGAAGTCAAAAAGCCTGTACGAAAGGATGCCTCGGGACAAGCAGTTTACAAAAAATTGTTTCATTTTGACTGCTTTCATTCGTCCCGGATGAACTTTTATTCGTCTTGGATGAAATCAATTTCGTATTGTACGAAATTGGTTCGTACTGTACGATTTCAGGTTTTTTCTATAGAAAGGAGGGTCATTTTCTTTCATTTCACTTTCATTCTAGAACCCTTTAGAGCTTAGAATAGAAGATGTCGGGTAGTGGAAAGAGAGCACGTGTTGCTAGGGGTCCTGGTTCTAGGAGGAATTGGGACGATAACTTTTTGAGTGAGGAAAATGAGGAAGCATACCTTAGGTATGCTGCTTCTAAGGTCACCCCTTCCCGCATTCTGCTGCAAGAAAATATTTATTTTGTAGTAATGCCTTTGTTTGATTCCACCCAATTTGTTTTTCTTTTGACTCTGATCTATGCGTTTAACAAGGACCTTTTTCATGTGTTTCTAGCCAACATTACACTCAACCAGGATCACTCTGTCATTTCTTCATATGTCCTTAAGCAGAAAGTTGTGATAACTAAGGAGGATTTAGGGGAATATATCCAATTAAGAACCTATAGGACATGGGCACACACCTTTTCTACTAGACCAGAAAATGGTTGGTCCGAGGTGAACCAAGTCCTTAGAGGTGTAAGCACACCCACTCATGTTTCCCAGGTTGACTCCTTAAACCAGAATGCACGAATAATCCAGCACGTGCTTAGGACATCTATCATTCCTAAGGCGGGAGATCGAATAAATATGACACCACTTCTTTCTTCTACAACCTATCTGATTATGACTGGCCAACCTATTGATGAAGCACAGTTAATTCTAGATTACATTTACTATCTCTCCGATAGAGGTCTGGCTAGTGTAAAAAGAAAGAAGAATATTGCTTTAGGACACATTGTTTGCTATATCCTTGGGAAGAAATACAATCTAGTCCATCCTTTTGGACCTTCTGAACTCCCACTTTACTTCACTGACGCTTCTTTTTGAGCGCTATTTGGGAAAGAAGGAACTGCTGACAACTCTGATGATGAACATGCTTCTGCTTTTGCACCTACAGCTGCACCTGGACGATCTCAAGATTTCTATCAGAATATGGTTCAGAGTTTTGAAAGAATGGATCAAAGATTTGATCATATGGAAGCACATTTGAAACAACAAGATGATAAGTACAAGAAAGATATAGTATGGATTAGGGATTAATTTGATTCTGTGAACACTAATATTACTATGCTAAACAACTATTTTGCTTTGTTTGACAATCCGCCACCTCCTCCAGACCAGGGTCCCTCCGATTATTAACATTCCTTGTGTTTGTTTTGGCATGGATGTGATTGTAGTTTTCTTTATTGTTCTCTTATGTTGATTGGCTAGTCTGATGTTTTGTGTTTATTGTTGGTTATTTTTATGAGTTGGTTAGCAAGTTTATCATTTGATATGTGCTGCAATAAAAAATTTGCTTTGGTGTATATTTTATTAGTACTTGTATGTTGTAATTGCATTAATCTGAAATGAGAAATGTTCAAGTGTTCTTGTGCATATCTTTTTGTGTTATCGACTGAAAATGTACTAATCTTAAAGCACTCTACTGTAGTTGATTAATATTCTACAATGTTAATTGAATTTATATTACAATTGAAAATTCTATGCATAACATTAAATTCTCAAAAATATTTAGATTTCATTATGATTGGGTGTGATTAGAAGATCTTACTTTATCTTATTTAGACATGTATTATTTAGTCTAAATTAATGTATATTTGATGTTTTAATATTACTCTTACATTCTATATCAAGGTGTTCATTATTATTTTTGTGACCCAGAGATAGTGTTGTTGGAAAAAATCTTACATTCAAAGTAAAGCTTGAAAAGATACACAAAATGTGCCATAAAATAAAAGATGTGCAATATCGCCAAATGTAAAAAGACACACAAAATATGTCATTCAATAAAAGATGCACAATGTCACCAAATTTAGAAAAAGGCCAAAATTAGCCTACATTTTGAAAAGATTCTCAATGTCGCCAATTATTCTTTCCTTTAGCATTTTTCTCTAAGTTCACTAATCAATAATTGTCACTTTTGACTTAGAATTTTGGTAATGTTATTTCATCTTTTGTGCAAAAGTTGAGACTACTAATCTGTCTAATACATTACTACTTTAGATCAACTTTTCTTCTCCTTAACATAATATGCAATCTAACACTTTTGAGTCTTTATTTTTTGCATCTGATTTGAATATTGTAGTTAAACTTCATTTAATATTATTCCACTTCTCAACTAATTTGAGTATCCCTTTTTGCTGTTGATAAAAGGGGGAGAGTTTTATTATTTGACTAATGATATGACTAAAATTGTCTGACTTTGTTTGCTTGATAAGTTTTTATTATTTGTGTTTGTGTGTTATTTATTGTGTATGTGCTTATGTTATCATTCCTACTCTTTCCTACTCCTCCACTGTGTATTCCATGTTAGATTCTCTATCCTTGTATACCTTGATTAGGATAAGTAATTTCTTTAGGGGGAGCTTAGGGATCTTTTATTTAGGGGGAGTATACATTCAGTGGAAGCTTAGGAGACCTAATTTAAATTTTGTTAGTTCAAATAATAGTTGTTTTGCCATCATCAAAAAGGGGGAGATTGTTATGATTTGAGTAAATCTAGTCATTCAAGTGAATTCTAATCAAAGTTATATTTTGATGATTACAATAGCTTATTATTTGTTTTATTCTTCTCCTAATAAATATTTGAGTTTTTATTGTGTGTACTAAAGTATTTTTTAGGAAATTCACACTCTAGATTGCTGAAGACTTCAAGTTCATTTGTTCACTGTAAATGAAGTCCGTATATTTTAATTTTCTTAAGTCTGAGAGAGTGTGATTGTAAGTTGGATAACTGTGCACAAACACACAATGGGGGAGTAAAAACTTAATTTTTTAACTGATCATACAGTACGATTTGTATATTATACAAGACGATCTGTAGTATATGTACTCCATATCGAACCCATATGGTAAGAAATTTTTCTAAGTTAAGTTTGTATAGTACAAATTACTATTCATACATGAGTTTTTGCTGTACGAACAGCTCTGAATTGAGTTCGTCTAAGGGTTCGTACGGGATGAACTGATCGTACGAAGCGCTCTGACTTGATCGTCCAATGATTCGACCAGGATGATCTGTTCATACGAAGGGCTCTGACTTGATCGTCCAAGGGTTCGTCCGGGACGATATGTTCATACGAAGCGCTTTGTCTTGATCGTCCAAGGGTTTGTCCGGGATGATCTGTTCGTACGAAGCGCTCTGACTTGATCGTCCATGGTTCGTCCGGGTTGAAATATTCATACGAACAGCTCTGACTTGTTGGTCTCATGGTTCATACAGGACAGATAGTTCAATGTTTTGAACTATTCGTACGGTACGATCGTCGATCGTACGGGACAATCGGCATGGATTAAACTTGAAATTTCAGTTTTTGAAAGATTTTTCTTGTCCCAAGTATATAAATGACTTAAAACTGGCTGAAGGAGACATCCTTCTGCAAAAATTCTTTTGAAAAGTCAAAGGAGAGTGATTGGGAGAGTGTTTGGGAGTGAGAATTAAGAGATCTTTCAAGAGAGATTTGTGAGGGGATTCACAAGGTTATCCAATTATGAGGATTTCTTTTACTTATTCTTCAAGCATCTTCCTAGTTCCTTGGAGACTTTTACAAGAGTGTTGTTCGAGAGGATTTCAGTTCTCTATCGCACTTGGAGGCTGAAAAGGATGACGGTTCTCTGCCGTACTTAGAGGGTGAAAAGGACGACGGTTCTCTGCCGCACTTGGAGGGTTAAAAGGATGATGGTTCTCTGCCGTACTTGGAGGGTGAAAAGGATGACAGTTCTCTGCCGCACCGGGTTGGCGGAAGAGATTTTGTAAAGGCTTCTCCGCCTTGCTGTGGGGGCAAAAGGAGAGTCACTTGAGTTTAGTGTAATACCTAGAGAAGGAGTCTCTAGGGAGTGGATGTAGGTCGTGTTTGACCGAACCACTATAAATTCTGGTGTTTTCTGTTCACTGTTTACTTTTCCGCATTTTATTTTTTCACAGTTTATTTTCTTTGTGGTTGAATTTCTGTGTTTAAAGAAAGAACAAAAATTAATTTTGTTCGTACTGTACGAAGTAAGAACTCTTACTGTACGATTAGCTTTAAAATTTTCCAAAATCTCTAGAGTAAAATTTTAAAGGACCAATTCACCCCCCTCTTGGTTAGCCTAGCGATGTGAACAATAGGTCTAAAAACCTATTCGTACTTTCAAGTGGTATCAGAGCTAATTTCAAAAATAACTATTTTAAATACTTTTTGAAATTCGATCATGGCTAATTTTAGAAATAGAAATACTATGGAAGGTTACTCGATCACCAGACCACCTTTGTTTGACAATATTCCATTTGATTTTTGGAAAACTCGCATGTCTACATTTCTATAATCTCTAGACTATCGCATGTGGATGTTAGTTCAGGATGGTTATACAGAACCTACTATAATTATAGAAGGAATAAGAGTTCAAACACCTTTTCCAAACTGGACTGTAGAAGAATGTGAGTTAGCACAACTAAATGCTAAGTGTTTAAATAGTTTCTTTTGTGCTTTAAAATTAGAAGACTACATGCGTGTTTCGACATGTAAATCAGGAAAGGAAATTTGGTATAGGCTTTGCATTACTTATGAAGGTACAAATGAAGTGAAGCAAAGTAGATTGAACATTCTCTTGCACGACTATGAACTATTTCACATAAAACCGAATGAATCAATCTCAGACATGTACACACTTTTTACACACATAGCCACTTCATTGCATACTTTAGGTAGGGAGTTGACAAATGCAGAAAAAATTAACAAGATACTTCGTTGTTTACCTACTGCATATGATGCAAAGATAACTGCAATAACAGAATCTAAAGATTTAAATGTTTATTCTGTTGACAATTTTCTTGGATCACTAATTGCTTACGAGAAATCTGTGACTCAAAGACAGATTGATACATGTGAGAAGCGAAAGGAGAAGTATATCGCTTTGAAGGTGGATGATTCTGAAAGTGATCAGTCACTACCTGATGATGAAGAGGATATTGTCTTGATGACAAGGCAATTTAGAAGTTTTCTAAAAAGGAAGCAGAGAAGACGCCAATAGTGGAACAAAGGTAAGTTCCAAAAGAATGTTAAGGCTTCTAATGAAGTTATTTGCTATGAGTGCAGGAAGCCAGGACACATAAAGATAGATTTCCCCAATCTCAAAGAAAATCCTAGCAAGGAGAAGGTCGAGGAGAAACCAAAGGATAGAAGGGGTAAAAAGACAGTACAACAAGCTTTCTAGGCGGACTCAGCTTCAGATTCTTCAGAAACTGCACCAGAAGAGGAAGTCACAAATTTGTGCTTAATAGCTGACAATCTTGATCAATCAGATTAAGAAGAGGTATGTGACTTAAGCTATAAAGAATTGTTTGAAGTTTCTAAACACATACATACAACATATATGAAACTGAAAAAACTGCATGCTAAATTAAATTTGGATTATTTAGAGCTGTAGAAAGAATATGAGATCCTTAGGAAAGATCATGCATTAATTGATAGCAACCACATGACTTTGTTGGATGAGTTTGATGATTTAAATAAACAGCATAATCTTTTAAAATCATCTCACACTGAACTTGAAAATTTTCCAAAATCCCAAGAGTAAATTTTTAAAGGACCAATTCACCCCCCCTCTTGGTTAGCCTAGGGACGTGAGCAATAGGTCTAACAACCTATTCACACTTTCACAGCCCCTTACACTAAGGATCCCAAAGCAATGATATCTTAGAATCATCATGAATTTTATAAGAAATATTATTTTTCATAAGAGCAATGGCTTTAGAAAAATTATCCCATGTTTAAGAGCTCTTTGGAGTAGGACTTTTCGATAAATTGCCAAATTTGCAAAACCCCATTTGCTCAGAAGACCATTGAAGTTTAAGCAGCACCAGATAAGAAAATAAAAAAGTAAATAAAGTTAAGAGAATTAAGAGAAGGTATCCCAATGCCACCAATATACTTTGGTTTGAACGTATTCTCTCAAGAAACAAGGTGTAGATTTTTAGGCTCTAAGTTACCATGATATAATAACTTAGAACATAGTTTGGATATTTATTTGTAACATCTTTTAGGAAGAATTACACCCCTTATCTAATAAGAGATAGTGTTCAATATTGGGAATTTCACAAATTGCACCCTGCCTGCAAAATAGAGGGATTTTGCTTTTCACCCATCAAGAAGCTTGGATACTTTACTCTTGAGAGGATTAAAATTAGAGATAAGCAGCCTTTTGATAGAAATAGGGATTCCCAAGTAAGAGATGACTCTGTCATATTTATGGATGTTAAGGGAATAAAAAATGTTATATTTGTGTCTAAAATCTTTAAAAGTAATGATGGTGCTCTTGGAAGGGTTAAAAGATAGTCCAGAAAATTCATTCAATGCATTGAGAATTCTACTCAGGCATCTAATAATTTGAGAAGAATCTTTCGCAAACACTAATAGGTCATCAGCATAAAGCAAGTGAGAAAGGTGAAAGTTATCCATAGTGATGCCAGAATAAGCTTGAGTAGCAATAGCAATATCAAAAAGATTGGAAATGTCATCCATACAAATGCAAAATAAGAGAGGAGGCAAAGGGTAGCCTCACCTAAGTCCAATAGAGGAGTTTTAGAACCCATAAGGCTTTCATTTAAGCAAATAAAAAAGTGAACATTATCTATACAAGCTTTGATCCATCCAACAAATAATTGGGGAAACCCTTTTTGGATCATTCTCTACACAAGGAAATTTTTAGAAATAGTATTGAAAGCTTTGAATATATCCGGCTTAATACATAAGAAAGGTTCCTTATTGTTCCCTTTAATCTAGAAAAGAGCCTCTTTAGCCAAAAGAATATTGTATGTGGAGATTCTATTCTGGATGAAACCTGCATGGCTTTGGTGAATGATCAATGGCATAATTAGTTAATCCTAGATGTAAGAATCTTGGCAATAATCTTATAGAAAGTGTTATAAACAGAAATAGGTTTATAGTCATTAATGGCACAAGCATGAGAAGTTTTTGGAATTAAAGCAATAGCTGTAGATTTAACTTTCTTAGGGAGATAAAACTTATGGAGGAAATGTTTAACAACATTGCAAACATGCTCACCCACGACATGCCAACACATTTAAAAAAAATTCAAAAGTATATCCATCAGGCCTAGTAGATGAATTTTTTGACGATGAGCTCACCACAGCTTTAATTTCCTCATTGGTGACAGGAGCCATGAGGATGGGGCATAAGTAGTGAGGGATGATGGATCCCGAGGGATGTGGAGGACTGCTGTAGGTACTAAGAGGCTAGTTTGAGGAATGGAAAAGGTTTTTATAGTGGAGGGAGATGGCTTTAGCAACACTGGATTATCATTAAAGGTGCCTACTAGAGTAGAAATTTCTCTGATGTAATTATGATTTTTCTTACCATTGATTCTTCCATAAAGAAACTCTAGGTCATCCTCACATTTTTTAAGCCAATTAGCTTTGGCCCTCTGAGAGATCCAAGAAGCCCAAGCAAAATAAGCATTATACAAATTTTCATTAATGCTCATAACTTTTTCATTTAAGTGAGGGTTGAGAGGGTCACAATCTAGAAGAGAACAATAATTGCATTACACACTTTCAAATCTAGAAATGTAGGCAGAAAAGAAGGTGGAAGATGACCCGTTAGAAGCTTTAATGGTGTTTTGGAGCTGATGGAGCTTTTCATATAAGGTGATGATAGGATCACCACTATAAATTTGAGAGAAAATAGTACTTGAAAGAGCTCATAAAAGGGGAAAGCTAGAGCTAACAGTTTTTAAATTGGAATCTATGATGGTTTTGGGTGGCAAGATGAGGAAATAGGATGATTGGTGAGTGTTTAGAGCATTGACGGCTTTCAATTTTATAAAAATAAGAAGGAAACAAATTCATTGAGGCATCATTGATAAGAGCCCTACCAAGCTTAATTTGAATGGGGTGGTTTGTTTTGTTGTTAAATTAAGTAAAATTCAAGCCAACAGAAGCCAGATCCATCAAACTAGCCTAAGAAAATAATGTTATTAAGTTGTTTGTTAATAGGAATTGGATTACCACTAAACTTTTCCTCTGACCTTCTACAACAATTAAAATCTCCAAGAATAATTCATGGGTTAAATATTTGATTGCAATTTAAGGAACTCTAACAGAGATGCTCTTTTAGAAGCCAAATTAGTAGCATAAATATTAGAAAGAAAGAATGCACTATTTCTACTATAGGAGACAACTTCATATATGACTTGAATAGAGGTATGAAGGGGGTGAAGGAGATATTGTTGGCATTCCACTTAATCCATATTCTATCAGGCAATGATGTAGCAAAATTATGATGGCTACCTTCATTATCAAGAAGAACATGAGATGAATAAAACCATGGGTCGAAGAGGTGGGTGCTCGTAATTTTTTCTTCCAAAACACAAAAGAAATATAAATGTTGAAGGAATGGATAATGTTCTTAAAATTAAGAACACGATGATCCTGTTGAAGCCTCTCACATTCCAAGAGGCAATGGTTGGAGGATTTATTAATGGTTTGTAGAAGAGTGGCCTGGTTCTTGGCCTTATTTCAGGTTTTAGGTTTGGATGCCTCAGTAGGCATATTGGCTTGCTCACTAATAGTTTGAAGCACTTGATCATGAGTAGGTGCTTGGGTTGTAGATGTAATATTTTTAGGGTTATTTAAGGCAACAAAGTTATTGTGTAATAAGGTTAGAGGAAGTTTTTGAGCATTGGTGGAATTTTGGTTTTGGATTGGGTTTCGATTTATGGTTTAGTTTAGGTTTTGGTCTATGGGTTGGGACTTCTCAGCAGGTGTTTGGTTGATGTTAGGGTGATTTTTTAGAGTGCTAAAAAATAGGGCTTTTAAGTTTACCATGTTCACCTTGACCCTAAAAATCAGTGAAATTAATGGCAATAAAATAAAGGTGTTGTAGTTTCTGGGCTTCTGGCTATGGCTCTGACCATGGAGAGGGGGGTCATTCTTGGGAGTTTTTTAGAGATTTGTAGGAGAAAGGCTAGAGGGGTGGACATAAGAGCCACAACCTTTACAAGAATCAGGATTCCAATCCTATTGGATGCACATAATTTGATTCCACCCACAAAAATATTAATTTCATCATGTAAGAGAACCCCATTTTCAATTTGTATGCAAACTCTTACATATGTAAGGTGGGCCTTAATAACAGTAAGAGGGTCTACAACAAGGGGTGTGCCTATAACACTAGAAATCTTGGAGATGCCAGTAAGGTTCCAGCAAGGTAAGGGAAGGTTAAGGATGTTAATCCAGATCGAGATGGAGAAGTTTTCTCTTTTAGGTTTAAAATCATGTACCCATTTCTGGATAATAAAAGGTTTCCAAAAAAAAAGGCCCACCCATCCAAACCATATCATAATTTTCTCGACATGAAAACTTAAATAAAAAGAAGCCCTCATTTGATGAAAGGAGTTCCAGAGTACTTTTAAGCTTCTAGATTTTCTTAGTGCCTACAAGCAATGCTTCATGGTAAGGCCTTTTCCCAATGGCATAACCGACTAGACTAAGTTCCCATCCTTAGAGCCTTAGTTAACTTCCTCGATAGTGGAAGAGATAATATTGTTTTGAAGGGGCATGTAACATACTGGAAACTCTTTGGCTAAGACATTATTATTGGCAATAAGAGACTTCTAGTTAAGAGATCTAGTGAAGTTTGAAGTGGAGGAGGAAAGTTGATGTTTTTGGGATTGGGGTTGGGTATTTCCCATGGATGAATTAGCATTAATGGCCAAAAAATCGTGGTGGAAGGCAAAGACAGAGGGGAACATCTCTAGCAAGGGGAGGTATAAAAGGGAAGGATGGAAGCGGGGAAGAGGTCTTCCAGCTAGGACAGAGGAGGAGGAAAATTAGGGTACTAAGAGGATGATTGGGTATGGGGTGACTAGGGTACTACTCACTCACTTCATTGCAAAATACTTGAAGAACCTGATTTACATTACTTCCTTCTTACATTCTAGTAAGGAATGAAATATTACTTAGAGATAGCTTCTCTCATAGTTTCATCTACACTCTAGCTTCATTTGGATCGTGCAAGTATCATCTCCTTCATGCCTTCTGTTCCTCCATCTGTCTATGAGGTAGAGTATAATCGGGGAGGGGCGGCTAGGGCAGCCGCATGGTGTGAGGTTGGAAAGGGATTTATTAGCTTTAATTTAGCACCATTTGCATCACTTTTTTTTTGTTAACTTTAAGGTACCTTCCTTTCCATGATATCATTTGTTCATCCAACACTCCTTATTAGTTTTCCTTTCTCTAAAATATTTAATCTTTAATGTAAGAGAAAACTAAATCAAGGAAAGTAGGCTTGTCTCCTTGCTTCTCCTAAATATATGGTAGTCATGGTTCATCTTTCAGCACTTCCTCTCTCCTACTGCTCATTATCCGTTGTTAGGGGTGTCAAAATCTAACCAAACTCGGAATATGACTTGAACTAGACTCGAAAAAGTATTTTGGGTTTAGGTCAACCTATTTGCCATATGTGTCAGGTTCAGGTTTAAGATTCTGACCCGTTTAAAAATTTGGTCAAGTTCGAGTTAACCCAGTAACCCAAAATCAACCAGGGTTTGACATGGGTCGTGTAAGCCCTTCGACCTCGTCTCGCCCTGGCATCATCCATGAAACCACTCGCTGGCCCTCACACCCGCGTCACGTCCACATAATCCTGGCCCGTACTTGTCTCACCCTCACCTTGCCTGGCCCATGCTGGTCTCGCCCTCGCCTCGTTATGGCTGGCCCTCACACCCGTGGACCACAGTCACTCACGCAAGTCCTTGTGGACCTCTTCGGCTCATCTATGGGCTGCAGTTGCACCCAAGCATTGGCCTCGCCCCGCACACTGGTCTTACCCTCACCTCGCATGACTGTTGTAATGCCACGCAAGCCATAGTGTCGCATCAACCCTACATGCCTTTGGGTTCATATTTTGTAGATGGGTCATGGGTCGGGTGAGGTCAACCCTGTAACTAGCACGGATCAGGTCCGGGTTAACAAATTATTGACCTCATTTTTGTATGAGGTCATGAAGACCAATCCAAATCTCCCTATGATGATCTAAGGGATGATAATTCTCCACTTGTCAGTCATTTAGATCTCATCCAATTTTCAGCCCAAGTCCCTAATCAAAATTTCCCATCTAAACCCAGCTCAATTCTCAATCCCAAATCCTAATTCAACCCTCAATCAAACATCAATCATACTCAGATCAATCCCAATCATTCACTTGATTGTGATTGGTATCAGCAACTCAAACTCAGTCAACCAAGTCCAAAATCTAATCCAAACCCAAATTCCTAAATTCAAAACCCAAGGCAAAAAGCCTAAGTCATGAATCTCTTTTTGGATGAATTTTCTATTACCTAAAAACTCAGTCAAATGACCTCTAATTTATGATTTTTTGGTTGTATATTAATCAGGCATGTCCCTAAGGTCAACTCTCTAAATTTGAGCTCATTCTGCGGTCTCTAGCCCTAAAAATTAAATCTATTTCCAAAAGCTACAAAACTATCAAATATTTATGGCTTATACACTAAACATATCACCTTGTTGATTTTAACCTTGGGGCCTCTCCCAAGAACTTTGACCATACCCATAACCTTTGTTCTGTTGGCCAGTAAATTATATTTTTCTGGACCCAGTTTGACCCAGAGTTGATTGGAGGTCAAAATGACCAAAATTCCCTTTAAGGGAATTTTTAGACTTTTGGTCAAAACTTAACATGGTTTAATCCCTTCAACCCTTGAAACCTCTTTCAATGTAGCCCAAATATCATTTGAGATCCATTAGACCTAAACTCAAGTTTTGGTTTGACCAGGTTAACTGTGGTTGACCAAAAGGACCCCTTAAGGGTCCAAATAACATTTTGGACCAAATGATCTCACTAGTGCATAAAACCACCTCCATTGACCTCAAGGCACCCATTTGAAGTTGTTTGATCCAAACTCAACCCCTAGTTTGACCAGGCTGACCAACTTAATCATGGTTGACCAAATCAACCATTAAACTTACACTAATGTTAGTTTCAATGCTTGAAACCATTTTCAAGTCAAATCAATCCTTCAAAATCATTCAATTGGACACCTTTGACATGTCAAAAATTTACCTAAGTCAAACTCTCCTTGGGTTAACTTGGTCAGCCCATTTGGAGGGGTCAAAAGCCTCTCTAATCTCATGTATTTGTTCAAAACTTCAAATCCTTGACCTCAAACTCTTGGCCACACATGCAACCAACCAAATGCACTCCCTTGAATGCCACCTCATTCCCATTGACTAGGTTGACTAGTCAAATGGTAAATTTGATCTTCAAATGAGCTTAGGTGGCCATGCCACATAAGCAAACACTCCCTCTCATAAAGACCTGCTTAATCCTTCTTAAAAGGAGCTAATTTCTTCTCCAAAGAAGCCATAACCTAGCCCCTTAAACCAAGCCAAGCCTTGGTTCACCCAAATTGAGGAAAAAGGTCAGTGGTCCCCCCTCTACTTGAGCCAAGCAATCCTTCTCAACACCAGCCTTATTTCTTGGCTTTGAGTAGCTTTTGGGACACATGTCACCGATCTAAAACCTCCCTAATTAAATCCTAGTCATTCACTCCAAAAGTAAGGGGTTAAGTAAGGGAAATTTGACCTAAACACACACATTCATTCTCATTTCAAAAAAAAAAAAAATCCCAAGCTCCAGTAAACCCCTCTCTAGAAAAACTTCTCCCCCATTTTCTCTAGCATCTCAAGGGGTTTTCCCAAGCATCCCCCACCATTTCCAACCCTTAAATCATTATTCTAGTGAGGAGAGACCATTCTACTGAGAGAAACTCATCTCTCTTTAGTAACTTGAAATCCAGCTGTCAAAAGCTTCTAAGGCCATCACCAAACTTATAGACGACTACTCTAGGAGAAAAAGGAGACCAATATCTCAAAAATCCACCAGCGAGATTGTAAGATATTCTCACCTTTAGGTAGAACTTTAATTTGAAACCACATGAAATCTGCAATGCATAGAGCTTCCAAACTCCAGGCATTGCAAGATTACAATACCCTTAATCTACGTTTCAAATTTTGTTAAGTTTGGTTGAGTATTTTGGGAGATATGGGCATTTGAATTTTTAGTTCATTTTTGAACTGAAAACTCTGGCTCAATCCTTACCGTCCGATCACATTTAAAAAGCAATCAGATGGTCCATAGTGCATTAGACGGTCAAAGCATCTGTCTGGTTTGGAATGCGAGTCAATCCGCTGTCAAGGGAGATGATGTGTCTGCATCCTGGCCATCCATCTCGTGCACTTTGAAATCGACTGTCAGATCATCGATATAATGTGGATGAGTCATATATTAATGGATTAATACGTGTCTTAGGATGCGATGCCACGCTGCCGACTTTGCCAATCATTTCTAATGATTTTTTTAGTAATGTGCTGCCATTTAAATTAAAATAAATTGAATTAAACATCAATTAAATGGCCTATAATTTTTAAAATTCATAGTAAATCAAAATTTTCACCAAATTTAATGTTTTTGGTGTCATTGGAAAGATAATTTAATGTACTATTTATTAAAATTGAATTTAAGTTGATTTGGATAGTGTATTGTGAGTTATTTATGTTTGTTTAAAATCCTTTTTTTATTTTTTCACAATCCAGTGGTCAATCTGGACTCAAATTTTGGTGAAAAGTTTTTGGGTATCTTAGACATATACTGTAATTTTCTTAGGATCAGATAACCAATAGATTGATGTGATGTGAATTTTTAAAGTAATGGGTCCATTTTGGACCCAAAAATATTAAAATTTCATAACTCTCCAGATTTTTAGAATTATGCTGTGTAATTTCTATGGTGTGCTTGCATTAGTGTCAGGGTTAGATGGACAGAGATTGAAACCTAATTGAATAGTAGTGACACCTAGAAAAAATAATTAAGGACTATGTCTAAATAACTTAGAAAATTTCTAAAAAAATTTACACACCCAGTAGGAGTGAAACTTGACCATAGTGAACATAGTGACATTTTGCCCTATAGGCTTAAATTTAATTGAATTTTGAGCTCATTAGGTCAGAAAATTAACCATATCAAAATTCAACCCTTTTGAGGACCCAAAAAATTCAAAAAATTTTAATAAATCCAATTTAAATCCAAAAAAATATAATTAATATATCAAATTGACCAAAATTTAACCCTATATCTAAGAAAAATAAAATCCCCATCACCAGACCTATAATTTAACTTTAATTTGACTTTTAGTGAAAATTAATAATTATTTAATTTAATTAATTAAAATTATTAAAGTTCAAATAATTTTTAAACACTTGAAAACACTCCCATGGGTCACCCCTGACCTTTGGAGTGATTCCATGCAGTTTGGGATGACTTTAGATCAAAATAACCAAAATCTTTCTAATTAAATAATTTAAAAAATCCATTAATTAATCAAGCTTTGAAAAATCATAAGTAAATCTAGAAAATTCCAAATTAATCAACCTTAGGTTTCATTTGGGGTGGCTTTCTTGATGCTTCTTAAAGTAGCTTTCTAGTACAAAAATAAAATTTTATATTAGAAATTTATTTTAAGAAGCAGTAAGAAAGCCATCACAAATGAAGCCTTAGTTTCATTCAACTTCATTTAAGGTCTTATATTTTCTAAAAATATCAAACCACCAGAAAAAAGGTCAAGGTCAAAAAGTCAACTTTCTGGTCAATCTTAGTTCAAAACTAGGTCAAAATTTCAAAAAAATCACAACTTAACATAGAGAATTCTAAATTGAGCAAACTTAGAGTCTAATTACTCATTTTAACCTTAATTTTAAAAGTCAACATTTGACCCTTTAATTAGTGTAATCAAATAATTCTAATAATTCTAAAAATTTAATAATTTGTTAAAATCTCAAAAACTCTAACTTGATTAATAAAATCAGTCAACCAACATTTTAATACATAACAAGCACTCCAAAGATAAAGTTTTTAGGATGAACTACCTTGAGCTGCGGGGCTAAATATCCTAAGGAGGCCAGGTACCTCTAGCCCACTGTGACAAAGCCACGAATGGATTCAATGCAGTGTATAACCTTAAAATTAAATAACTCTTAATTACTTAACTAAATTAAAATTCTTTATCCAATTACATCAACCTAGTTTATAGGCTAGACTACCTTGAGTTGTGGGCTAAGTGTCCTAAGGATGGCCGGATTCCTCGAGCCCACTATGACAATGCTACGAACCAGTTGGTGAAAATTTTAGTTTGATCTTTAAAATCAATAACTAATCGAATTAATTAAAATTCATCGATCCTTTAATATCTAACTAATTAAATTTATTTGATCAGCCAATCTTTAAAATATACTTTAAAATAAACTTTAATACATTAATATCTGAATTCTAAATAAATTCTCCCCTTTTAACCCTTAATAAATCTAAACATTAGACAACTTGAACAAACTACCCAGCTTAGGATCTATCCTAGCCACACGACCTTTAACACACACTTTAGATGGTTTGCTAGAACAACCAACTCTAGTCTAGGCTAGGCCGGTGTTTACTTTTGCTGTTGTGTGTTAGGTTTTTTCAAGTTTTTATTGCATGCTATGATTTAAAATTGATTGATGTGAGTGTTTATTTACTTTAACTGAAATCTATGAATTAATTTGATGGGCAATAGTTTACCCTTAGGTTAGCACCGATCTAATTGCTCTATGAGTTTTTTACAAGTGGCTATGGTCATACAGAGCAATAAAAGGGGCTAAATTAGTAATGACTATAACTGCTATATGTGCTCTAGCTGCTTAGCCCCCAAACAAGTAAGAGTATGGGCAAGTGTGATTTACCTTTTACTATATATATATATATATATATATATATATATATATATATATTACTTGGGATTGATTTGATTTTAAATGCTTAGGATAATCCTGCAGGAGAGTCTAGATTTTTTATTTTTAATGTCGATGTAATTTGTTTAAAGTTAAGAGTTGTGAAAGTTAGACATTTGAGTTAGGATACATAGATCCAAGTTTAGATACCTAAGAGAAAAGGACATCTCTCAAGGGAGGATCCTATTCCATTTGGAAGACCAAATTTGGATAATTTCACTGGCCAAAGTGAAAAGAATAAACTCCCCTACGGGGGAAGAGTTTTTTTTCATTTGGATATCAAGATACAACGAATCCAAGGAGCCTAAATAAGAGGAGGACGAGGAGTTAAAGATAAAGAGTATCCCACTCAAAGTCAACTTGCGTTGATCCTAGGATTAGAATTCAGGTTTGGGATTAGTGGTACCTGACCACTTTTAATTTATGTAAATAGGTAATTTACTTATGAACATTTATTTAATTGATTTGATTTATTAATGTGTTTGATTTAATTTTATTATGATTAGGGCTGCCTTCTTTTCTTAGGTTTTTGGCATTTTGCATGCCATTTTTGTTTTAGCATGGATACCCAGAGGCTGGTGAGGGCACATATAAAACCTCTTATACTTAAATTTAAATAAAATTTTTAGGCTAAAATAGAAAATTTAATATTTTAGAAAGTAAGCCCGAGACTGCTGAGAGTTTGCATAATCATATTAATTGCTTCTCTTCCTTGTTAGGCACCTCCCCGCCTGTGGGTTCTAGCAGACCACCTGGCCTTTGAGCGTACAGATTTGTCAAGAGGTCATTATGAAATCTCTTAAGGAAAAATAATTTTAAAGCCTTTTTAAAAAAAATGCTATGTTTCATTTTATGCATTTAATCGAGTCAATCAGCATGCATTATATTATAAATTAATTAAATGAGTCCAGAATTTTAATCGCATTAGATTTAAGCATTTTAACCATACATAAGTCAAGGGAACAATTAAGATCCACTCTAGACGTTAATCCCAATTCTCAAAATCTTTAATAACAACATCCCTTTTACGCTTTCATAAAAATGATCGGACTCATAAATTTTAAATCTATTACGTGGTTAGCTGGCTCCCCAATCCAAGCCGAGCTAAGTCCAGGTTTTGTATTGCATTCGTTAGGTTTGGGCCACTATGGTCCAATGCCCAATTTAGATTTTGGATCAGGGACATATTTTGAATCATAAGACTCTAACGTATAGGAATATAATCACAAATTTCTAATAATACGATCAACTTAAATTGAAAAGAATTTTCTCAATCTCAAATTTAAAACCCAACACTTAGATTAGGTTGAGACACTTCTGAATTATTTTAGAATCTCAAGGTGTCTACTACCCCTCTTCCGTTGACTCTAAAAATAAGTGTTCAAAATTCGATCCAATCCCCATTTAAACTCCAAATTCACCTCCTTTGATACCACTCCTAGAAATCCTCTAAACAGAATTTCTATCATTATTTCAATTGAGAGTATTTTTAGGAAATTTAACCTCCATATGATGTAATTAACTATTAGGGCTTATGCTCGTAGAAGATTTAGGACCCCACATTCACCTTTTTAAAAAATCAATTTTTCAAAACTTCAATTAATCTTCTTTAGAAAAATTAAAATCAATGACGATCATTATCGTCATGTTCAAACAATTAATAATGAATGATATTTTCTTCCTTTTGGGAATAAATCATTTTTTTTATGAAACTTCGAATATAAAATAAATGATAACTCATCTAGATTATCACAACTAGATATTCGAATGAACTTCGCTTTGACCTTTCGAAGACATATGCAATTCTTTCCTAAATTTGGCTACGATATTTAAGATGGTTTTTCTAATTCTAAAGATGGACCCCATTTTGAAATTTTATTTCTACCTCTCAAGGTAGTATACCTTTTCTGATGGAATGTTCAATTTTAGAATCAAAATTCAAAATCAATTTCAAATTCCCCAAAGAAGAT
Organism: Dendrobium chrysotoxum; assembly: GCA_019925795.1. NCBI lineage: Eukaryota > Viridiplantae > Streptophyta > Magnoliopsida > Asparagales > Orchidaceae > Dendrobium > Dendrobium chrysotoxum. The sequence goes on along the minus strand of CM034310.1, from coordinate 19,156,007 downwards.
TAAACTTTTCAAAACCTCTTTCATAACTCCACAAACATAAACTGACTTGTTTGCAAAAAATGGGTCGAGTTAGTGTCAACCTATTTACGACCGAGTCAAGTCGGGCTCAACCCGAGCCTGACCCGTTGACCCGAATTGAGACTCCTATCCATTGTATAACCTTTCGTAGTATAATAACTTATCCAACCCAACTTTATGCCCTATCGAACCCATAAATATAAAAAACTATAGCTATTTTCCAAGAAAAATACTTAGAAACCTTTTAAATATGGTGACCTTGGTATCCTCGCCCTCTCTGATTAGGTCTTTGCTTATAACTGTTCATTGATTTGGTGGATTTTATTTGTTGATTCCATTCTTGCAAGATGGTGGAAATTTAATTTTTTGTCAATATGATAGGATTTCTCCTCCTACAACACAAAATCTTGTAAAATAATGAGAATAGGTGGCTAAAAAAATAAAAAAATAATCTCTCTCATAACGTTTTGAGAATTGTAACCTTTATGTTATGTGGGATCCATGACTTCAAGCTTCTTTGATATATGATTAGTATCAATGTTTTCTTGCTTCATTGAATATCTCTCTTGCAAATGTTTTTTTTTTTTATATTATCCAGAATGGCTCCTTGAACCTTCTGCCCAACTAGTTTTTTGCTCTTTAGGATTAAATTATGGTAGTCCTAATTGCTTCATGCGGAAGTGATAAGCTTGTTTAGTGGGCCTTTGTTAAGTCAAAGTTAAACAAATTTTTTCCACTCTTTATATTGGTTGGGAGAAGTTCAGTTGGAGCAAATAGATTTAGTTTAAAAAGCATGTATTGCATTTTTTTGTTTTTACTTGGTCGACAGTCGTTGGTGGTCTTAAAGCATTCTTATTGTTAGAAATATTCCTGGTAACTCATATTAGTTTTTTGCAATTCAAATAATGAGAGCATCTCTTACCTCTTTTTTTAATGTGATTTCTCCTTTGACATTCTTAACAAATTATTATTGAAATTCTCTTCTTTTCTCGTGAGGCCAAACATTTTGCAAGTGCTGAATTTTAACAAGGATCTAAATACTCCTTGTTATGATGTAAAAAAATGCTTATTCCTTGATCATTTATTTCTTCATTTGTTTCATTTGGAGGGAAATGAATGAAAGAAAATTTGAAAATATTATTAAATGCTACTACCGCTTATGGCCATATTCAAATTGTTGTAATGCTTAATTTTGCAAGGTGGAAGAATGCTTATATTATCAAAAAAATCATACACTGAAGTGGGCTTATTGGTTTGATGAGAAGCCTCTTTGACAACTTTTTCTCACCCCATGGATGGTAACAACTTCTATTGCAACAACCTGGGGTTGATCACTATATGAGTTTAATTAATGTCTTGCAATGCCGCTGTATGTTTTTTGTGTTTTTTAGTCTAGAGTTGGATTTAAATTTCTATTTTTTGTTCTTGCTTTCAAGTGTGAATGCCTAAGCTTTTTCTTTTCTAGAATATTTGGGAGCATTGCTATTTTTTGTAATGCAGCTCTCATTTTTTTGCTTCTTTAAATTAGGGAGTTATAATTAGGATTTTCTCTTTATAATTATTTCTTATAGCAATGGAAATGTGCATCACCCTCATTTCAAAAAAAAAAAAAAAATTGTCCTAGTTTTGCTTTTTCTAGTTTGGCTTGACAATCCTCTATAGTCTTTACTATTTAAGCTCCATAGTTCTTGGTGATCTTAGTTGTTGGTCCTTAAAGTGTTGACTCCCTCACTTCTACTTAGGCTCTTGTTTCCTAGTAGTCATGCTCCTGTAAGCAGCTACCCCTAATAGTTTTCTGCTTCCTTTTTCCTCTTAGTGCACTTAACTTTATACATTTCACGAGGCCAACTAAAGTTTTTGATTTCATATAGTTTTAGTCCCATAGAAAGTAATCTTTTGCCACCTTCCCTCTATCTTCTCAGGTGTGCATTTCTCACCACCCCTTTATCATCACCAAGTCCTACACTTATCAATCCTTTCTTACCTCTTATCACTTAGTGCAACTTGGAAGGGTTGCATCTCAACCCAATATGACCCACATACAATACATGTCATATCATGTTAAATAGTGACAAGCCAAGCCCATGATCGATGTTTTGGAGAATTTTTAGATTTTTCTTTCAATTAAATAGACTACAGAGCTTCTAATTAACTTCCAGTAAGTAAAAAAAAAGGCATCCACAAATTTCTATTCATTTCATTCATCATCTAAAAGGTCTATACAATGACTGTACACTATAACGCATGGCTACCAATCCAAATAGAGCAAATAAATAAATAAATAAATAGTCATACATGTACAAAAATCATAAAATACAAAACTCAGATAGACTAGAGATTTGGACTTTAACTACTCAAACAACTCTTTTCCCTTTGCCTGACCGAAAATAGAATGTAAATATGTGTGAGCTAACACAGCTCAGCATGGTACACCCACCGATCTTAATTTCTAATAATTAATTCATTAGATAGATTAAATGAATTTAAGAATAACTGATAACAAGGCATGATATTGGGTCGAATGTAGTTTGTAGATAGTTGAAATAAAGTAGATTGTGCATTAAAAATAAATAACCAAATACTTCATATATTAAAGCAGAAAGTAATAAATATTCCATAGGCCCTTATAACTCCCATTAAAAATAGGTCCTTATAACTCCCTCATGCTAGCATATCTAAAAACACACCCTTATGACTCCCAAATGCTTAGCATGTTAGATATTCAAAAATTCAAGTCATTATGACTCAAAGTGTATACATGTTATACATTAGAACTTCCTTCAATCTTAAATCTCCTCACAATCACACATTTCAAGCAAAATAAGCACACATATTATTACAATTTAGTAAAGTTTATAAATAAATTAACTTGTAGAAACTTATAGTGAGATGTAATGGTAACCTACAATTTTAATAACCGACCAAAAATTCAGTATTTTGAAAATTTACCAAATTACTCGGGATTCTTGAGAGTTTCATTTTAAAACTTTTACTATACTATAGCCTTATTTTCTGGTATTAGAATTTTTTTTAATTTAATAAGATTAATACATTTTTCAATTTATTTGGTAAAATATTTTTTCTAAAAATACCTAAATGTCCAAAACGGTTATATTTATAACATACAAAAGTTTGTGGTTTAAATTTGTCCTCATTTTTATGCTACAAAATTAAAAATTAAGAAAGGAAAATTTCAAATTTGTTGTATTTCTAAAAAACTAAGATAGGCAGAATATAACCTACTTTGAACGAAACATTTTTCTAAACTAAGTTGATAGTAGAAAAAGGATATGAGGTGTGCAAAATGAATTTTCTCTCTCTAAAAGTATCCTATCTTTCTAAATGATTGAACATGGGTTTAAATTTTATAAAATGAGAAGTAAATGAATTTGATATTTTTATAAAAATTTGACATAGTGCTACAGCACCCAACCACAATGCTGCATTGTTAGCAACTTTTCTGAAAAATGATTGGAGAGCTCAATGCCGTAGCGTCGTGATGTTCTCAGAGGAAAATTTTTAGATTTTAAATGCATGCACACAAACCCATGTGACCCATTTTAGAACATATTCAAATACTCATAAACACATATAGAAAGTATGAATGCAGAGAGTTCAATGAGTTACCCTTATCAGTCCAGGCTAGAATATGTATAACTGTATGTTGCTACAGTAGATATTACAATACTCCTCTCCTAAAAAAATATCATCCTTGACATTTTTGAACTCAGATCATACAAATAAATCAGGATATAACTGTCTCACCTCAAATTCTTTTTACCAAGTAGCTCCTCTTTTAGTTTGATGCTTGCATTACACCTTGACCATTGAGATCTATTTATTCCTTAATCTTCTAATATTATATGCCAGAATCCTTTTTAGTTCATCTATATAACTCAGATTCTGGCACACTTTAACTTCATATGTAGATACTCTATTCTCATAATCAGATACCCTTTTCTCAAAGATGACACATATAATACGTTATGGATATTAGACATATGCTCTGGAAAATATAACTTGTAAGTAGACTTTCCAATACTTTCAACTACTTCAAATAGTTCAATATATCTTGGACTCAGCATCTCTTCCTTTCTAAACTTGCTTATGCCCTTCATTGATCTAATCTTTACATATATAAAGTCTCCAACCTAAAATTCTACAGGTTGATGCTTAACATCATAATATTATTTTTACATGTCTTGCACCATTTTAATCTATCTCTGATAGGATGGATCTTTTCAATAGTGTCATCAACCAAAGATGCCCCAATCAGACTCCTCTCCCCTACCTCTGTCTAAGAAAGTGGGGTCCTATATTTCCTATAATATAAAGCTTCTTCATAGACCATACCTATACTTGATTGAAAACTATTATTATAGGCAAATTCAATCAGAGGGATGTGATCCTCATAACTTCCACTAAAGTTCAAAAAACATAACCTTAAAAGATCTTCTAATACATGAATAGTTCTTTAAGATTACCCGTCAGTCTGAGGATGAAAAGCTATACTAAAATACAGTTTAGTGCCCAAACTTTATTGAATGCTCCTCCATAACCCTGAGGTAAATCTATCATCTCTATCTGAAAATATCACCATGGGTATTTCATGTAGTCAGATAATTTATCACACATATGACTGTGTCAAGTTATCAACTTATTTAGCTTGTCAGATTGGCATAAAATGTGTAGACTTTGTCAGACAATCTTCCACAACCTAGATAGTATTATGTCCCATTCTCGATCTAAGGAATCCCATAAAAAAATCCATCGTTACTTCTTTTCATTTTCACTTTGGAATAATGGTTCTGAAAACCTCTTGGTCGTTGATGTTCGATTTTTACTAACTAACAGGCTTCACACTTCAAAACAAAATTTGCTACATCTTTCTTCAATTTGGGCCACAAGAATATACCATGCAAATCATTATACATCTTACTACTTCTTAGATGAATAGTATAACCTAAATAGTGTGCTTCGTGTATAATCACTTATCTCAGATCTCCTAGGTACCCATAATTTGTTTTTACAAAAAATGATACCAGAAGCAAATATCACATTTTAGGTTTCTTACTAGACTTGATTTGAACAATTTGCTTCATATACTCTAGATCTCACTAATGAGCTTCCCAAATTATTTCATATAAGGATAGTTGGATAATCATCTATGTTAGAATACTAGAATTTTGATCGATAAGCTCAATCACTTCTTACTCTAGCTTATCCATATTTTGAATCAGAATATCTTCATAAGGAAAAGGTTCAACACTCTAGAAGACTTCCTACGAAAAGCATTTGTCATTGTATTGGCCTTACCAGGCTGATATTGAATAATCAGATTGTAGTATATAATCGCCTCATGCTACCTTCTCTGTCTCAGATTCAAATACTTTTATGTAAATATGTACTTTAAACTCTAGTGATAAGTGAAAATCTCAAATCTAACTTCATATAAGTAGTGCCTCCAGATCTTTAGAGCAAATACAATAATAACAAGCTCTAAATCATGTGCCAGATAATTTTTTGTGTGGCTTTAGTAGCCTAGAAGCATATGCTTATTTCCATACCACATCAGAACAAATCATAATACTTTCAGTGAGGCATCGTTGAATACCTGAAATCCTTTTGTATTTGATGGAATAGTCAAAATTTGAGCAGATGTTAAACAATCCTTTAGCTTCTGAAAACTCTCCTCATAGTCAGATGTCCAAATGATAGCCACTGACTTCTGAGTGAGTCATTCTTATCAGAGGTGCAAAATTTTGAACAAGATTCTTTCATAAACTTCCTATAATAGCTTGTAATACCTAAAAAGTTACATACCTTAGATATAATAGTAGGCCTTGGTCAATTAGTAATCATCTAAACTTTCTAGTGATCTATAGAAATACATGTACTGCTCACTATGAACCCCAAAAATGAGATACACTTCAGCTAGAATTCAAACATGGAGATCTTAGAATATAGCTGATGTTACCTCAGCATCTCCTGGATAATCCTAAGATGCACTGCATGATCTTTCTCAAATGCTAAATAAACTAGAATTTCAGCAATGAACATGATCACGAATTGATCTAGATATTCTTTGAATATCTTATTCATTAAATCTATAAAGACTACACGTGATTAGAACCCAAAAAGGAATGATTAAGAACTCATAAAGCCCATAACAAGTATTGAATGCAGTTTTCACCATATCTTCTCTTACATTTACCTGATAATATCTAGATCTCAGCTCAATCTTAGAAAATATAGAAGCTCCAATAAGGTGATTAAATAGATCATTAATCCTTAGCAAATGATACTTATTCTTTATTGTTACCTTGTTTAGTTCCCTATAGTCAATTTACATTCACATAATACCATCCTTCTTCTTCACAAATATAATAAGTGCTCCCCATGGATATACACTTAGATGGATTAAATCACAATTGACTAACTACTAAAGCTTTACCTTTAACTCTTAAAGATCCTTAGGTTTCTCCTATACGGAGCCTTACACATCAGAGTAGTATCTAGAAACACATCAATATAGAACTCAATCACTCTATCCCAAAGGCAAACTCACTAACTCCTTAGGGAACACATCAGAAAATTCCCACACTACCAAGACATCAAATAGATATTCATATTCTATGCTGCTATCTAGAATAGATGCTAGAAATGCACTAAAAACCTTCCTCCATAACTTATCCACATTTACAACATATATCATAAAAGATATAACTCCCATAACTCCTTGAAATAAATAACTCTCATTACCTAAAAATAACACAACCTTCTTCTTTGCACAATCAATCTAAGCCTCGTATTGACTTAACTAATTCATACCCAAAATAATATCAAACTTAGAAATTGGTAATCATACCAAACCAGACCTCCTTTTCTTACCATATATTTTTATGTTACATAAGCATACTCTACTAACTACCATACTATCTCCAAATGACAAAATAATAGATAAAGAAAAAAGAAATAGTATGAAATGCAAGTACAATAAATTAAAGTATATATGGGAAAAAATGAGTGACTAGCTACAGAATCAAATAAAATGTTATAAGGTAAGTCACAAACATAAGTCATACTTATAACCACATATAGAGCATCTCTGGCATTGTGTTGATTTAAACTATAGACATAAGCTAAATAGGATCTGGAGCAACAAAACTACTAGGCTCTCTTTGATTACTTTTAGATTGTCTCCCTATCACAAAACCAGAATTACTTTCCTCTACTAGATGATCCATCGGTAAACAAATGAGGAAAAACATCTTCAACCTCCCTATTAGTCCAACAAAAATCTCACACCTTGCACTCACAAAGCTCTTCTCCCTCTCGCTCAACTTCACCTCTCCCTCTCTTACTTAAATCTCTCTCTCCAAACCCTTGCTTATAGAAGACACAAACCCTCAAACAGACAAAAGACTCTCCCAAACAAATTAAGAGATATTTAAATAGTAGGCTTCTAAAAAATTTAAATTTTTAATTTAGTCGTCATTATTCATATAGTATGATCAATGGATCATACCATACGATTAGTTTAAATATTCTTCTTTAATATTGTATAATGAATAATGCACATGGAAGTCAGTTTAATTTCTTAACTGATAGTACTATCCAAATGAACAGTAGTATAATATGATTAGTACAAACCATCATAAGATCGTACAAGATGAACCAAATATCATCCAGGGAGTCCATGAGTGAGTCATACAATATGATCTTATGATTATAATGGACGATCTAAACTTCATCGAGAGACACCTCGGGTGAGTCATACAGTACGATGTACTACGTACAGTACGATATATAATCAATCAGATGCGATTTGAATGCTTAATTAATTGACCTAATTCGGTAATAATTTAAAAGATCGTATAATATAAAAGAGTTCATATAGTACAAATAGTTCAAATTTAAAACTCAATTTTACCTATTTTACGTAAATTAGATTCGATGGTGGGGTTTCTGTTTATAGTTGATCGTCCAGTATGATGTGCTTGTTGTACTATACAATTAGTTATAACTCAAATTGATTTTTATTTAAATTAAATATTTTAATTAATTTCTATTTCAACTGATCGTATAATACAATTTAATAGAAAAAATTAAAATCTTTATTTTTCACTCTTGTATTTGTGTGCATGATTGCTAAGCTAGTATACACCTTTTTGTATACATTGACTCTGGAAAAAGAAAAATTAAAGACTCTTCAATACATAATCTAACTCACACACTCATAACGCATAGTCTTGATCCTGAATCTTTAGTCTTTCTTCATGTATGCTATTACCTGAAAGATTAGTAGTCTACACAGATTAAATATCTAGAATAATATACATGAATAAGTAGATAATCATCCAATAATATTTGTAATCATGAAAAATATAAGGCCAGGCTTCTGGATTGTAATAATCTCCCCCTTTATTTAAAATGACAAACATTATTAGTTGAAATTGCAAGTTAGTTTAATTCTTCTAAGCTCTCCTCCCCTTTATTATATAATCTCTTAAAAAATAGGAAGAACCCTGTAATTTTTTTAATAATATGAAATAAAAAAATAATAAACACACAAAAGCTAGAAACAAAACAAATTGCATTAAAGGGAAAAATAATACATCCAATAACTTTCTACTTTCATTTTTGACAACACCAAAAAGAAGATGTATGAACTGACATCAATACAAAACAAAGCTATAGAGCAAAGTATAGAAAATAAAAATAAACTATAATGAATAAACAATAAGGCACATAACATAGCTACTAATAGGAGGGTCCCTAATCAGGTAGTGTTAGTGGTAGCATCGAATTATATGCTAGTCATGTAGTAGTAGGCAACTAAGGATAAAAAGAGAGTGATTTTAACTCGGTCACCAACTTTAGATATTATGTTATTTTGAAGAATGTGTTGAGTGGCACATGCATTGAGGACTAAGGAAATCACTGAGGGTTGTATTGAGGTATAAGGGAGTTCCTAATGATAGTGTTGTCTTGGGTTCAATTGTAATCTAAAGAACCTAAAACAAAGTGGGGTGATGGACTGACATTTGAAAGGTGGACATATTCATGGAGATCATCTTATTTGTCAGTGGCAGACTCAAGATTGAATAGTATTGTGATTAGTAGTAGTGCAAGAATTGGAGAAAAATTCTAACATAAGTTAGATATGATAAAAAAAGTTAGAACATATAATGAACTGAAGTATGGAGATAGCAATTAATTCAAGTATATAGTAGGAAAGGTTATCTTGATTAAGAATTTTAGAATCAGTCATGGAGGCTCCTCTATAATGGGCATAAGCATCTTCATCCTCCTCATATTGAAACCTACAATCCACCCTTCGGTGGAGATCTACACGATCATGCTTTGGCGGAGCCATAGAAACTTAGTGAAGGAATAGAACTAGATAACTGAAGACTAGATAACTGAAGAGGTTTAAAGTTTTGAAATGTGAAGTAAATGGATGATTTCCCCTCTCTTCTATAGATTGGGTCTATCATACAATATGATAGGTGATTAGTATAGTGCGATTAGATCCATCCAAAATTTGTCATCAAGAATGTACAGTCAATAGTCAAATCTTACAATATGATCAAGTATCGTCCAGTGTGATCAAAGTAAAATCCATCATTCCATGGAGTCTTTGGTATGATTGTTGACCAAAATGTATCATACAGTATAATTAGTAATTCGTACAGTATAATCAATAATAATGAATCGTTCAGAATAATTAATATGATAATTAGTGGGGCTAATGGTCAAAACCTACATGGATCGTACAATATGATGAGTGTATCACACAGTACAAAATGAATACAAATTTAAGGTTTTTATGTAATGATTAGGGAAAATTTAATAAACAAAAATATATAGACAAACAATCACAAATCACAATCAAAATAAAACATATAATATAGAAAAAACAAACAAACAAATAGATAAACCTTAACTTATCTCTACTCCATTTTCTTTAAGCATAATATCAATGACACCTAGTTTAGTCCTCAGTGTGCTGAAAGTATCATAATTAAGTGATTTGATAAAGATGTCTGCCAATTGATTTTTAGTATCTATATGGTGTAATTCTATGTCGCTATTTGCTGCATGATCTCTAATAAAATGATGTCTAATGTCAATGTGCTTTGTATGGGAATGTTGGATTAGATTTTTGAAATATAGATTATACTAATGTTATCTCTTATGATAGGGATGGTGCCTATAGATAGTCCAAGTTCAAGAATTTATTGCTTCAGCCATATGACTCAAGAAACACTGCTACCTATAGTTATATATTATGCTACACTGGTGGATATGGCTACAAAATTTTGCCTTCTACTAGACTAGGAAACTAAGGATTATTTTATGAATTGATAAGTACCAGATATACTTTCCTATGTATTCTATACCCCCACAAAGTTTGAATCTAAATATCATATAATGTTAAAGGTGGTGCTATGCCTAGAATACCAGATGCCTAAGTTTTAGGTGCCTATAAAATATCAAAGGATTCTTTTATGGCAATCAAATGTGATTATTTTGGATTAGCTAAAAATCTATCATATCAATAAACACTATATATAATATTTTGTCTATTAGCAGTTAAATAAAGTAGTGATCCTATGATTCCTCTATACTTCTTTTAATCAACTGATTTTTTTATTTATATCCTTATCTAGTTGAATGGTTAAGCTCATTGGTGTATTTATGCTTTTAAAACCTTTCATATCAATTTTTTTAAGATCTCCTTGATGTATTTAGTCTAACTAAGGAAGGTATCATCCTCTCTCTACTTTACACTAAATCTAAGAAAATAGGTCTGCTCTTCCATTATACTCATTTCAAATTCCTTACACAAATAAAGAAATTTTTCTTTACACTAAAAACTCATTATAAAGATTTACAGTCATAGATCCAAAAAGCATATCATCAATATAAATCTGTACTATGAGTACATCATCTGTAGCCTTCTTAAGGAACAAATTGGTATCTACACTACCATTAACAAAGGATTTATTTAGGAAACAATAGCTAAGTCTCTCATACCATGCCTTAGGTGCTTGTTTCAACCCATATAAAGCTTTCTTTAATTTATATACATGATTTGGGAATGAGGAATTTTTAAAGCCTAGGGTTACTCTATATAAACATCTTCTTTAATAACTCCATTTTAAAAATAACTCTTAACATTCATTTGGTACAATTTGAAGGATCTAAATTATATAAATACTAATAGGTCTCTAATGGCTTCTAACCTAGTTATAGAGGCAAAAGACTCCTCAAAATCATTACCCTCTATCTGATTATACCCCTTAGTTACTAATATGGCCTTATTCCTAATAACTAACCCAAAGTAATTCAACATATTTTTGAAAATCCATTAAGTGCCTATTATACTTTGATCCTTGGGCCTACTAACTAACCCTCGTACATTATTCCTAATGAATTGATTCAGATCTTCATGTATAGCTAAGATCCAAAATTCCTCATTCAAGTCTTAATCTATATAGTTGGTTCTTTCATGGAAATGAATACAGTTTGACTAACCTCTTTTTTAAGACCTAGCCTAGTCCTAACCCCTATTGATGGATCTTCTAAGATATGCTCTTTAGGGTGATTAGAAGAATATCTCCAATCTCTAGGCAAAGGGTCCTAAGGTTCTTCTCTATTTCCTATATCAATACTCTCTACTCTACGTGTAATCTCAACCTCATCATCATCCTCTATCCTAGGCTCAACAGGTCTATCTGACTCATCAAATACCATATGGGTGTATTCCTTTACAACTAAGATTCTTTTGTTGAAGGCCCTATAGGTTTTACCTACTAAGGAATAACCTAAGAAGACTCTTTCATCTGCCTTAGAGTCAAACTTCCCTAAATGAGATTTTCCATTAACAAGCATAAAGCATTTGCAATAAAAAATATGCATATTGGATAAGTTTGGTGTCCTATCCTTAAGTAGTTCATATGATGTATTATTTAACTTTGACCTAATATTTACCCTATATTAATGTCATATTCACCATATATTAATGTCATATTCTTCCTTTCAACCATGTCATTCTATTGCGGTGTCCTAGGGGTAAACATATTATAATCAACCCCAGCTCTTTATAAAATAATTCAAATCTTTCATTCTCAAACCCTCCATCATAATCACTATGAATTGTAGAAATCGAACATCCTAACTTCCTCTAAATTCAAGTGGAGAAAATCTTAAACTCATTAAACAACTCACTTGAGCCAGGAATCTAACCTATATGAATCTAAAGTAGTCATATATTATAACAAATCTAAAGCTTTTACCACCTAGATTGGCTGTACTAATAGGTCTAAATAAATCCATGTATAAAATCTCTAGTGGTTGAGTGGAAATTATGAAAAAATTTGCTTTCCTAATTGACATACATTACACAGATGATCCTTAATAAAATCTAGCTTAGGAATTCCTCTAATTATATTCTATTGGGCAATCTTTCCTAATACTAACATGACATAGTCACATATGCCATCACCAAGATTCATCCCTAATAGTTTTTAAAAAATAAATATCATCAGAAGTATCAATACAAGCCAAATCAAGCATATAGATATTATTAATTCGTTTACCTTCAAAAATAGTTTTTTCCATTTAAAGTAATAAGATAAATTTTAGAAAAAAATTTAATGTCAAAATCTTTATCACATAATTAACTTATACTAAGAAGATTATGCTTAAACCCTTCTACTAAAAGTATATTTTCAATGATAAAATAATTAGATTTGCCAATTATATATGAGCCAACTACTTTCCTTGTGAAGTTGTCTCCTAACATTACCTTGCCTCTGCTCGTGGCCTCCAGCATGATGAATTGCTTTAAATCTCCAGTCTTATGTCTTGAGCAGCCGCTGTCTAGATACTATATGCTCTTACTTGACTTCTTATAACAGCATTCCTACAAAATCATTCAAAGGTCAAATTTGGGAACCCATGTGAGTTTGTGTTTCATATTATGCTTCCATGTATGAATGTTATGTATACTATGTTGTGATGAACCTTTGGGTCTCCAATCTAGGTGTGTTCTATGGTGTACAGTGGATGTGTTATTATCACACTTTTCCTTTGGAGGGTGGATCTTAAGATTGAAGCAATCAGACCTTAAGTGTCTGGGCTTCTTGCACTGAAAGAAATAGTATCAAAAGAAACTTTCTTGAATTAAGTTATTTTACCTTTATTCCTTTCATGATATCACTTTTGCTTTCTCTTCAAGAAGCTTTTAAATTTTTGGGTCATCAAGGCTATATCCTCACTTCCTTCAGCTCTTGAGTTGTTTTTGTCTGTATCATTGCCCCTTAGTGCCACAATTTTCTCCTTTCACTTGTCACTTGTATCTAGCAATCTTTGGCACACATTTTTCTTGTAAGCAATGAGAGAGCCTAGTAAATTGTTAATAGAAAATACATTCAAATCTTTAGATTCAAAAATAGTAGTGACTTCTGTATCGAATGACTTAGAAAAATAACATAAGATCTTATTGACTTTCTCAGAATTAGAATGTTCTCTTCCTAAATCATGCAATAATGTTATTATTTTGATAAACCTAGGGTACATGTCAGATATAAATTCACTAGGTTCATGTAGAAGAGTTCATATTCATGAAATAATAAATTTATGCGAGATTGTTTGACTTTATTTATACCTTCAAATGTGATACGAAGTCTATCCTAGATCTCTTTACCAGTAGTACAAGTAGAAACTCTCATATAATCTTTAAATTTTAGTGCATAGAAAAAATAATTTAAATATTTGGCATTCAATTGTACAAAATCTCTATCCTCCATGCTCCATTCAATAAATAAAATTTTAATTTTAACACCACAAATAATTTATGAAGGAATAGAATAACCAACTCGTATAATATACTACATTCTAAAATCAATTTATTGCAAATAGGTTGACATATAGATTTTCCAAAAGTCAAATGGAATATTATCAAAAAGCGGTGAATGAGTTATTGAATAACCCTCGGCGGTATTTTGATTCCCAAAGTGTGCCATCAGATCTATCTCAAGGTTTTTAAACCACAAATTCAGGGAACCCGCTCTTACACCAATTAAAAGTTCAATGGATGTTGTGAAACCACTTGAACTATTAAACGACACAGCAAGAGGGGGGTGAATTTGTGATTTAAAATTTTTTTTCAAAAATCTTTTTTTAAATTAGAACCAAACTCTCAAACTTAAAATCAAAATCAAGTTTTCTTAACGTGGAAGAGAATAATTGAACAAAAACTAATTTTTATCTTTTTAGATTTTTTGTAGAAAAATAAATATATATTTTTTGTTCTTTTTATTTTTTAATTTTATTTCTTTTTCAACCAGGAAATAAACTCAATCTACCACAATTCTTGAAACATAATAATCACCAATACAAACTAAATTATAGGAAGTATATTTGTAAGAAAATAAATCATATAAAATTAAATGCATAAAGTAAAGGAACAAACACACAGAAAATTTCTAATGGTTTGGTCAACCTGACCTTCGTCCACTCCCCAGAGTCCTCTTATTCAAGTATTACACTAAAACATTTAGTGCCTATTCTTTATCCCCTTATGCAAGTCAGAGAAGCCTTCACAAGAATCACTTTCACCATCGATTTGGCTAAGAACCAAAATATCATTCACCTTCCCAGTGCGGTGGAGTAGCCGAATCCCTTTCACATTCCCTAGTGCAATAGAGTTTCCAGATGCCCTTTAACTCCATGAGCTTCTTCATAGAGTTTCCCTCAAAAAATACTTTGATATATGGAGGAAAAAGGGAAATGTTGACCTGAGAAATCCTGTGGAAACACCCTCTCACACTCCCTTGCACTCATAAGGCTCTTTTCCCTCTATGTTTCTCTCTCTTAACTTCACCTCTCTCTCTTTTACTCAAATCTCTCTCTTCAAACCCTTTCTTAGAGAAGACATGCACCCTCAGACAACTAAAAGACTCTCAAACAAATTTAGAGATGTTTAAATAGTAAGCTTATAAAAAATCCTAATTTTTAATTTTTTTCTTCACTATTTGTAAAACATGATTAATGGATCGTATCATAAGATTAGTTTAAATATCCCACTATAGTATTGTATGATGAATAGAGCACATAATAATTAGTTTAATTTCTTAACCGATCATATTATCCTAATAAATAGAAGTACGATATGTTTGTACAAATCATGATCAGATCATACAGGACAAACCAAATGTCATCCAAAGAGACCTAGTGTGAGTAATATATAACGATCTTATGATCGAACTAGGCGATCTGAACTTCATCCAGAGACTCCTCAGGTGAGTCATACAATATGATGTATTATCGTATAATACGATCTATAATCAATCATATTCGATTTGACATGTTATTTAACCAACCTAATTAGGAAATGATTGAAAAGGTTATCAGGATGAAATGATTCATATAGTATAAATAGTTCAAATTTTAAAAACCATATTTGCCTATTTTAGGTAAGTTAGATTTGGCGGCAGGGTTTCTGGTTATAGTTAATCATCCAGTACGATATGCTAGTCATATTATATGATTAGTTATAATTTAAATTATTTTTTATTTAAATTAAATATTTAAATTAATTTTAATTTCAACTGATGAAGCAGTACAATTGAGATTGTACAGTATAATTTAATAGAAAAATTAAAATCTTTATTTTTTCCTCCCCCTGTGTGTGTATGCATGGTTGCTAAGCTAGCTTAAACCTTTTTACATAGATTAACTCAAGAAAAGAAAAAGTACAAACACTTCAATGCATAGTCTAACTCACACACTCACAGCACATAGTTTTGAGTCTGAATCTTTAGTCTTTCTATAGGTATGCTATTACATGAAAGGTTAGTAGTGCAAAAAATAAATATCCAAAATAATGTGCATGAATAATTAGATAATCATCCAATAATATATGTAATCATCAAAATACAAGGTTGGGCTCCTAAATTATAACATCTTGTAACATTAACCAAAATATCTCTTGCCATAACCTTGACACATAGGTACCCTACTAGAAAAACCTCTAAAATTGGGAATGTTGCTTCTAGTAGGAACTGACACAAACTGACCACCTCTCTTGGAATCTCTATATCCAAACTTGCTCCTCTTCCCAAAAAATTTACCACCAAAAGTCTTGATGCCAAACTTATTCCTACTAGCAGCCTATCACTATTGATTAACCAATAGATCATTCTCTATCAAATGGGGCCCTCTCCACTAACTCTAAGAAGTTAAAAATATGAAATGGAACTAGTGGCTGGATTAAACTATATCGAATCCCTCTTAGAAACTTGTAATACTTCTCCTAAGAAGTGCTAACCAGCTACAAAGTATACCTGACTAAGGAATTGAACACCACCTTATACTACATAACTGTCTGGCTCCTCTGAACCATCCTTAAAAATGTATTCTACATCTACTACTATATAGATGGGCTTACAAACTATAACCTAAAGATAGCTATCAACTCCTCCCAGTTGATTAAGAAATTCAACATTCCCTGAAACTTCTCCCTCTAATGGCCTAACCACTAGTGCTCAACCTTACAATCAAGTAGAAACACAACCAACAAGACCATCCTCTTAGGAGGACACTACATCCCATCAAAGGTCTTTTCTAATCTCATTAACCAGTCCACTATTACTCTAGGCTCAAGATCACCCTCAAACTACAAAGGCTTCAACCCCAAAAATATCTATAAATGCCTATCCATGTTATCGATTTGATAGAAAAGCTCCTACTCTGAGCCTAACCCATCATCTGGACTACAAGACTAGTAAACTGAGAAATGGAGTCAGGACTTACAATATGGGTATTACTCTATACCGGTGCTACCTTATTTGCACTTTGTCCATCTATCATATCCAAGTATTATGGATCCATTAGACAACCACTCAAAATACATAACTAAACAAACATACAAATGAAAATAAGAAGAAATGAATGCCCAAATACTACCTATAATTATTCACTTGACTAAAGATCATTTCCTATACCTATTTTTTACTATTAATTCCCCAAAACCATTATTGTAATAGCAAAAGGGACTGTTATAACCTAACCTAATATGACCCACAAATATATAAGGTCATATCATATTGAATGGTGATAGGCTAAGCCCATGTTAAAGTTTTAGAGAATTTTTAAAATTTCTTTAAGTTAAACATAGTACAGAGCATCTAATTAACTTCCAATATGCAAAAAAAAAACTTATCCATAAATTTCTATTCATTTTATTCATCATTAAAATGGTTTATATAATGACTATACACTATAGTGCATGACTACCAACAAAAAAGTGCAAATAAATAAATAAATAAATAGCAATGATTGTACAAAAAATAGAAAAATACTTATATAAACTCACATAGATCACAACTTGAGACTACAGCTACTCAATCAGCTCTTTCCCCTTTCCTTGACCTAAAATAGAAAGCATATAGGTGTGAGCCAACACAACTCAGCAGATCACACCCACCGATCTTTATTTTTAATAATAAACTCATTATGCATATTAAATAAATTTAAGAGCAGCTAATAATAAGGCATTATACTATACAAAATATATCTTATATATAACTAAAATAAAGTAAATTGTACATTGAAAATAAATAAACAAAAATTTTATATTAGCATAAAAAATAACATCTTTACCTTAAGACCTTGTATCTCTCATTAAAAATAGGCCATAATTAGTTCCATGTGCTAGTATGTTACAACCCAACTTGATAAGACCCGCAAATTAGATAGTTTCTATTGTGTTGATTTACAACAAGCGAATCCCAATATCAATATTTTGGAAACTATTTAGATTTTTGTGCAATGTTAACTTTAAAATAAATAATAAATCATAAAGCTACTAATAACTATCAATATACCAAAAATAAACAATCCACAAAACTATCCTTTCATTTATCATCGAAATAAATATATAATAATTACACTATAGTACATGGCTAGAGACAAAAATTTAGAAGATTGAAGAATAATAATTAGCAATGACGGTACAAAATTCAAATGAAAAAAATACTTATATAGAATCAGAGCAGACCCTAATATTACTACTTAACTAGCCCTTTCCCTCTCTCAGTCCCTAAAATAAAAGGTAAAATAATAGTGAGCTAGCACAACTCAGCATGCCATATATGCCAATCTAAAATTTCAAATGAATTCATTAGTAAGCATTTAATTGAGGGATAAAAGTAGTATAATAAATCATTACGCTGAGCATAATAATAATTACATGTTTTAGAAGTCCAAATAATGATGCTAGGAAAATTTAAAAAATATATATATTAGACAAAATTTAGAGAATTCTGACCTTTTATGTCTCCCAATGTCAGGTAACATAATAGAGTGTGCATATAGCACCAGAGTATGCTCTAGACATTAAAATATGCATTTAGCACTAGAATAAAACAT
Source organism: Dendrobium chrysotoxum (assembly GCA_019925795.1). Taxonomy (NCBI): domain Eukaryota; kingdom Viridiplantae; phylum Streptophyta; class Magnoliopsida; order Asparagales; family Orchidaceae; genus Dendrobium; species Dendrobium chrysotoxum. The sequence goes on along the minus strand of CM034310.1, from coordinate 19,137,545 downwards.
CCTCCATCCATACAAGAACTCCTCACAATCACATAATTCAATCGGATAAACATATAATCCATTACATTACAGTAATAAGAATGTATATAAGCTCATTTAAGAAATTATCAAAATGCTCTAATGATAGGCAGTATAGTATATTACTATGTAGAAATTCACTATTTCAGAATGTAACCAAATTTCCAGAAATGATTGAAAATACTATTTAAAGATTTTAATTGTATTTTAATATAATTTTTCAAAGTTAAGATTATTTTCTATTCAATTAAAATAGCAAAATTCCCAAAATCCTCAGTATAATTTTTTTTAAAAACTAAATGTTTAGAATCACAAACTACATAACATATAGAAAGTTACATTGTGAAAGTTTTATAGATAATAAGTTATCTCTATTTTTTGCTAATAAAATGATAAATTAAATTAGAAAATTTTAAAATTTTAAGCATTTTTGAAAACTATGATAGGCAAAATATCAACTACCTCGATTCGAGTAACTTTTAAAATTTGTTCATCAGCTACAAATGACCAGAAGTAGCCAAAGTCTATCTTTCTCTCTCTAATAATCTCTCTCTTAATATTCAATCACTTGAGTGAGATGAAATGAATGAAATCATGAAAAATTATATTTTTATTATTAAAATTTTGCCTAGCACCACTACACACCATGGCCCTCGTCATGATGCTCCTTTTGGGATCCCATAGTGTCATAGCGCCACCACCAATGCTGCTGCATTTAGTTTTTTTACAAGATTATAGTGAAAGTTCATGAGGGGTGTTAAACCCTATAGAACTAGTCCTGAGGCTAACCAAGAGGGGGGGAGTGTGAATTGGATATTTAAAATTTTCTTTAACAAAAAGAAAAATCTTTTTCTATCTTGCAGCGAAAATAAATTAAATCAATAAAAAAAAAGATGAATCAGAGATTTCACCCAAGCAATTAATTGCAATAAAAATAAAGTAAAAAAATAATCAGAAAGAACACACTAGATTTATAGTGATTCAGTCCAACCTGATCTATGTCCACTCACCAGAACCTCCCATTTCATGTATTATACTGAACCTTTAGTGACTCTCCTTTAGCCCCCAGAACTAGGCGGAGAAGCTCTTAAAAAATATCTTCCACCCCTTGATGTGGCAGAGAACCTGAAATCTTTTTCACCCTCTTAGTGAGGCAGAGAACCTGAAATCCTTTTTCACCCTCCCGATGAAGGTAGAGAAACTGGTCCTTTGACCCCAAAGAGATCTTCTTCTTCCCTCAATACAAACCTTGAATTCAATGGTACTAAGGTGCAAGCTTACCGGAGCAACCATGTGAAACCCCCTCGAAACTCCCTTGAAATCCCCTCCAAGGATCTTCTCCCTCTCTCAAACTCCACCCTTTTCTCTCTCCCTTTCAAGGCTCTCTCTTTAAGTTTTCTCCAAAAAAATGAAGCCTCATTGGCTGCCAAAGACACTTACCAAGTACCTTAAGAAAGCTTAATTAAAGGGCTTCAAAAACCCTTAAAACTCAATTATGGCAACAAAGATTTTCCAGGATGATTGCAGGATCGTCCAGTATGATGTGCTCAAATAGAGGACTTCAAAAAATCCTAAAAGCTCAAATCTACTACCAAATATCATCCCGTACGATCACAGGATCATCCAAAATGATGTGCATAATTTGACCTGATAGTCTTGGATGATATTTAGATAGCCCAGGATGATTAGTTCAAATTTGTACTGATCGTCCAGGATGATTCCAATATCATCCAGGATGATTATGTGATTGTCCGATACTATCAAAATATCAAATTAAGTAGATTTGATTGACTAATCCCTAGATTAATTTAGGCATAATTTTCATAGATCATCCAAGATAATCTAGATTATCTAGGATGATTAAAACAAAATTTGAATCTTAATTCCTTGCCAAATTATTATTGGTGACTATTTTTCAAGTTCATAAAGGATCATCCTGGACGATAAAAATCATCCAATATGATTAGTTCAAAAATTAAACTCTTAGTTTTTACTCAATCTCACTTCCCCTGAGTGTGTGTGTATGCATGGTCACCAAGTTAGCATACACCCTTACAGGACTTCACTCAAAAAATTAAAAATATATCAATGAATATTACAAAGATCTTTACAACATAACCTATTCTACCTAATCTTGAGCCTTAAATTTTTATTAGATGTTGCATGGTGTTCCTGAAATGTTAGTATACACACAAATAAGTATATAATAAAAATACTAGGAGACATAAAGATGTGAACCATAATATTTGTTATCATCAAAAACATAAACTCGTGAGCTCAAGTCGCAAAAATCTCCCCTATTTGATGATGGCAAATATTACTGGTTGAATTTATAAACCAAAAGTATTTTCTCCTAGTCTCCCCCTTACTAAGATAAAAATTTTAAAAAATAGTGGACAACATAATTTTCTTTCTTTTTAATTTTTATTTTTAAAATAAAATAAATAAAATAAAATAAATAACTAGATAAAAAGATAAACTAAATAAATAAAACTAAAAATAAGAGTACATTTAAATATAATATAAATACATCACAAATACAACAGTACATTCTCCCCCTTTGACATTATCGAAAAGAAAAGGAGCATAAAAAAACAAAATAAAAAATAGACTAAAAGATCAAACGGTCCCTGATCTGCTGAAGGTGATGTTTTAGAAGAATTAGTTTGAAATATCAAAAATTTTCTTAGAATGATAAAGTTACCTCTTGATTTTATTCAAAAGTTTAGTAAGCCATGTATTGACCACGCACAACCTAGAAAGGTTAGAGATTCAAAAATTATTAATCCAAGCTCATGTTCCTTAAAGGCTAACAAAACATTTTTTTTAAGTAAACATCTAAATCAAGGAACAAATTAGAGAAGAAAATAATAATCTTTTCAAAACTCCTTTCATGAGATATATCTAATAAAAGATTAATGCAAAATGGTGAATCAAAAGGCATAATTTTCAAACTCAAGTATTAAAAATATTAATAGATATAAGGGTTTTCATAAGATTTAAGAGATACAAAAAAGGTAAGCTAACTCATTGTGGGCTCATTTTATGCCTCTTTATTTATTTTTGGTGCACTTTATGCATTATTTATTTAATACACTTTGTATATCATTTTATTTAGGTGACATTGCGCATCTTTTAATTTTTAATATAATTTGTGTATCTTTTTATTTTGACGATATTACGCATTTTTTCAGCTTTGGGCTCATTTTATGCCTCTTTTCTTTTTACAAACATGCTTCCTTTCTGTAATTTTAAAGGCTAAAGCAAACCCTATCCCGTGACAAAAATGAACACCTTGATTAAGAAAATAATGAAGTGGATTCAACAACTTGCAAAAGATCCCTATGAGATAAAAAAATATAGGGAAATGAAAAAAGTTTAATTTCAAAATTCAATTTATAATTTGATGAAGATTTTAAATCAAAAGTGAAATAGCCTCATTAAAGAAATGAGATAGAGAGAAAAAATCATGAGCTTCCTTCCTTTGCTTTTAGAGAAGTCAACCACAACTTATATAAAATTTTAAAAAAATAAGAGGTATATTTTTTCATTTTTAGAAAATTGATCTTTGAAAAATATTTTGATTTTCTAAAGCATATATGAAACAAAATGTGATGTGTGTGTTGATCAGAGAAATTGCACAAACAACATGGAGACTACAGAAAAAACATAAAAATAAAAGTAGAAATAAAATAAAAAGAAAATACAGAAAATAAACAAAAATGCAGTGAATAAAAGTATACATGCATAAAAAAATAAAATAAATAAATAAACACACAAACAAGGCTTTAAACATCATTTTGCTCATAATCTGATGATTCAGAAGCTAGGTCTGCCTAGGAGATTTTTTGCTTTTCATTATTTGCCCTTTTTACAATTTGCTTAGCTTTACCCTTTTCCTTTATATGAAGAGTTTTCAAATTATGGCACTAATTTTTCATATGTCCAGGTTTCCTACATCCAAAGCAAATAATGTTAGAAGAAATTTTAACATTCTTATAATTTTTACCTTTATTCCACTTTTTTTATGCTTATGCTTGTGCTTTAGTAGACTTTTTAATTTTCTCATTACTGATGCTAATTCTTCACTTTCATCATCTATTAAGCCACTTTCATTCATGTCTTCAGCATTTAGTACTATTATTTTACCTACATCCACAAGTCTTTGACTCACTGTTTGCTCATAGTTAATGAGTGAGCCAATCAGATTATCAATAGAATATTCTTCAAATTTTTTTATTCATAAATGGCTATAACTTTGGCATCAAATTTAATAAGTAGACAATATAGAATTTTATTGAGCTTTTTAAAATTTGAAAATTCTTTACCTAAACATGTAATGATGTCAGAATTTGAGTAAATCTAGTATATATATCTAAAATCATCTCATCATAGGGTTTCATACAAAAAAATTTATAATCATACATTAGAATATTCAACTAAGATTGCTTAACTTCACTAGTACCTTCGTATGTAGTGCATAGTTTATCCCAAATTTTCTTGCTAGTAGTGCATGTGGATACTAACATACAATCTTTAGAATTTAAAGCATAGAAAAAATAGTTCAAATATTTAGTATTCAATTGAGTATTGATTTGTTCTACTCTACTCCATTCATTAAAAGGAATATCAATTTTATTTCCATCTAAAACATGTAATGGTATATAATAACTAGTTTGAATTATATGCCACATTTGGTATTCTATTTATTTTAAGAAAGTAGACATATAAATTTTCCAAAAATTAAAAGAAATATTTTTAAATAAAGGTCGCAGGTGATTGAATATCGTTTCACAATATTACAATTTCCAAAATTAGCCATTGATCTTTTTTCAAAAGTTTTCTAAAACTTAATTTATGAATCTCACTCTGATACCACTTGAAAGTTCGTAAGGGGTGTACCCACTAGAACTAGTCTCGAGGCTAACCAAGAGGAGGGGGGGGGGTGAATTGGATATTTAAAAACTTCTTTAACAAAAAAAAAATCTTTTTCTATCTTGCAGCAAAAATGAATTAAATCAATAATAAAAAGATAAATCAAAGATTTCACCGAAGCAGTTAATTGCAATAAAAATAAAGTGTAGAAAATAATCAGAAAGACCACACCAGATTTATAGTGGTTAGATCCAACCTGACTTACGCCCACTCCCCAGAACCTGCCATTCCAGGTATTGCACTAAACCTTTAGTGACTCTTTTTTAGTACCCATAGTTAGGTAGAGAAGCCCTTACAAAATCACTTCCACCTCCCTTGGTGAGGCAGAGAACCTGGAATCCTTTTTCACCCTCCTGGTGAAGGCAGAGAACCTGGTCTTTTGACACCAAAGAGATCTTCTTCTTCCCAAAACTTCCCTCAAGATAAAACTTAAATCTGATGGTACTAAGGTGCAAGCTTACAGGAGCAACCGTGTGAAACCCCCTCCACACTCCCTTAAAATCCCCTCCAAGGATCTTCTCTCTCTCTCAAACTCCACCCTTTCCTCTCTACCTTTCAAGGCTCTCTCTTCAAGTTTCCTCCAAAAAAATGAAGCCTCAATGGCTGCCAAAGACACTTACCAAGTGCCTTGAGAAAGCTTAATTAGAGGGCGTAAAAAACCCTAGAAACTCAATTATGGCTGCAAAGATCATCCAGGATGATCACAGGATCGTCCAGTATGATGTACTTAAATAGAGGACTTCAAAAAACCCTAAAAACTCAATTCTTCTGCCAAATATCATCTAGTATGATCACAAGATCATACAGGATAATGTGCAAAATTTGACCTGATAGTCCTGGATGATATCTAGATAGTCCAGGATGATTAGTTCAAATTTTTACTAATCATCCAGGATGATTCCAGGATCATCCAGGATGATTATGAGATCTTCCAATATAATTAGAATATCAAATTAAGCATATTTGATTAACTAATCCCAGGATTAATTTTGGCATGATTTTCATAGATCGTCCATGATGATCTAGATTATCCAGGAGATTAGAACAAAGTTTAAATCTTAAATCCTTACCTAAATTATCATTGGTGACTATTTTTTAAGATCATAAAGGATCATCCTGGATGATAGAAATCATCCAGTATGATTAGTTCAAAAATTAAACTCCTGGTTTTGACTCAATCTTACTCCCCTGAGTGTGTGTGTGCATGGTCACCAAGTTAGCATACACCCTTACAGGACTTAACTCAAAAAATAAAAAAATTTATTAATAAATATTATAAAGATCTTTATAGCATTACCTATTCTACCGAATCTTGAGCCTTGAATCTTCATTGGATGTTGCATAGTATTTTTAAAATATTAGTATACACACAAACAAGTATAGAATAAAAATATTATGAGACATAAAGATGTGAGTCATAATATTTATTATCATAAAAAATATAATATTTTTGGTTGAATTTGAAAACTAAAGTATTTTCTCCTAGTCTCCCCCTCACTAAGATAAAAATTTTAAAAAATAGGGGACAACATAATTTTCTTTCTTTTTAATTTTTATTTTAAAAAAATAAAATAAAATAAATAACTAAATAAAAAGATAAAATAAATAAATATAAAAAAAATAATAGTACATTCAAATACAATACAAATATAACAGTACGTTCTTCCTCTTTGACATTATCAAAAAGAAGAAGAGCATAGAAAAATAAAACAGAAAAAATAGACTAAAAGATCAAACAGTCCCTGATCTGGTGAAGGTGATATTTTAGAAGAATTAGTTTGAAATATCAAAATTTTTTTTGAAATGATAAAGTTACCTCTTGATTTTATTCAAAAGTTTAGTAAGGCATATATTGACCATGCATAACCCAAAAAGGTTAGAGATTCAAAAATTGTTAACCAAGCTCATGTTCCTTAAAGGCTAACAAAACTTTTTTTTAAAGCAAACATCTAAATCAAGGAACAAATTAGAGAAGGAAATAATAATCTTTTCAAAACTCCTTGCACGAGATATATCTAATAGAACATTAATGCAAAAAGGTGAATCAAAAGTCATGATTTTTAAACTCAAGTATCAAAAATATCAATAGATATAAGGGTTTTCTTAAGATTTAAGAAATACAAGAAAGATAAGCTAACTCATTATGGGCTCATTTTATGACTCTTATTTATTTGTAGCACACTTTACGTATCTTTTGATTTTTATTACACTTTGTGTATCTTTTAATTTTGGCAATAATGTGCATCTTTTGATTTTTAATACACTTTGTGTATCTTTTTATTTTGGTGACATTGCACATCTTTTCAGCTTTGGGTTCATTTTGTGCCTCTTATCTTTTTACAAATACGCTTCCTTTCTACAATTTTAAAGACTATAGCAAACTCAATCTAGTGACAAAAATGAACACCTTGATTAAGAAAATAATGAAGTGGATTCAACAACTTGTAAAAGATCCTTATAAGATAGAAAAAATGTAGGGAGATGAAAAAAGTTTAATTTCAAAATCTAATTTATAGTTTGATGAAGATTTTTAATCAAAAGTGAAATAACCTCATTAAAGAAATGAGATAGAGAGACAAAATCATGAGTTTTCTTCCATTGACTAATTTTAGAGAAGTCAACCACAACTTACATAAAATTTCAAGAAAATAAGAGGTAAATTTTTCATTTTTAGAAAAATTATCTTTGAAAAATATTATGATTTTTTAAAGCATATACGAAATAAAATGTGATGTGTATGTGTTGATTAGAGAAACTACACAAACAATATGGAGACTACACAAAAAACATAGAAATAAAAGGAGAAATAAAACAGAAAGAAAATGCATAAAATAAATAAAAATACAGCGAATAAAAGAATACATGCACACAGAAACAACAAAAATAAATAAACACACAAGCAAGGCTTTAAACATCATGTTGCTCCTGATATGATGATTCAAAAGCTAGGTCTGCCAAGAAGATTTTTTGCTTTTTATTATTTGCCCTTTTTACAATTTACTTAGCTTTACCCTTTTCCTTTGTAGGAAGAGTTTTCAAATTAGGACATTGATTTTTCATATGTCCAGGTTTCCTACATCCAAAGCAAATAACGTTAGAAGAAATCTTAACATTCTCACCCTTTTTACCTTTGTTCCACTTTTATTTATACTTATGCTTGTGCTTTAGTAGACTTTCTAATTTGCTCTTTGCTGTTGCTAATTCTTCACTCTCATCATCTATTAAGCCACTTTTATTCATGTCTTCAGCATTTAGTACTATCATTTTACCTACATCCATAAGTCTTTGACTCATAGTTTGCTCATAGGTAATGAGTGAACCAATCAGATTATCAATAAAATACTCATTCAAATTTTTTGATTCACAAATAGCTATAACTTTGGCATCAAATTTATCAAGTAAAAAATGTGAAATTTTATTGCCCTTTTCAAAGTTTGAAACTTCTTTACCTAAAGCATGTAATGATGTCATAATTTGAGTAAATCTAGTATACATGTCTAAAATTATCTCATAAGGTTTCATACAAAAAAATTCATAATCATGCATTAGAATATTCAACTTAGATTGATTAACTTCACTAGTACCTTCGTATGTAGTACATAGTTTATCCCAAATTTCTTTGCCAGTAGTGCATGTGGATACTAACATATAATCTTCAGAATTTAAAGCACAGAAAAAATAGCTCAAATATTTAGCATTCGATTGAGCATTGATTTATTCTACTCTACTCCATTCATTAAAAGGAATATATATTTTAATTCCATCTAAAACACATGATGGTACAGAATAACCAGTTTGAATCATATGCCACATTCGATAATCTATTGATTTCAAGAAAGTAGACATGCAAATTTTCCAAAAATTAAAAGAAATATTTTTAAATAAAGGTGGTCGGGTGATTGAATATCCTTCCGCAATATTATGATTTCCAAAATTTGCCATTGATCTTTTTTCAAAAGTTTTCTAAAACTTAATTTATGAATCCCGCTCTGATACCACTTGGAAGTTCGTGAGAGGTGTTAAACCCTATAGAACTAGTCCCGAGGCTAACCAAGATGTAAATTAGATATTTAAAAACTTCTTTAACAAAAAGAAAAATCTTTTTCTATCCTACAGCGAAAATGAATTAAATCAATAATAAATAGATAAATCAGAGATTTTACTTAAGTAGTTAATCGCAATAAAAATAAAGTGCAAAAAATAATCAAAATGAACACACCAGATTTATAGTGGTTCGGTCCAACTTGACCTACATCTACTCCCCATAATCTCCCGTTCCAGGTATTACACTAAACCATTAGTGACTCTCCTTTAGCCCCTACAGCTAGGCGGAGAAGCCCTTACAAAATCTCTTCTCCCTCCCCCGGTGCGACAGAGAACCTGAAATCCTTTTCACCATCCTGGTGAGGCAAAGAACTTGGAATCCTTTTTCACCCTCCAGGTGAAGGAAGAGAACCTGGTCCTTTGATAACAAAGAGATCTTCTTCTTGCTAAAACTTTTCTCAAGACAAATCTTGAATCTGATGGTACTAAGGTGCAAGCTTACCATAGCAAACGTGTGAAACCCCATCCACCCTCCCTTGAAATCCCCTCTAAAGATCTTCTCCCTCTCTCAAACTCCACCCTTGTCTCTCTCCCATTCAAGGCTCTCTCTTTAAGTTTTCTCTAGAAAAATGAAGCCTCAATGGCTTCCAAAGACACTTACCAAGTGCCTTAAGAAAGCTTAATTAGAGGGCTTCAAAAACTCTAGAAACAAAATTATGGTGGCAAAGATCATCCAAGATGATTGCAGGATCGTCCAGTATGATATAATTAAGTAGAGGGCTTCAAAAAACCCTAGAAACTCAATTCATCTGCCAAATATCATCTAGTACGATCGTAGGATCATCCAGGACGATGTGTAGAATTTGACCTGATAGTCCTAGACGATATCTAAATAGTCCAGGATGATTAGTTCAAATTTGTACGGATCATCAAGGATGATTCCAGGAATGTCCAGGACGATTCTGTGATCGTCCAGTATGATCAAAATTTCAAATTAAGCAGATTTGATTGACTAATCCCAAGATTAATTTAATCATGATTTTCATAGATCATCCAGGTTAATCTTGATCATCCAGGATGATTAAAATAAAATTTGAATCTTAAATCTTTGACTAAATTGTCTTTGGCGGCTATTTTTTAAGATCATAAAGGATCGTCCTGGATGATATAAATCATCCAGTATGATTAGTTCAAAGAGATGATTATCCTGGATGATAGATATCATCTAGTATGATTAGTTCAAAAATTGAACTTCTGGTTTTGCCTCAATCTCACTCCCCCTGAGTGTATATATGCATGGTCACCAAGTTAGCATACAGGACTTGACTCAAGAAATTAAAAATACATCAATGAATATTATAAAGATTTTTACAGCATAACCTATTCTACCCAATCTTGAGCCTTGAATCTTCGTTGGATGTTGCATGGTGTTCCTGAAATGTTAGTATACACACAAATAAGTATAGAATAAAAATACTAGGAGACATAAAGATGTGAGCCATAATATTTATTATCATCAAAAAGATAAACTCATGAGCTCGAGTCTCAACATCTAGAGATCTTAGCGATGAAGCACTACCTACACTAGCAGTATAGAACCCCACTGAAAAACTTTAGACTTTTCTCCTAGGACCATTTTTAGAATACTTGTAAACTTTTACATGCACACAGAATATTCCAAGACATATGTAAAAGAGTTCAAATACAGAATTTTAATGGACTACCTTGAATCTAGTCATGTCAAAATGGGTTTAATTGTACATTAACTTTCATGTGTTAGAACTCTCCCCCTCCTCGAAAAAATATCATCCTCGATATTTCAAGACTCAAACCCTTAGAACAAATCATGATATAATTTCTTCTTTTCATATTCATTCTCCCATGTAACTTATCTTTCCATTCTATTCATTCACTATATTTTGACTATTAAAATTTGTTTGTTTCTTAATTTCCTAACATTATAAGCTAGAATCCTTTCTAGTTCTTCTTTGTAGCTCGTATTGGGATGTACCTCGACTACTTCAGCAAATATATAATTCTCAGAATTAGATACCCATTTTCTAAAAAGTGACACAAGAAATATATTATGAATCTCAAAAATAAAATTTGGCAACTGAATTTTATAAGCAAACTTTTTAATTCTTTCAATAACATCAAAGGGTTTAATGTACCTTGGACTCAACTTTTCTTCTTTCTCAAATCTTGTGATTCCTTTTATCGGCTTGATTTTTACATATATAAAGTCTCCTACCTCAAATTCCATAACTCAATGCATAGCATCAAAATACTATTTATGTTTATCCTTTATATATTTTAATCTATCCCCTGATCAAATAATTTTTTCAGTGATGTCATCTACTAAAGCTAGCTAAATCAAATTCCTTTCATCCACCTTTGTCCAAGATAGAGGGGTCCTAAACTTCCTAACATATAAAGCTTCATAAGGGGCCATACTAATGATTGGCTAAAGGCTATTAATCTAAGAAAATTTAATCAGAGGAATGTGAACTTCCCAACTGCCACCATAGTCCATAACACACAATCTCATAAGATCTTCCAACATTTGAATAACCCTCTCAAACTATCCATCAATCTACAGATGAAAAATTATACTAAATTACAATTTTATACCCAGACCTTGCTGAATATCATTCCATAACCAAGAAGTAAATCTGTCATCTCTTTCAAAAATGATCACCTTCGATATCTCATATAATCGGATGATCTCACATATATACACATGTGCCAATATGTCCACAGAATCAGACTTTTAGATCAGAATGACATGAGAACATTTTTTTAGATGGTCTACTATGACCCAAATGGCATCATGGCCTTATCTTGTCATGGGAAAACCCATAGTGAAGTCCATAGTCATCTCTTCCAACTTCCACTCATGAACATGCAATAACTACAAAAAACCTCATGGTCGCTGAAGTTTTGCCTTCACTAACTGATAGGCTTCACATTTTAAAATAAAATCTACCACATCATTCTTTAATCCAGGTCACCAGAACATACATTTTATATCATTGTATATTTTACAGCTTTTGGGATGAATAGTGCAACCTAAATATGCCTCATACATAATAGTTTATCTCAAATCTCCATAAACTCAAAACCCATAATATATTCTTAAGGAATATAATACTAGAATCGGATACTAGTAGTTTAAATTTCTTAACAACTTTGATTTGATAAATCAGCTTCAAATATTCTGCATCTAGCTTTTAAGCTTCCTAAATCCTTTATTGTAAAGACAATTAACTAATCATTTAAGCCAGAATACTAGAATCATAATCAACAAGACCAATCACCTCCAATTGAAGCTTCTCCATATCTCGTATCATATATTCATCAGAAATAAGCTGAATACAAGATAATCTAGATGAATTTCTACTAAGAGCATCTGCTACTATATTTGCCTTATAAGTTTTATAATGAATAGTCAAATCATAGTCTAAAGATACCTCCTTTACCTTAGAGTTAAATCCTTTTGAGAAAATATATATTTCAAATTCTGATGATTAGTAAAGATCTCGTACATAATGCCTTATAGATAGTGTTTCCAGATCTTCAAAGCAAAGATTATAGCAGTAAGTTCCAAATCATGTGTCAAATAGTTTCTTCCATATGGCTTCAACTACTTGGAAGCATATACTATAACTTTCCTATGCTACATAAGCACACATCTCAGCCCTTTTAATTAAGCATCACTAAATACCTAAAATCATTTTATACTAGATGAAAGTGTCAGAACTCGAGCAAAAGTCAAAAAATCCTCAAAAACTCCTTTAGCTTCTGAAATCTAGCATCACACTCAGATGTCCAGATAAAAGTTACTAACTTCTGATTCAATCTCATTAGAGGTACATAAATCTGGAAGAATCTTTTCACAAACTTCCTATAATAATCGACCATACCTAAAAAAATTATATACCTCTAATACAAAAGTAAACCTTGGCCAACCAGTAACAACATAAATCTTCTAGGGATCCATAAAAATACCTATGCTACTCACCACATATCCTAGAAAAGAAATACTTTTCTACCAGAACTCATAGTTAAAAAATTTAGCATGCAATTGATGCCACTTTAGAGTCTCGATGATGATCTTTATATGCATAGTATTATCCTTATGTGGCATACTATCCTTCATCTTAAATAGAATAGGTACTTGTTGACCTTATTTTTTAATGAGGTTATTAGACACTACCTTAAATTCCTGGTTATATATGATGGTTTATAATTAACTAGTTTTTAATCATCTAACCACTTCAAACATCAGTCTAGTTCTCAAATACTTTTAGTTAATAACCATTCAGCATTCAATCAATTATTCACCCAGTCTATAATAAAAAACTCAATGCTTCAATCATCTTCAATTATCAGTCATATGACCTGCATTCAATCAATCAATGACCCTTTAAATCCTAGCATTTAACCAATCATCTAATCTCAAATCACTCAATCAATCAAACTTTCATTCAATTTTAAATACATTCATTCAATGATATATTTAGACTGCAATCATCAATCAATTAGTGCCTATATGTAGTTGTAAACTTGCTCTACAGTTAGGTACCCCAGTGTACTACCTTATATTGTACTGATCCTTGGATCCCAATCAAAGTCCAAATCCTTTCACTAGGAGCTTCAAACATCAAACCCAGTATCTTTGAACCCCTGAATAAATATTGATCAAGATGATCAATTGAACTAGCTCAGGCTAGCTCAGTTGAGCACCAAACTTTAATTACACTTCAATTTATCATCAAATGAACTCTAAACCTCACCAAACTTCTCTGAACCACTCTCCTAGTGAATAGGACCCGATTGGTCACCTTGAGCCAACCACTAGTTGACCTTGGTCAACTGGATCCAAAACTTGGTCAAACTTGATTAAATTGGACCTACTCCTTATATGCATTCAAAACCAACTCATTTAATTCTCTGACATCACTCAAGTGTATACCTTCAACATCCCCAAATACATAGTAGATCAAATCATCACTAGTTTGACTGGGCCAAATCTCTTTGAATGGCCAAACCTACATAAACCTTTGACCCTTCATTCAAATAACCACATCTTTGCTTTAATTTTTTATACTTCAAGCCATTTAAACTTCAAATCACTCTTACAATATAAACTGACCTATTTAAGTAAGTTTGACTAGTGAAAATAGTTGAATCTTCTTGTATGAGTTAACACCACCTTCAAACATTGATTCCATAACCTCAAATCTCTTCCAAATCATTCTAAAATCTTCCAGCCATTCACAGGACTCAACCTAAGTAATCCTTGACCTTTCGACTGGTCATCACAGTCAACAAAGGCTCAAAACACTCTTAAATGGTCAAATCACTCCATATAAACCACCTAATCTAAAACTAATCCATTCCAGCTATCTAAACTTATTCTAGACCTCCTAAACATTCTCTAAACTCAATCCTAATCCCTAATTTAATCCTAAACAACTTAAATCATCCCATGTTCCTATAAGGGCAAAACCACTTTCCACATCATAGTCCTTCGCTTGTCTTTTTGATTGCCTCTCCCCTAACAACCCTTGGATAGGTGGCTTGCATCTAAACACCCTCCAAATGAATCCTAGCCATTTAAGATAACCCTAGGGTTTGAATGCCTACCCACTCTCTCTCTACCCTCAAGTCTCCCAGCCATATGTCTTTTTATTTCAACTCCCAAGGACCTCCTCTCCATTCCCCAAGTACAAATCTGGCAGTTGAAGGGTGCTAGCGGCGAGCTTCCAGCCAAACCCAACCTGAAGTCTGTCCAACCCCTATAACCATCGATCCAGGCTATTTCAGACCATAACATCTTCTAAAAGATTATTCTAGGATAAACTACAAGATTAAAAAGCCTTTAATAATCCAAAATGATCCATCCTATTGAGGTATATCCCTAACCCTAGTTTAAAAGCATTAGGCTCCTCTATTTATTAGAGGATTATGTGGTTGGGCGAGTGACTTTACTTGTTTTTTTTCTAGAGGTATCCGATTGTTGGTGGACTATTTATTGGGATTATATTTTTGTGGATTATTTATATTTGTTTTCTACCAAGTTATTCAGTTATTTAATCATTCTTAGGACTTAAAGTTTAATAGCCTTTGGGTTTTTTGGTGCCATGCCTTCACCCTTCTTAATGGGTTTTTGGGTGGCTGTGTGCCTCCTGATTCCACTCCATTATCTTTGTATTGGAGTTGGAAAAGATTTAAGTAGCAGGTGCTCTCTAATGGTTACCTTCTATTTCAATCCTGATTCAACTTAATTTTCAGAATAATACCATCACTGATCACTCGGTTGACTGCATGTGGAGCCACAATTCTAGTGTGACTATGTTGGTTTTGGGCTTGACTTCCCATTTGTTGGTTAACTTCATTTGGCATGTTTTTGAAGCTATTAGGTTGATTATCTCTAATTTATTGGATTATTTTACTCTTAATTGCTGGTTTGATCAACCTAAATTTGATATGAGGAATTTTCACCTGGAGTTTTTTCTTGGTATCTATTGGGCATGCAAGAATTTTTTAGATGTGAAGCTTCTAATTATTTACCCTATTATTAGGCTTTATTTCTCCTGGGCTATTCAGATTTCTGGGTTTATCTATAGTTCTACTTGCAGATTTTTGGAGGATTGGGTTATCTTCTCCTCTATGGTCTAGAATTGTTATTTGGCTGCTTTTTGGGTCAGTGGAAATGTGTTGGCTTGGATGTATGTGTGGACTCTCGGTAATAGTCTACTAGCAGTTGTTCACAACTTCATGAATTGGTTAAATTTTATTTGCTTTTCCATTCCCTATTGTTTTGCATCAATTCTTGCTATGACATGTTCAATGCCATACCTTTGCTGATTATGTCCCCTGTGCTCTCAAGTATATATATTATGGACCTCTAATTTAGTATTTTAGATATCTGTACTGACAATGTGTGGTTTCAAGTTATTCTCAAGTCCAATTGGTGTTTGACTCAAATATCCTTTTATGCTAATTCTCAATGTTATTTTGCCTTTCACTTAGATATTTTTTATTCTTATTTATATAATATTTTGCCCATTAGTTTTTTATCTTGCAGCCTTTATGTTTTTCAGGTGGGTTTGCTTCTGGCTGTGGTCATCATTTTTTCCAGAAAGATCATGCTTAATGTTCTCATCTCTATCTTTCTTTTTTGGGCGCTGGCTTCTAGCCACCCTAGCATGTTACGAGGTTATTATGTGTTTTTATTTTTTGGGGACTATCAGCTCATAGGTTTTCTTTTTATTTTTCTTTGTAGCTCTTTTAAGCATTAGAGAGCTGAAGGATGTCCCTTTAAGGACCTTGTAATCACCCTTTTTATTTAATGTGTTGGCCCTTTTGTGGGTTTTAACCAAAAAAAACTTTGTGTAAAGTGCATGTTCCTAATCATACGCAACGGCTCTTTCTCTGGCTAGCAATTTTGGGGCGATTATGGTTTCTACTATTTTTGCTCGTGGTTTCTACTATAGATTGGTGTTCATTTTTTATTTCGAGTAGTGTTTGATTTATAGGTTCCCTTACAGGAAAATTAATGAAATTAATATATATTATGATTCATAGGAAGATAAATATTCTGTGCATTCAGGAAACTAAATGGGTTGAAGAGAAGGGTAAGGAGATTGATAGTTTAGGATTTAAACTATGGTATTCATGTAGGAGTCATACCAGAAATGGTGTAAGCATGATTTTAGATAAGAGTTTAAAGGATAATGTTATAAATATTAATAGAATTGGAGATAGAATTATAGCCTTAAAGATTATTGTTGATGCTAAGATTATTAACATTATAAGTGCCTGTGCTCCTCAAGTGGGTTTAGATATGGATTCAAAATTAAAATTTTGGAATGACTTAGAAGATTTAATACAAAAGATACCTCTTGAAGAAAGAGTTTTTATCGAAGGAGATTTAAATGGACATGTTGGTAGAAAGGTAGATGATTTTAAAAGCATTCGTGGTGGCCATAGGTTTGGAATGATAAATGAAGGTGATAAGTCCATATTAGATTTTTGTTTAGCTTATGATTTTTTAATTGCTAATACCTTATTTAAGAAAAGGAATGAGCATCTCATTACTTATAAAAATGGATATAGTCCAACTCGGACTGATTATTTTCTTATAAAAAAATTAGATCGTTTAGATTACAAAGATTATAAAGTTATTTCAAGTGAAAATTTATGTACCCAACATCATTTATTAGCTTTGGACTTGAAGATAATGGGGTAGAAAATAAAAAATAAAGTTAAACGATATTCTAGGATTAGATGGGGGCATTTAAAGAATATTAATAAAAATATTTTTGACAGTAAGATTTTAGATCTTAAGATTTTGTTTGTGTATGAGGATGATAATGTTATGTGAGAAAAATGGCTAATGATATTAAGAATATTGCAAAAGATGTGCTTGGAGTTCCGAAAGGAAAAGCTCATAATAGTAAAAATAGTTGGTGGTGGAATCCAAATGTGCAAGAAAAGATTAAAAATAAGAAGATTTGTTAAAAATTAGTTTAATTATAAAAATTTTGATAATTAGAAAATATATAAAGAGGCACATAAGGAATCTAAGAAAGCAATATGCGATGCAAAGAGTTTAGCTTTTAGTGATTTATATAATAGATTAGATACTAAGGAGGGAGAAAGATATATGTATAAGTTAGCCAAACAAAGAGATATGAGTGGTAAGGATTTAGTTCAAGTGAAGTGTATTAAGGATGAAGATTAAAAAGTATTTTTTTTAGATGATGATATTCAACAAAGGTGGATGAGATATTTCGCTAAACTTTTTTATGAAGAATGTGAAAATAAAATTATCTTTAGTGACCTTAGCACCCTAAATGAAAATAAAGATTTCTATTTTTATCAATGTATTAGTAAAACTGAAGTTAGAGAGGCTTTAAAGAAAATGAAGGGTCAAAAAGCTGTTGGACCTGATGATATTCCAATAGAGGTGTGGAAATGCTTAGGATATGAAGGAATTTCTTGGCTTACTAAACTTTTTAATACTGTTTTGAAGACTTTAAAGATGCCATATGAGTGGACAATGAGTGTGTTAATCCCTATTTTTAAGAATAAAGGTGATACACAAGATTGTGCGAATTATAGAGGAATTAAGTTAATGTGTCATACTTTAAAACTATGGGAACGAGTTATGGAGCATAGGTTGCGGCATGATACTAATGTTTCTCAAAATCTATTTGAATTCATGCTGGGTAGGTCTACTATGGAAGCCATACATTTATTAAGAGGTTTGATGGAGAAATATAGAGAGAATAAGGAGGATTTACATATGATATTTATTGATTTAGAAAAAGCATATGATAAAGTTCCAAGAGAAGTGCTATGGAGAGTTCTTGAAAAGAAAGGAGTTAATAATGCTTATATTCAAATCATTAAAGATATGTATGCAGGAGCTATTACTTGTGTTCAAACACAAGGTGGTTTGACCAAGTATTTCCCAATTTCGGTTGGATTAAATCAAGGATCAGCCTTAAGCCCATATCTTTTTGCTTTAGTCATGGAAGTTCTCACTAGACATTTGCAAGAGGATGTACCATGGTGTATACTTTTTGTTGATGATATTCTTCTTATTGATAAGATTAGAGAGGGAGTTGAAGGTAAACTAGAATTGTGGAGGTCAACCTTAGAGTCTAAAGGTTTTCTCTTGAGTAGATCTAAAATGGAATATATGGAGTGTAATTTTAGTAATAATAGACCTAGTGAGGGGATTGTGACTTTGGGCAATCAAGTCATTAATAAGAGTACATGTTTTAGATATCTTGGATCTATTGTTTAGAGTGATGGGGAAATATATGGGGATATTATCCGCATAATCCAAGTTGGATGGTTGAAGTGGAGGAATGCATCGGGCTTATTGTGTGATAGAAAAGTACCCCTCAAAATTAAGGGAAAATTTTATAAGATGGTGGTGAGACCTGCAATGTTTTATGGTGCCGAATAATGGCCATTAAAAGAGAAGCATAATTCTAAGTTAGGTGTTGCAGAGATGAGGATGCTCAGGTGGATGAGTGGCTTTACCCTTAGAGATAGGATACGAAATGAGCATATTCATGAAAAGGTTGGAGTAGCTGCAATGGAAGATAAGATTAGAGAAAGTCTCCTTAGATGGTTTGGTCGTATAAAACGTTGGCCTCCCGATGACCCGGTTAGGAAAGTAGAGGTCTTAGATTTGACTTATGTTAAGAAAGGTAGAGGTAGACCTAAAAAGACTTGGTTATAAAATATTAGAAATGATCTTTCTTTATTAGATTTAAATGAGAATTTGACTTTTAACAGGACACAGTGGAGAAAAAGGATTCATATAGCCGACCCCACGTAGTGGGATAAAGGCTTGATGTTGTTGTTGTTGTTGTTGTAGTGTTCTATTTATAGGTAGCTTGTTTTATTCCTCTCCTAAGGCCTTAGGTCATTTTCTTTTCATTTTATGATGGGCGATCCATCCTCTGCGATCCTGGGCCCTTGGGGCGTTCCCCCTTCAGCTTCGGTTGCAACTTGAAAAGGTTTCTTGAGTAATGATGGTTGTGAAAATAAATCTTGCTCTTTTCATCATGTTCTTGCCGGATCTACCTCTTAGAAAGATCCTATCTTCTCCTTCACGAAATCAATGGTAAAAGGTTTTTCTTCTCTTTTAATGTCCGATGATGATATTCTCAAACTTGCTAGCCCTTTTTAGTTCACTCATGTTGGGAAGTTTTCAGTCTGACGACCAAATCTAGACGCGATTTGTGTTTTTTCTTTTTTTTTTTTTAGTTGAAATTATCTGGCAATTTTTTCTATCGGTTTTCTTGATGCTAGACATGTTACAATTCAATTATCCAATGATCTTAATTACAGTAGGGTTTTTCTAGAAGAACTTATTGTATTCTAAACTATCAAATGAGATTATTAAAATGGACACCTTTTTTTGATGTCACAGAGGAATCACCCATTGTTCCTATTTGGATATCTTTTCCTAATTTATGTTTGCATTTTTTTAATTCTCATGTTCTTCATGCTTTGGGATCTATTTTTGGTAGACCTCTTCAAATAGATCCAGCCACTGCCTCTCTTTCAAGGCCTTCGATGGCTAAGATTCTTGTGGAATTGGATATCACTAAGAAGCATCCTAAAGACATCTGGGTTTAATCTGAAAATTCTGGGTATTTATGGAAAGCTAAGTTTAAAAATGTTTCAGATTTTTGTTTGCAATGTAAAGTGCATTGACATTTGATAAATGATTATTTTGTTGCCCATCCTCAACTTAGAAAGAACAATATGGTCTCTAAAACATTGGTTGGACCAATTAATGGAGAACCTGGTGTGCTGGGAGGTCATACTATTTATAAGGAAAAGGTTCAAAACATAAATTTGGAGGAACCAAAAGCTTCTGGAGATGACATAGAGAATGACCCTTTAGATAATTTCATAAGGAATGAAAGTTTTTCAGATAAGGATGACAAAGATGGTCAATACAATATTAATACTGTGGAATATATTGAGGAATAGGCTTTAGTGGATTTGGGTGAAAATGGTTTAGGGGAGAAAGTTGGTGATGATCAAAATCATATTATTACTGGTCCCTTAGTTTATCAAGGAATGGAGGAGAATAATATGTGTGAGAAAGAACTAACACTTTGTCAAGATAATGATCAAAATGGTTATGCTTTAAATTAAGATATTGAGGATAACTGTAAAAGTGGATCCAATCATACCGATAAAAATAATAAAATGAACGATGGGGATAAGGTTGATGATATGGAGGAAGGGGAAATTAAATCTCATGATACTTTCACTCTCAAGGATGGTCTTAAGGGCTCCTCTATTAACTCTATGTCATCTCCTATTGGTAAGGCTAACATTAATGAGGAAGGTTATACTTCAATTTCAAAAAAGAAGGGTAGGAACACTAAGAACATGTCTGGCATCACCCCAAGGGTCACTAGAGCTTCTAACGCATCTATTAATGGTTAAAACTCTCATGTGGAATATTAGGGGTGTGGGTGGTTCTCTATCTAAGGATAAATTAAGAATTTATGTTGGATTTATGATATTCACCTTCTTATTTTAATTGAGCCTTTAGTTTCTACTGCTAAATTAGATTCTGTTCTGGTTTTGATTTATCTTTTGGCAACTATACGAATAAAATTTGGATTTTCTGGAAACACTTTATTCCTTTAGATATTATTATGGACTTGCCTCAACTGATTCATACTAACATTGTGTTTAATCAAGACTCTTATTATGCCTTTTTTGTTTATGCTTCTTTCTCTAGATTTGGGAGGAAAACCCTTTGGAATCAACTTACTAATTTCTCCTCTTCTGTTAATGCTCCCTGGTTAGTTGATGGGAATTTTAATAGTGTTACTAATGCTTTTGAAAGAGTAGGAGGTAATCCTCCTAATTATAATGCTATGGAGGACTTTAATGATATGATCATGAATTGTAACCTTCATGACATTAGTTTTTCTGACAATGTTTTCACTTGGAATAAGGGTATTATGTGGCAAATATTAGATCACATTGTTACGACTCGGGCTCACAAGTTTCTGTTTTGATGATAACAAATATTATGGCTCACATCTTCTAATATTTGAAATGTATATTTATTTGTGTGTGTACTAACATTTCAGTAACAGCATGCATCAATACAAGAAAGATTCAAGACTCAAGAATGAGTAGAATAGGCTTTACTATATTTCTCATTGATGTACTTTTTAATTTCTTGAGTCAAGTCCTGTAATGGTATATGTTTATTTATGACCATGTGTACACATACTTAGGGGGAGTGAGATCCTGTCAAAACCAGAAGTTCAACTTTTGAAGAAATCGTACTGGACGATATTTATATCATCCTGGACGATCCAATATGATCTCAAAACCCTAGCTGCCACGACAATTTAGGCAAGGATTTAAGAGTCAAAATTTGTTCTAATCGTCCTGGACGATCTATACATCGTACTGGACGATTTGTGCAAAATTTGTTCTGATCGTCCTGGACTATCCCAGGATCGTACGGGACTATCAGGTTAAATTCTGCACATCGTCCTGGACGATCATGAGATCGTCCTGGACGATTTTTGGCGGTAGAATTGAGTTTTTAGGGTTTTCTGAAGCCCTCTTTTGGAGCACATCGTCCTGGACGATCCTTCGATCGTCCTGGATGATCTTTGCCGCCAGAATTGAGTTTTTAGGGTTTTCTGAAGCCGTCTTTTGGAGTACATCGTCCTGGACGATCCGACGATCGTCCTGGACGATCCGACGATCGTCCTGGACGATCTTTGCCGCCAGAACTAATTTGGAAGGGTTTTTGGAGCTCTTTATTTAAGCTTTCTCAAGGCACTTGATAGGTGTCTTTGGCAGCCATTGAGGCTTCGTTCTTTTGGAGAAAACTTGAAGAGAGAGCTTGAAAGGGAGAGAGGAAAGGGTGGAGTTTGAGAGGGAGAAGAGCCTGGGAAGGGTGTTTCTCGAGGGAGTGTGAGGGGGTTCACACGGTTGCTCCGGCAGGCTTGCACCTAAGTACCGTCGGATTCAAGGCTTGTCTCGAAGGAAGTTTTGGGAAGAAGAAGTGCTCTTTGGTGTCAAAGGACCCGGCTACTCCGCCGCACTGGGGAAGGTGGAAGTGATTTTGTAAGGGCTTCTCCGCCTAGCTGTGGGGGCTGAATGAGAGACACTTTTGGTTTAGTGCAATACTTGGAGGGTGCCTCCGAGGAGTGGACGTAGGTCAGGTTGGACCGAACCACTATAAATCCGGTGTGTTCTTTCTTATTATTTTTCCGCACTTTATTTTGTTGCGATTATCTACTTGGGTGATATCTGTGATTGATCTTTTTATCATTATTTTAATTCATTTCCGCTGCACGTTATAAAAAGATTTTTGTTTTGTTTCAAATATCCAATTCACCCCCCCCTCTTGGTTAGCCTCGGGACTAGTTCACTAGGGCTTAACATCCCTTTCAAACTTTCAAGTGGTATCAGAGCGGGATTCAAAATTTAAGTTTAAAAACTTTTGAATTCGATCCATGGCTACTTTTTGTAATCGTAATATTGCGGAAGGATATTCAATCACCCGGCCACCTTTATTTGAAAATATTACTTTTGATTTTTGGAAAATCCGTATGTCTACTTTCTTGAAATCTATTGATTATCGCATGTGGCATATGATTCAAGTTGGTTATTCTGTACCGTCACATATTATAAATGAAATTAAAGTTGATATTTCTTTTTCTGAATGGAGTAGATCAGATCAGATCAATGCTCAATTAAATGCTAAATGTTTAAATTATTTTTTCTGTGCTTTGAATTCTGATGATTGTATGTTAATATCTGCATGCACTTCTGGCAAAGAAATCTGGGATAAATTATGCACTAGATATGAAGGTACTTGTGAAATCAAACAATCTAGGCTAAATATGTTAATGCATGATTATGAACTTTTTAGCAAGAAACCTTATAAAACGATCTTGGACATGTTTACTAGGTTTTCTCAAATTGTGACATCATTATATGCTTTAGGAAAAGAACTTTCAAATTTTGAAAAAGTTAATAAAATCCTACGTTCTCTATTTGCTAAATTTGATGCCAAAGTCATTACAATTTCTGAATCAAAAAATTTGAATGAATATTCTATTGATAATTTGATTGGCTCACTCATTACCTACGAGCAATGTTTGGGTCAAAAGCTTTTGGATGCAGATAAAACGATAGTGCTGAAAACTGAAGACATTGGAAAAAACAACTCAGAAAGTGATGAAAGTAAAGAGTTAGCATCAGCAACAAACAAATTGAAAAATCTACTAAGGCATAAACATCAACATCAAAAGTGGAACAAATATAAAAATGGTAAGAATGTAAAGTTTTCTTCTGATGTTATTTATTTTGGATGTAGGAAGCCTGGACATATGAAAAATTAGTGCCCGAACTTAAGAACCCTTCCTGAAAAGGAAAAGGGTAAAGCTAAGCAAATTATAAAAAGGGCTGATAATGCAAAACGAAAAATGTCCTGGACAGATCTAGCTTCTGAATCATCAAATCAGGAGCAAGCTGATGTAAATTAATGTTCTTTTTGTGTGTTTATGTTTTTTGTTTTATTTTTTTTTTTTTGTTACTATTATTTTATTCATTGTATTTTCTGTGTTTTAGTATTTTTTTTCCTTTTAATTTTTTTTTTATATTTTTTATTATTCCTCTAATCAAGCACACACATAACACCTCTTGTTTTAAATCATTTTTTTAAGATCTTATTTTCTAAAAATGAAAAATTTACCTCCTGTATTTTCTAAATACTTTGTTAGTTATGGTTGATTTCTCTAAAATCAAGTAAAGGAAGGAAACTCATGATTTTGTCTCTCTATCTCATTTCTTTGAATAAGGCTATCTTACTTTTGAGTCAAAATCTGTTTCAGATTATAAATTGGTTTTTGAAATTAAAACTTTTTTCATCTCCCAACATTTTTTCTATCTCATAGGAATCTTTTGCAAATTATTGAACCAACTTCAAGATTATCTTATTCAGGTTGTTCGTCTTTATCATAAGAATAAGGTTTGCTGATTTTAAAGATTTAGAAAGGAGGCAATCAAAAGATGCGCAGTGCGCCAAACAAATTAAAAAGAGGCACAAAATGAGCCCAAAACTGAAAAGATGCGAAATTGCCAAATTGAATACACAAAGTGTATCCAAAATTAAAAGATGCGCAAAGCGCCAAACAAATTGAAAAAGAGGCACAAAATTAGCCCATAAAAGCTGCTTCCATTCTTGTAAATCTCTAAAGTTTAGAAAAACTCTTATGACTTTTTGATAGATTCGTTACTTGAGTTTGAAAATCAAGATTTTTTGATTCATTACTTTGCATCAATCTTCTATTAGATGTATTTCATGAAAGGAGTTTTGAAAGATTTTTATTTCTTATCTAATTTGTTCCTTGATTTAGATATTGGCTTAAAAAGTTTTTTCGCCTTTTTAAAACCTGAGTTTGGATTTACATTTTCTGATTCTCTAACTTTTCTGGGTTCAAAGAAGTCAATTCATGTCTTACTAAGTTTTGGAGAACCTTAAGAGGTGACTTTTCAAATTTTTGCTCCTCCTCTTTTTGATAATGTCAAAGGGGGAGAACGTACTGTTGTATTTGTGATGTTTTTTACATACTATTGTATTTGTGATATTTATTTTTATGTTATTTGTTTTATATCATATTGTTGTTGTAGTTATTTTAAAAATTAAAAAAAAGAAAGTATTTCTCCCTATTTTTAAAAGACTTTTTCTTAGTGAGGGGGAGATTAGGAGAAAATATCTTTTTAACAAATTCAACCAGTAATATTTGTCATCATCAAAAAGGGGGAGATTGTTACGACTCGGGCTCACAAGTTTCTGTTTTGATGATAACAAATATTATGGCTCACATCTTCTAATATTTGAAATGTATATTTATTTGTGTGTGTACTAACATTTCAGTAACAGCATGCATCAATACAAGAAAGATTCAAGACTCAAGAATGAGTAGAATAGGCTTTACTATATTTCTCATTGATGTACTTTTTAATTTCTTGAGTCAAGTCCTGTAATGGTATATGTTTATTTATGACCATGTGTACACATACTTAGGGGGAGTGAGATCCTGTCAAAACCAGAAGTTCAACTTTTGAAGAAATCGTACTGGACGATATTTATATCGTCCTGGACATCCAATATGATCTCAAAACCCTACCTGCCACGACAATTTAGGCAAGGATTTAAGAGTCAAAATTTGTTCTAATCGTCCTGGACGATCTATACATCGTACTGGACGATTTGTGCAAAATTTGTTCTGATCGTCCTGGACTATCCCAGGATCGTACGGGACTATCAGGTCAAATTCTGCACATCGTCCTGGACGATCCTGAGATCGTCCTGGACGATTTTTGGCGGTAGAATTGAGTTTTTAGGGTTTTCTGAAGCCCTCTTTTGGAGCACATCGTCCTGGACGATCCTTCGATCGTCCTGGATGATCTTTGCCGCCAGAATTGAGTTTTTAGGGTTTTCTGAAGCCGTCTTTTGGAGTACATCGTCCTGGACGATCCGACGATCGTCCTGGACGATCTTTGCCGCCAGAACTAATTTGGAAGGATTTTTGGAGCTCTTTATTTAAGCTTTCTCAAGGCACTTGATAGGTGTCTTTGGCAGCCATTGAGGCTTCGTTCTTTTGGAGAAAACTTGAAGAGAGAGCTTGAAAGGGAGAGAGGAAAGGGTGGAGTTTGAGAGGGAGAAGAGCCTGGGAAGGGTGTTTCTCGAGGGAGTGTGAGGGGGTTCACACGGTTGCTCCGGCAGGCTTGCACCTAAGTACCGTCGGATTCAAGGCTTGTCTCGAAGGAAGTTTTGGGAAGAAGAAGTGCTCTTTGGTGTCAAAGGACCCGGCTACTCCGCCGCACTGGGGAAGGTGGAAGTGATTTTGTAAGGGCTTCTCCGCCTAGCTGTGGGGGCTGAAGGAGAGACACTTTTGGTTTAGTGCAATACTTGGAGGGTGCCTCCGAGGAGTGGACGTAGGTCAGGTTGGACCGAACCACTATAAATCCGGTGTGTTCTTTCTTATTATTTTTCCGCACTTTATTTTGTTGCGATTATCTACTTGGGTGATATCTGTGATTGATCTTTTTATCGTTGTTTTAATTCGTTTCCGCTGCACGTTATAAAAAGATTTTTGTTTTGTTTCAAATATCCAATTCACCCCCCCCCCTCTTGGTTAGCCTCGGGACTAGTTCACTAGGGCTTAACATCCCTTTCGAACTTTCACACATTCTTTTTAATGATTCTTGGATTTCTACTTTTCAATCGACTCACATTGATCATTTAACCATAACTTTATCGGACCATTCTTATTTGTTGTTAAGTATAACTAAGATTAGTTTAAATACTTCTCAACCCTTTTGATTCCAAAATATGTGGCTTCTTGATGATAATTTTTTAAATATTTTGCAAAGTAACTAGAAAGCTCCTATTTTCCCATCTGATAATGTTTTTTGGTATGAATCGTCTATGGTTTAAACTTAAAAGACTTAAACAAAAATTATCCTTGTGGAATAAATGCATTTTTAAGAATATATTTACTAGTATTTTGATTGTTGAAAAAGATGTTGAAAATACTGATATGGCTTATATGCAGGACTCTTCTTTTGAGAATTTTTCCATCCTTAATGAAGCTAAGAATACTTTATTCAAACTCTAGGAAAAAGAAGAAGCTTATTGGAGGTAAAAAGCTTCTTTGAAATTTCTTGTGGAAGGTGATCGTAATACTACCTTTTTTATAACATTGCCAACCACAACAAAGTGAGTAAGCAAATCCATAAGATCATTTTCCCTGATGGTTATGTCACTGAAAACCCTGATTTGATTTCTACTTCGGGAATTAAGTACTTTGAGAAATCTTTCAACAAAGATTTTAGTTCAGATTTTAACATTGATTTCTCATTTATTCCATCTCTTATTTCTGAGGAGGATAATTTATTTTTGACTAAGAATCCTTTCGAGAAGGAAATTTGTCAAACTTTAAAAGAGATGAACGCTAATTCTGTCGCTGGCTCTGATGGTTTCACTACTAAACTTTTCAAAATACTTGGGAAATTATTAAAGAAGTCCTTGTTAACGCTATTGTTGATTTCTATATGGGTAATCCTTTACCTAAATTTTTTACTTCTACTTCTATAGCTTTAATTCCTAAATTCGGTGCTATTAATTTTTGGAATGATTATCGTCCCATCCGTTTATGTACTTTTTTCAATAAAAGTATTGCCAAAATTATTATGGGAAGGCTTTCTTTGATTCTTCCTAAAATTACTTCTTTGGAAAAAATGGGATTTGTTAAAGGTAGATCTATATTTGATAATATTTTACTCGCTCAAGAATTAGTTCATGATTTGCATGCTAAGGTTATTGGTGGCAATATAATTTTTAAAATTGATATTACTAAAGCTTATGACAATATTAATTAGGAATTTCTTTATATAATTTTAAAGCTTTTTGGCTTCAGTATGCATTTCATTAATCTGATTAAGAATAGCATTGAGCATTATTTCTTTTCTGTTATGATTAATGGTAAGCCCTATGGATATTTCAAATCATCTCATGGTCTTAGACAAGGGGATCTTTTATCTCCTAGGCTTTTCATTATTGCTGTGGAATTCTTATCACGGGGTATTAATAATCTTTTTAGGATTCATCCTAATTTGCAGTTTAGAACAGCTGGTGGTTTTCCTATTACCCATTTGAGCTTCGCTGATGATTTTATTATTTTCTTTAATGGTTCTATTAAAATGCTTTATATTCTTTTCAATTTTCTTAAGAAGTTTCAGCATACTAGTGGTCTGATTTTTAACCCCTCCAAGAGATGTTTTATTCCTGCTATATCTATATCTCCTACTCGGATTACTAGTATTGAAAGAAAATTTGGATTAATAAAAAGAAATTTTTCGTTGAAGTATTTGGGTACCCCTCTTTATAAGGGTAAAAAATGTTCTCATTTATTTGATGATATTTTTACTATTATCCACAAGAATCTTTCTTCTTGGGCTTTTAATCTCCTTTCTTTTGGTGGCAGGCTTGTTCTTATTAAGCATGTTCTTTGCTCCATTCCTATTTACTTGCTTCATACTATTTGCCCTACTTTAAATGTTTGTAGTAGAATGAGATTTTATTTAATAAATTCCTTTGGGGCGCCAAAAATGGCAAAAGTGCTATTATATGGGGTTCTTGGAATAACTTCTCGGGGGCTGTTGATGAGGGGAGATTAGGTTTTAAAAAATTTATGGATATGACCAAAACCTATTCACTTAAATTGTGGTTTTCCTTTAGAGCTAAGAAGAGTTTATGGGCCAAGTTCATGGTTTCTAAATATTGTGTTGGAAAACATCCTCTGAATTATACTTTTAAACAAGGTGATTCTTTTAACTGAAAAAGATTATGTGATATTAAGTGGGAAGCTGAACAGTTTATTCAAAGGGGTTTGGGTGCTGGCAATATTTTCTTTTAGCAAGATAAATGGTTTGGTGGTTTTTCTATTGACAATCTTTTAAACACTCACTCTACTTATGTTTGCAAAGTCAAAGAGTTAATTTTAATCATTGTTGGAATATTGCTTTACTTACTAATTTTGTTCCTGATTTTATAATCCAATTAATTCTCAATATTTTCATTCATTTGGATAATGAGGATTACATTTTGTTAATATTTCTAATGATGGTAAGCTTGCTATTTAGCAAGTTTGGAACTCTATTAGGCAAGTGCCTCATAAAGATTCTCTTTGTTTAGCTTTCTAGCATGCTAGCATACCTCCCTCTTAATGTTTTCTCTTATGGATAATTTTTCATAATTACTTGCATTTGGACTCTATTTTATTACATAAAGGTTTTTATATTATCTCTAAATGTCAATGTTGTTATCATATTGAGAATATGAATCATGTGTTCATTTAGGGTTCGATTGCCATGAAAGTTTGGTTACACTTTGACAACATGTTTAATGTGCATTCTACTACTCGGTACAACTCTGTTGTCAATTTTCTTAAGGAGTGGTTCATTCCTACTAAAGGTCAAATTAGAAATATCCTCCCTATCATTATTTGTTGGTTTTTATGGAGTAGTAGAAATGATTCTAAGCATGAGTGAATTAAAATGAATGCCTAAGTGTTATTTCTAAAGTTAAGAATAAAATTTATCAGGCTGACTACTTTAAAGGTTGTCTCCATGTTGCTTGGGTGTTTGGTTTGAATTTTTGATCTCATTCTATCGGTTTAAAAGATAGAATTATTTATTGGAAGAAACCTTTGGAGGGTTGTTTTAAGCTTAATACTGGTGGCTCTTGGAATAATTTGAATGCTGGTTGTGGTGGTACTATTAGGGATTCTAATGGTTTTGTGATTGTTTCTTTTGTGGGTCCTTCTACTGCTAAAACTGCCATTAAAGCTGAAATGGTTAGTCTTCTTTATGGTATTCAACTTTGCATTTCCTTAGGCATCACTAATATTTTGATTGAAGTGGATACTATTCTCTTAATTCATTACCTTGATGGTAATCATTCTTCCAATTCTGATAATTTTTATATATTAAGAGAAATTAAGCATTGGCTTTCCTTTATTACTTATTGTATTATTCACATTATGTGGGAAGGTAATGTTGTTGTTGATTCCCTTGCTAAAATGGGTTGTACTTTGTCGGGTTTCATTGAATTCTCTGAGTTTTCCTTACCTAGGAAGATTAAAGGGATGGCTAGATTAGATCGTGTTGGCCTCCCTTATATTCATTTTAATTAGCTTAGTTTGTTGTTTTGATTTCCTGTCTTCTATTTTTTGTTGTTGGGTTGATGTTTATTTTCTTAATTCTTCTGTTGTGGCTTTTGGTGATTAGTACTAAATTGCTTTACCTATTTTTCATTTGTTAGATTTTTTTGCCTAATGTTTTTTGCTGCCATACACTTCAGTTGAACCATTTCCTTATGTTAATCATTTGTTGTGGTTGGAAGGGTTTCTATTTTAATAGAAACAAGCTTTTCTTTGTTGTAATCCATCTGATTTGCTCTTTTATCCGTTGTAAGAAAGATTTTATTAGTTGTCCAGTCTCTTTTCAAGTGCAGTGGTCGGATGTGTTAAGATTTTATTCATGTATTGGTTTTGATCTTAGTGAAATACAGTTATTTCCTTTTCTTCATATGTCGAATTTCAGAGTTGCAATCGATAATAATGGTTTGGGTTTGAGCAATTATTGGATCTTTTGGTCTCCTGATTTGAACCTTAAATGTTGCTCTTCTTCTCCATGGATTTACTTAATCTGGAAGAATTTTTTGATCCATGACCTTCTATTAAAGTCTGTTGGCTCTATGGATGGTCAAACTAATTGGGATTGTGAGTGGTCTCTTTGGTGTGGCTAGAACTCTTGCTGCTTAATGAACCTTGGATTCTTTATTTTGGTTTTCTTGGTTTATGGGTAGGTGGCCTGGAATTCAGAGTGATGCGATTGCTATCATGGATGTTCTCACCTTTTGCTGGTATGCATGTTTTGGGAGTGCAAGAGTGCGTTTGGGATGAGAATGGAGTGGCATTTGGGTTCTCCTCATGATAACGCTATAGTTACTACTTCCTGAGCTCTCCTAACCCAACTATTTTCATATCCAATTTTCTGGATTAGTTTCACTCCTTATTTTGGCATATCTATACTATTTTGAGAGATGATTTTATTGGGGATTATGGCTGGTATGCTAATTTCCCTTTGGATGATGGTTGTTTCAATCTTTATTTTACTGTTAGGGTGAGGTATATTGATATTAATAGCACCTTTGTTTGGTGGGACTGGGAACCGTGGTAGGTTGTCTCTTGGCTTTGTGCTGGTTGTTTGCTGTGGAGGACTACTATAGCTATTTGGTTTACTTTGGCTATTAATTTTGATGGCTATTTCAATCTTTATTTAAATGTTATGGTGAGGTATGTTAATATTAATAGCACCTTTGTTTGGTGGGACAGGGAATCGTGGCTGGTTGTCTCTTGGCTTTGTGTTGGTTACTTGTTGTGGAGGACTGCTACAACTTTTTTGTTTACTTTGGCTGTTAATTTTTGGTTTCTTGGTTGGATTTCTTCCTTTTGGCTAGGTGCCGTCTATTCCAGGTTCTAATTATGTTGTTGTTGCTGTAGCCTGGATTTTAATTATGGATTATCATACTACATTTCTAGTCTTGGTTTTGCTCAAGTTTGGTCTACCTGCTCTTAGTCCTGCTTTAATGTGGCGTATTTTCCATGTTCCTTTCGGTTATACTTATTATTTGAGCATTTGGTATTCTAATATCTTGTTTTGTAATGGGAGCTTATAGATGGCCATTTACAAGTTATTCTTCAATGTTACTGAATGGGTGTCCTACACCTATATTTTCTATAAGTCTAATTGGATTCAAATTTTAAATAGTTACAATCCGCTGTGTTATTTCCATGTGTTGTTTTGCTTGTTTTGTCTTTGCAGTCATTATTTCGTGCAGGTTCTTTGGACTAAAGCTTTTGTGGACAAGTTGATTAATTTTTGCAGGAAGTGTGTGCTGTAAGTCTACTTTATGGCCTTCCTTTTTTGGGTGTTGTCTACTTGCAGCCCTAGAATGTTATTAGGAATTTTTGTAAATCATAGTAAAGGGGACCATTAGCTCTTAAGTTTTTCTTTAACTTTTTTTGTAGCTCAGTCGAGCAATAGTGAGCTGAAGTTCCTCCTTAAGGACCTTGCAATCTTTCTTTTTAAATAAAGCGTAGGCCCTATAGCAGGTCCCCCCCCCCCCCCCCAAAAAAAAAAAAAACTTTTTGTAAAGTCCATTTTAGAACGCAAAATCAGCTCCTCACTATTTATTTGATCTTAATAAAGCTCTTTTTAAAATTTTATAAAAGTCCATTCAGCCATTTTCAAGTTTGATATGCACTTCATCATTAGGGTTTCAAATAAATGTTCTATAAACTATACAATATTTGAGCAGTTGATTTCTTGATCAACAGCTCAGATCGCATCGTTCGATCATTCATCCAAACCACGTGATTCGATCTGTCATTCCATCTACCGTCTGACACGATCTGGACCCTTCATCCCAAATTACGGATGATCGATTGGTCATCGCGCTCCACCTACATGGTTAAGTGCCACGACACTTATTTTCGAGCCGCCGTCAATCATTAGTAGTGATTGCGTAGCGATGCAATCATTACTTATGATTGAGTGCTGCCTCGCATTAATGATCAATCAGAGCGTGATGCGTGGCCCACCGCTGCCACCGCTGTTTTCTAATTAATAAAACTTTTTTTAAATAATTTCACTTATTTTATTTTCTATTTTTAATTAATATTATCTTATATAAAAATTCAAATAATATAAAACTTGGCCCAAATATTCTTAAGCATATTTCTGACCTCCAGTAATTTTCTTATATTTATTTGAGCTATATTTTAGTAGTTATTAAATTTCCAAGTTTAAGGGTGCTTTTATATTTCATATAATTTAAAATTATATTATAGATAAATTTTAATTTGATGGCATGTACAGAGGTATTCATTGGAGTCATTAAATAGAGCTTTATCATCATTAAATGAATTTAATGGAGAATGTTAAGTGTTTAGAGAATGATTGCATCATGATTATCCCTTGATTGAATTTTCAAATAATAAAGTTATATTTTGACTTTAATATTTGGAAATTCATTAATTTTTATTTCATTCCTCATAGATTTAATACACTATGCTCATGATTGTTTGATATGATTGTAATTAGTGTTCAAGGATTAGAGAACTTGATTTCAATCCTATGCAATCTAGTGACACTTAGGAACAAAAATTAAGGTTGTGTCTTAGTAAATTTATTCAAATTTAGGACTCACCATACACATCCATTTTTGGATGAAACAAAACATAGAAAACTTATGTCATAGCCCCTTGATCTAATACACTTTGATTGGACACAAATTGATCTTCAAACAACAATTAAATTCACTTAACCCTTAATTAAAAGTTTAAATTTAAATAAATCTAATAAATCAATTAAAACACTTAAAAATTAAAATTCAACTTCAATTAATTCTAAATCAATTTTAAAATCATGAAACAATCATATCTAAATTTTAATCTCATTTAATTATAATTAATAATTAAAATACCATTAATTAATCATTAATTAAATAAAATTCATTAAAATTTATTTAAATTCGAATAAAATTCAAAATTATAAAATAAATCAAAATAAAATAAAATAAAATTTAGAAATTATTAAATTCAATTTAAAAAATCTTTTAAATAAAAATGTAATTTCCTAATTCTTTAATTGAATAATTCCATTAATAATTCATTAAATATTATAATTAAAATTCAAAAAATATATTAAAATTCTAATAAAATAAAATAAAACTTAGAGATTGATATTTCAATTTAAAATAAAATTTCTTAAATAAAATTTAATTTTAATTCATTAATAATTAATTAATAAATCATTTTCATTAATAATTAATTAAATATAATAATAATAAATTCAAAATTACATTAAAATTTGAATAAAATTAATTAAAAATCTGAAGTTTGTAATTCAAATTTAAATAAAAATTTTTAAATATAATTTAATTTTTAAATTAATTTTTAATTCATTAATTAAATAAATTCATTTATAATTAATTAAATCAACAATAAAAAGATTAATTAGATATTTCACCCACGCAGTTAATCACAGTAAAAAATAAAGTGCAGAAAATAATCAGAAAGAACACACTAGACATTATAGTGGTTCGATCCAACCTGACCTACATCCACTCCCCGAAAACTTCCTTTCCAGGTACTGCACTAAACCTTTAATGACTCTCCTTTAGCCCCCATAGCTAGGTAGAGAAGCCCTTACAAAATCTCTTCCACCAACCCGGTGCGGCAGAGGACCGTAATCCTCTCATAGGCAGAGAACCTCAAATCCCTTTCACCTTCCCCAGTGCAGAGTAGTCGGGTCCTTTGACACCAAAGAGATCTTCTTCTTCCCAAAACTTCCATCAAGATAAATCTTGAATCCGATGGTACTAAGGTGAAAGCTTACTGGAGTAACCGTGTGAAAGACCCTCCACACTCCCTCGAAACCCCCTCCAAGGATCTTCTCCCTCTCAAACTCTACCCTTTCCTCTCTCCCTTTCAAGGCTCTCTTTTTAAGTTTTCTCCAGAAGAAAAATGACTCAATGTATGCCAAAGACACATACAAAGTCTTAGGAGAAATCTTAAATAGAGGGCTTCAAAAAACCCTAAAAACTCAATTCTGTCGTCAAAGATCATCCTGGATGATCATGTATGATTAGTTCAAAATAGCCCCATTCAACTAGTATGATAAGCATTGCCCTATATAATTAGTTTAAATATTTTGTACTGATTATCCAGGATAATTTGTGATCATCCAATATGATCAAAATATCAAATTAAGTATATTTTATTGACTAATTACAGGTCTAATTTAGGCAAAATTATTATAGATCATCCAGTATAATGTAGATCATCCTGGATGATTAGTACAATAATTCAGTCTTAAAATCTTACCTAAATTATGATTGGCGTCTAGGGTTTTGAGATCGTAATAGATTGTCCAGGATAATATTCAATAAGTTAATCGTATAGTATGATATAAATCATACAATGAGATTTATTCAACATTTGAACTTCTAGTTTTGACTCAATCTCACTCCCCCTAAGTGTGTGTGTGCATGGTCACTAAGCAAGTATACACCCTTACAGGACTTGACTCAAGAAATCAAAAGTACATTAATGAAAATTATAAATTTCTTTACAGCATAACTTATTCTACCCAATCTTGAGCCTTATATTTTCATTAGATGGTGCATGGTGTTCCTGAAATATTAGTATACACACAAACAAATATGCATTACAAATATTAGGAGACATAATGATGAGAGCCATGTTAAAAATCTGGGCCCAAGTACTATAATTTTGATGATAATAAATATTACTATTTCTTTACTTTTGCTATTCTATAATTTCTACCTTTGTTTGCCTCACTTACTAACCTGTTAGGTCCACAGGTTCACTTGGAATGTCAATCAGCTCAAGATCAGGTAGACTAAGATTGAGTCAGTTTGTAATTTCTATTTCAATGCATCTTTTACCTTTTCTTGAATCAAATATACTATGATGAATCTTGAAGCTAAGTAACCTTGCACACACACACTCAGGGGGAGAAATTTTGTGAGTTAGAGAGTTTTTTGGTTTTTGATCATATCATACAGGATGATTAGTTAAAAATAGAAACCCTAATTAGGGCATCCTTGATTACTAAGTTAGATTAACTCATCATCTTGGATGATTTATATCATACAAAACAATAAATACAGCTCAAAGAAAATAGTTGCCAATCACATTTTAGGCAAGATTTTATAATTCAAAATTTGTTCTAATCATACAGGATGATCCATATCATCCTAGATGATCCATGATAATCACGCCTAAAATAATCCCTTGATTAGGGGATTAAATAGGGTTAAATTGATCAATCACATCATACAGGATGATTAGAAACCATCATCCTAGACGATCAGAGCTCTGCATGGTACGATAATTAATCGCCACCTATCGTACATGATGAAAGCTTTAACTTTTTAGCTAATCATCCTGAATGATACCTCTACATCGGACTGGACAAACTGTGTCCTGCATGGGATGATAATTAATCGCCATCCATTATACTGGACAATCAATAGCCACTACTGAACTAATTATATAGGATGATAGAAATATTATACTGGATGATTCATTCAAATACTTGAACTGATCGTATAAGGAAATGCTGATCATATTGGCTGAAAGTGCTATTTTGTACTAATCGTACATGATGATATTTGAATCATCCTGGACGTTCTTTGTCACCAAATATAAATTAGGGTTAATTTTAAGCCTCCTATTTAAGCTCTCCTAAATCCTGCTAAGCAAATCTTTTATTATTTTTCTAATCCAAGAGACCTTAGAGGTTTGGTAGAGTTTGGGAGAGAGAGAGAGAGAGGATCTTGTGAGGGGGGAGTTTATGAGGGGATTCATAAAGGTTGCTCCAAGTAAGGATTCGATCATCTTCTTCATTCTTCATCCTTGGTTCCTTGGTGGCTCTGGGGAGATGATCATCAGCATCAGATCTGGGTTCTCTGCCTACTCTAATTGGGAGTAAAAGGATTGTCAGGTTATCTACCTACTCTAGAAAGGAGTAAAAGGATTTTGGGTTCTCTGCCTTCACTAGGAGGGTGAAAAAGGATTCAAGGTTCTCTGCCTCATTGGGTCAGTGGAAAGATTTTGTAAGGGCTTCTTTGCCTTGCTTTGGAGGCAAAAAGAGAGACACTAACTAATTAGTGCAATACCTAGAACAGGAGGATCTAGGGAGTGGAGGTAGGTCAGATTTGACTTAACCACTATAAATCTACTGTGTTCTTTCTACTTATTTTTTTCACATTTATTTTCACTTATTTCTGTGATTTGATCTGTGATTGAAATCTCTAATTTTGATTATCTTCTTCCGCTTAAATTATTTGTGTTTAAAATATTTAAAAAGATTTCTCTTTTTATTTAAAGAATTTTTAAAATACTAATTCCCCCCCTCTTGGTTAGCCTCAGGCTAGTTCTATAGGGTTTAACACCCCTCTCAAACTTTCAAGTGGCATCAGAGGGGGATTCATAAAATCAAGTTTTAGAAAACTTTTAAATTTTGATCAATGGCTAACTTTGGTAATTACAACACTGTGGAAGGATATTCAATCATATGACCACCTCTATTTGATAATAGACCTTTTAATTTTTTGGAAAACTTGCATGTCCATCTTTTTATAATTAATTGATTATCTCATGTGGATGCTTATTAAGGATGGATATTCTGCACCATTTAGATTAGTAGATGGAATTAAAACTTAATTACCTTTTACTGAATGACTTTAGATGATAGAGATTTAGCACAATTGAATGCCAAATGTCTGAACTGTTTCTTTTGTGCATTAAAGTCTGAAGATTACATACGTGTCTCTACTTATTCTACTAGAAAAGAAATTTGGGACAGATTATGCATAACTTATGAAGGAACAACTGAAATTGAACAATCTAGGCTGAACATTTTTCTTCATGACTACGAACTCTTTCGCATGAAATCTAGTGAATTAATTTTTGAAATGTATACTAGGTTTACATAGATTATTACTACTTTGCATGCCTTAGAAAGAGAACTTACGAATTATGAAAAAGTAAACAAGATTTTATGATGTTTGTCTTCTTCGTTTGATGCAAAAATTTCTGCCATTATTGAATCTAAGGATATGAATACTTATTCAACAAGCAAGGAGTGAACCAAAGGCAACTTGATACAGGTGACAAGAAAAAGGAGAAAACTATAGCCTTAAAGGCTAATGATTCTAACACTGATCCTTCTGGTTCTGATGATGATGACTTTGCTTTAATAACAGGATAGTTTAAAATCTTCTTAAGGAAGAAACAAAAGTATCATTAGAAGTGAAATAAAGGTAAGAGTAATAAAAATCTTAAAGTTTCTTCTGATATTATCTATTTTGAATGCAGGAAGCCAGGGCATCTGAAGTTTGATTGCCTAACTTTGAAAGCTCAACCAAGCAAGGAAAAGGGTAAAGAAAAACTTAAGTTCAAAAAGGACAAGAAAAGGATCTAGAAGGTGTTCTATGTAGACTCAGTAATAGACTCTTCTAAAACTGAAGCAGAATAGGAGGTAACAAACCTGTGTCTATTGGCTGATGATCATCTTGATCACTCTGATCAAGAAGAGGTATGTGAGCTTACATATGATCAATTATTTGTAGTTTTTTAAAGAATTTATTCTTCATATAGGAAGCTCATGAAAGCACATGCTAGCCTCAAAGTTGAATTTTAAATTTTTAGAAAGAGTATGAATGCTTAAGAAAAGATCACTTCACTCTAGATAGCAATCACATGGCTTTATTAGATGAATTCAATGAATTAAATAAAAAGTATTCTGATTTAATCACTGAGCATGATTCATTAAAAATATTGCTTGTTGAATTAGAAATTGCATTCAAGGAATTAGAAACTCTTGTATCTGATTTAGAGAGTAGGGGGCATGCACTGAGAATGGAAAATTTAATTCTTGAATGTTCAAATAAATTTTTTGATGTCGAATTAACTGCTTTCATGGAAAATAAAAAACCACCATCACTTGAAGAATTTCATGCATAATCATCAAAGCATGCAACATCCAAACCTAGGAAGAGGCACCATCACCCATGTAGATTAGTTAACCCCTTTCCTGGAGTTAGATATTTTTCTTGTGGCATGCTAGGACATATCTCCCATACTTGCACCATTCATCATAGTACACATTGGATGTTGAGACCAAAATTACAAAATTTATAGCATATTATGCATACATTTCATTCTCTTTCCATAAGAAGGAACCCAAATCTGTTTGGGTTTCTAAATCTAATATTTGATTATTTTGTAGGTGTGTTCTCACAAAAGGTCAAATGAGAGTATGTGGTACCTGAATAGCGAATGTTCAAGGCATATGACTAGAGATTCAAATCAATTTATTTCGCTGGAGACTAGGGCATGAGGCAAGATTACACTTGGAGACAACACCACTAGGAGAGTGGTAGGAACATGTATAATTAGTGATTCAAAAAATTTTATCATTGATAATATTTTTCTTGTAGATAGACTGAAACAAAATCTGCTCAGCATCAGTCAACTCTATGATAAAGGCTTCAGTATAAAATTTCTGTCGACTTGCTATATTATAAGCTTAAATGACAAAATTATTTTGCAAGAAAAAAGGAATAAAAATGTTTACATGCTGGATCTAAATTACTTTAAAGATAATATTGCTATTTGCTTAAAAATAATTACTGATGAATCATGGTTGTGGCATAGGAGATTGTGTCATACAAGCATGAAAAGCCTTAGGAAGATCACCCAAAATGACTTAGTGAGAGGTGTCCCTAAATTAGAATTTACTAAGGACCACCTATGTGATGCCTGTCAGTTAGGAAAACAAGTAAAATCCTCATTCCACTCAATCAAAGACCTTACCACCAGCAAACCCTTAGAAGTCCTGCACATGGATCTCTTTGGACCTATCAGCACTTCAAGCATAGAAGGGAAAGTCTATGGGTATGTGATAGTCATTGATTATTCAAGATTTACTTGGGTTAGATTTTTATCTCATAAAATTGAATCATTTTGGGAGTTTAGATCTTTTTCCACTTGAATTCAAAGGAAGCTAAGTTGTGAGATTGTAATAATTTATAATGATTATGGTGGAGAATTTAAGAATGAAATATTTGAATAATTTTGTAAGGAGCATGGGATATATCATAATTTTTTAGCTCCTAGGACCCCTTAGCAGAACGGGGTAGCTGAAAGGAGGAACTAGACGCTAGTAGAAGCTGCTAGAGCCATATTAGCTGAATACTCACTTCCTAAATACTTTTGGGCAGAAGTGGTGAATATAACCTATTATATTCTGAATAGGGTAAATCTTAGATCTAAGCTGAATAAGACACCCTATGAAATTCTAAAATATAGGACACCCAACCTCTCTCACCTTCATATCTTTGGAAGTAAAGTGTTTATTCTGAATAATGAGAAGTCTCAATTAGGGAAGTTTGACCCAAAATTTGATGAAGGAGTGTTCCTAGGTTACTCAAGTGTTGGGAAATCCTATGGAGTCTTCAATAAAAGAACACTAGTAGTTAAGGAGACCACTCATGTTATATTTGATGAATCTAATAATTTTAGAGGGTCTATAGTAGAAGAAGAAGAGGTTATAGAAGTCACCCAAAGAGTTGAATCTATAAATCTTGACGAAATGAAAGAACCTGATGTTTCTTTTCCTAGAGAATGGAGATATTTCTCAAGTCATCCTAAAGAACTGATCTTATGAGACCCATCTGAAAGTGTTAGAACTAGGCATGGACTTAAAAAAGAAGTAAACCACTCTGTCTTCATTTCAATGGCTAAACCCACCAACATCAATCAAGCCCTTTTTGATGAATTCTGGATCCTATCCATGCAAGAGGAACTAAACCAATTTGTTATGAATGATGTCTGGGAGTTAGTAGAAAGACCTAAGGACCAGAGTGTAGTAGGAACCAAATAGGTCTTTAAGAATAAAATGAATGATTCTGGTGTGATGGTTAATAATAAGGCACGATTAGTGGCTAAGGCGTATAACCAAATATAAGGGATTGATTTTTAGGAAACTTTTGCCTCTGTAGCCCAATTAGAAGCCATTAGAGTACTACTGGCCTTTGCTTATTATAAAGGATTTAAGATTTTCCAGATGGATATCTTTTTAAATGGGGTAATAAAAGAAGATGTGTTTGTAGAGCAACCCCCAGGATTTGAGAATTTCCAATTTCTAAATAATATTTTCAAATTAAAAAAGGCTTTGTATGGATTAAAACAGGCACCCAGGGCATGGTATGAGAGGCTTAGCATATTCCTACTAGAAAGAGAGTTTGTTAAGGGACCATAGACACCACCCTTTTTCTGAGAAGAGTAGGAGATGAATTACTCATTGTTTAGATCTATGTTGATTATATACTTTTTGAATCTTCTGATAAAAATTTATGTGATGATTTTTCTAAAATAATGAGTAAGGAATTTGAGATGAGTATAATGGGAGAATTATCCTACTTTTTGGGGTTTAGCATAACGTAAATAGATGATGGAACTTTTCTTAATCAGTTAAAATACATTAAGGACATCTTGAAGAAATATGAAATGGATATAGCCAAGCCAATAAACACTTCCATGAGCTCTAGTGTTCAATTAGATAAAGACTCAAATGGAAAATAAGTTGATCAAAAGAAATACAGAGGAATAATTAGATCATTGCTTTACTTAACTACTAGCAGATCTAATATTATGTTTAGTGTTTATCTCTGTGCTAGATTTCAGGTTGATCCAAAAGAGTCTCACCTGACCGCTATTAAGAGAGTCCTTAGATATCTTTTAGGGACCCAAGACTTAGAAATTTGGTATCCTAGGCATAACACTTCTTTTAAAATTATAGGATATTCTTATTCAAATTTTATAGGATACTGAGTTGATAGAAAAAGTAGTTTTGGGACATGTCAAATTATAGGACATACCTTAGTCTCTTGGTCCAATAGAAAGTAGAACTCAGTTGCCCTGTCCACTACCGAAGCTGGGTATATAGCCTTTCGAAGTTGTGTGGCCCATGTCCTTTGGCTAAAGCAACAAATTCTAGATTTAGGACTTCCTGTAGGCACAATTCCAGTCCTATGTGATAACACTAGTGTCATCTATATTTTTAAGAACCCAATCCAATACTCCATGACCAAACATATAGACATCAGGAACCACTTCATTAGGGACTATATTACCAAAGGAGACATAGAGCTACAACATATAGCCACTAAAAACTAACTTACAGATATCTTCACAAAACCACTGGCATTTGAAACCTTTAGCACCTTAAGAACGAGATTAGGTGTAATAGATATTCATGCTTGAAAATGATGCTTTCTATCTATGTTTTTATTTTTCTTATTTTTTTTATTTTTTTTATTTCTTCTGTAAGTTTTATTGTGAGTGTCTTTCTTGCTAGGATTTATTTATTTGTTGATCTCTTTTTTGAATTTTTGCTTTATGTTTTTGATTTTCTGTTGTTCTTTTCAGTTTTAAAATTAAATCACTGCTCACTTATGCTGATGAACTTGCTTTTTAAATGAAATTTTTGCCTTATTTTTATTTAGAAGCTTGTTAGCAGTTATTGACTCCTCTATAACAGTTAAAGGAAGAAACATTGATGATTGTTTCTCTTCCTCTAACTCCTTTTTTGGTGTATTTTTCTTTTTGAATCAAAATCTTTTTCAAAATTAAAAAGTTGGATTTTGAAATAGAGATCTATTTTACCTTCCTATAGTAATCTATCTCATATGAGTAGTGTTCCAAATCATTAAATCACTTTCATGTTTTTTTAATCAGGTGGTTACATTTATCATATGAGAATGATTCTATTTTGTGGTTTACTTTTCCTTATCTAAGAGAGTGAGATTTTCTTCTCTTATATCTAGAAGATAATCTAACAACTAAGAGTCTTTTAGAGGTCTTGAAAGAAAGAAAGCTCATAAAAGATGTACAAAGTGCACCACTCAACTAAAAAAGAGGCACAAATGGAGCCCAACACTGAAAAGATGAACAATATTCACCAATTAATTGTAAGATACATAAAGTATATCAAAAATTAAAAGATGCACAAAGTATGCCAAATAAACTAAAAAGAGGCACAAAATGAGCCCACAAAGAAATAAGCTTCCTTCTCTTTCAATTCTTTAAAAATCTTAGAAGAATTTATGTGCCACTTAATATATTCAAACACTTGAGATTGAAAATCATAATTTCTGGTTCTTTACTTTGCAATACTATTTTATCAGATATTTTTCTAGAACGAAGCTTGAAATGATCACTTTCTCTTATCTAATTTCTTTTCTTTTGAATTAAATTTTTGTTTAAAAGGAATTTGAACATGTAAGGTGCCGAGGTAGGGTTTACAAAAATCAATTTTCCAATTTTTTCTGGATATCAGTGTTGTCGATTCATTTCTTTTCGAGTTTTTAAATTTAAATTTGAGGTAAAAATTATCATTTACTGGAGCTGATTGATTTAAAAAAAAACTTTATTTTTGTTTTAATGATTGATGGTTATCTATCTTTTGTTTTGCTCCATTATTGTGTTTGGGTAGTTTTAGTTGATTTTTAGTAATTTGGATCCTCTCCATCATCCAATTCTTCCAATTTTTTTCCATCGTCTTGGACGATCCAAATCATCTTGGACGATCTGATCAAATTACTATTTAATCTACATTCTATGGCTGATCTGAATCTATTATTGGTAATCATCCTAGACGATCCACTATTCATCTTGGACAATCCACATGGCATAAGTCATTGGACAAATTGAATGTGTTAAGCCTATCCATTATTGCTCATCGTCCTGAACGATCCACCTATTCGTACTAGACGATCCACATGGTAGAAGTCACTGGATGATTTGAATGCTGTTAGGATGATTCATTATTGCTCATTATCCTGGACAATCCACTTATTCATCCTGGACGATATATCAAGTCAATGATCATCCACCTGACTCCTCGGGGACATAGTCCTGTGTCTAATCATCTTGGATGATATATGATCATCCTGGACAATAAGACCAACATTTTGATCGATCGTCAAGATGACACTATTACACCTGATCATCTTGGATGATATCACGATCATCCTGGATGATCCTCCCATTTCTATTTAAACTAGCCAAACTCTTTGAAATCTACATACCATCCCATTCTTCTCAATCTTCAACAAAGTCTCTTAAGCCCTTCCTTCTCTAAATGTCTAGGGGCAAATGATCGGGCACTGGTTGGAAGTTCCTCTCACAGAAATATCAACCCTCGCTTCACAGAAGTTGCTGATGAGGAAGCTTATTAGCGGTACAAAGCTGCAAGGATCAAAGATTCCAAAATTGTCAACTAGGAAGTCTTGACCTTCCAGGCACTAAGCATTTTTGCACACACCAACCATGGTTTCATCCTTACACTCGCCTAATGTAGAACTCCTTTCTGAATTTTTTGCCAGCCTTCACATTAATAGTGAGGGCACTACCCTCCAGTCTTACATAAATAGAAGGCCTGTTAAAAGTATGTATCAGGATTTTCATGAACTCTTCCACCTTTCCACAACTTGTGAGAAAGTCCACCAAGT
Source organism: Dendrobium chrysotoxum (assembly GCA_019925795.1). Classification (NCBI taxonomy): domain Eukaryota; kingdom Viridiplantae; phylum Streptophyta; class Magnoliopsida; order Asparagales; family Orchidaceae; genus Dendrobium; species Dendrobium chrysotoxum. The sequence goes on along the minus strand of CM034310.1, from coordinate 19,093,270 downwards.
CGCATCTTACACTAAGTATAACTGGTCATAAGTGAATATTATCCTTAGGTAATCCAACGTGAACTACCACATAGCCCATGTTAGCACCTTAGTTCAGATGCCCATATCATCCAGCACATTCTTAGGAACTCCATAATTCCCAAAGCTAATGATAGGTGTTGACCTTGATTTCCTCAAATCCCCCCTCCCTTGAGTTCAGGGGGTCAGACCCAGTACATTGGGCCCAGACCCATGCCCTGGGTCAACTTGGTTGACCAGGTTAACCCAGGTTGACCCATTAAGCCCAAATAAGCCCAAATCAAATTCAAATCACTTCCAACCTACCCTTGACTCAATCCCCCACCTCCTTGGACTCATTTAACCAGGTTGACCAAGTAAACCCATGGCTTGGTCAACCCAAGCCTTATCGGGTCAAATTTGACCTATTTAGGTCAAATTAAACCCCTTTTAATGCATTTAAATGTTTCCTAATCATCTCTAATGTAAACCACAACCAAGGATCATGATTTCCCTCCTAATTAGCCTTAGATATGATATGGGACATTGATCAAAGGGCTAGGGTTATATATAGAGCTATGAGGGTTACTTAGAAGGGACTTTTTCAATTGCTCTCTGGCCAAGCATCCTCAGACCTTGAGATTTGGTAAGAGAGCTCCCATGACCTCCCTCTACTTTCCCCAAGCCAAAGACCACCGGTCAAAGCTGTCGGCAGCTAGTTTCCAGCGACCCGAGGCTTGAGACATCCCAAGGAAGATTCCCATCGATCCAAGGCATATCAAGGCTCAATTTCAACCAGAGAAATACTCATAGATAGTCTACAAGCGCAACTGAACTCAAATCCCGAAGATCCAACAGTTACATCTCTTAAAAACCCTAGACCTAGGTCACTATGTTTGGAGTTAACTAGCTTTACAAAAATCACATTTTAGATCGTACAAACTATCCCACATGATTTCTCTTCATGAGTAGAGGCTATGTTTCAAATTTCATTCGATTTGGTGCACCCGATCGAGAGAATGAGGATGAAAACCCAACCTAGGGTTTGATTTACATAATGCATGCGTTACGTGTGATCTGAGCCACTGATCTTATGATCAATGGTTCAGATCTCGTTGTTTCATGGCTTTCATTCGACTGTGGATCCGATCCCATAGTCAGTGGTTCCATCCAGCGCGATCTCGACCGTAAATCCTAAACTGCGGACAATCAGATAGCTCCGCGCCTGCGTCCGACGCAGTTTAGTGATTGGCGCTGATTTCGATGCCACGGCAATATTGCCAATGATTGTGTGAAGATGCAATCATTGGCAATGATTGCAAATCACGTCCGCGATTTGAACCACCTAATGGGAGCTCACCACGTAGCAGCCGCCGCCACCACCATTTTATTTAAAATTAATTATGTTTTTATTTTTAAATGCTTTTTAAACCTAGTTTTCTTCAAAAATTTATTTAAAACTTTTTTTAAATCTAAAAATCACATATTATATATCAAAATTTTTAAAATTTATTTTTTTTTAAATTTAAAATTAAAATTATTTTAAAACATTTAATATATTTTGAATAATTTAAAAATCCTCAATTATTGAATATTTAATTTATTTTAATTATAATTGTTCATTAAATATCTTTCAAAATTAAATATTCTTTTAAAATACTTTAAATAATTCTTCCTAAACATTTAAGATATTTTATTTTAAATTTTGAATTAATTTTAAGGCATTTACTTAAATACCCTAAATAATTATTATTATTTTTAATTATTTTTTATATATTTAATTAGTATTTAATTTAAATATTAATTTAAAATATTTTAAAATTTTAAAACATATATTAAAATATCTTAAATAATAAGAGGATTAGAGTTAGGGTATTTTAATTAATAATTATAATTTATTTAAGATATTTCTTAAATATTTTAAATAAGCTTAACTACTTGAATATTTAAAATATTTAATTTAATATTAATTTAGATACCTTTTTAAATATTCATGAACAAGCTCTATAGTAGGCCCGTATTTGGCGAACTGACATACCTCAAACCCAATAAGGCTTGGGTTATATTGAAAGGATCAATTCACTCATGCCAATATTCATGCTATCTCTCACTCATACCTAGTTATTTCTCTTGTTGATGAAGAAGACCCAGATGATGTTGAGGATAGGGTTCTTGATGCTCCACACAAGTTCGAAGATGGCACCACTTCCACCATGGATAAATTATGTGAGGTAAACTTAGGTACTTAATCAGACCCTAGGCCTATTTTTTATAGTACCCTACTGTCTGACTCAGAGGCTCAAGATTACATCAAGCTACTATCAGAGTTTATAGATTACTTTGCCTAGAATTATATTGAGATGCCTGGTTTAAATCTAGAGGTAGCAGTCCACAAGCTGGCCATCAAGCCTGATGTAATCCCTGTCAAATAATCACCTTGTAGAATGAGATTGGAGATCGAATAATAGGTTATCACTAAAATTAAGAAGCTTATAGAAGCTGGGTTTATTCACGAAGAGAAATATCCTACTTGGCTTGCCAACATAGTCTCAGTCTGGAAGAAGAATGGACGGATTCATATTTGTATTGAATTCCGTGATTTGAATAAGGCATGCCCTAAGGATGTTTTCCCTCTTCCTATGCCCGAGCTTATGGTGGATATAGCTTCATCCCATAGCATATTCTCCTTCATGGATGGTTCATCTGGTTACAATCAAATAAAGATAGACCCCGAGGAGGAGAAGTTTATTGTATTCCGTACACCTATAGGTGTATTTTTTATAAGGTGATACCCTTCGGTCTCAAAAATGTCAGGGCCACCTATCAATGTGTTATGACTATTATCTTCAGTGAGATGATACACGAGCAAGTTGAATGCTATGTGGATGATCTAGTGATGAAAAGCTAGGTCTGTGGAGATCACCTTCGAGATCTGCGAATCATTTTTGAACGCCTACGCAAGTATGATTTAAAGATGAATCCTTTGAAATACACATTTGGTGTTACTTCAAGAAACTTTCTAGGGTTTATAGTTCATTATCGTGGTATTGAGATTGATCCTTCTATGATCAAAGTCATAGTAGATTTAAAGCCTCCTAAAAGTCTTACCCAGTTGAGATCTTTTCAAGGTAAGCTCGCTTTCTTGCAGAGATTTATCTCAAATCTTTTTGGGAGATGCCATCCCTTCACTGCACTTATAAAGAAGGATGCTCATTTTCATTGAGATGAGCATTGTCAGGAGGTCTTTGAGAGTATAAAGTACTACCTGATGAACCCCCCTATTTTAGCTGCACCCATCCTAGGGAGGTCCTTAATTCTATACACTATGGCCCTGGATGAATCCTTGGGTGTACTTTTGGCTCAAGAAAATAAGGAAGGCAAGGAAAATGCCTTGTACTACCTCAGTAGGAAATTAATACCTACAGAGCAAAAATACCAGCTGATGGAGAAGCAGTGTCTGGCTTTGATCTTCACAATACAAAAGCTTAGACAATACATGCTTTCATAAAAGGTTAACTTGATTTCTCAAGTCAACCCCTTATAGTATTTGATGACCTGTCTGACCCTCTTAGGTCATTTAACATGTTGGTCTATGATCCTACTATAATTTGATAATACTTTTCTCCCTCAGCAAACCGCCAAAGGATAGGCTCTAACAGACTTTCTTGCCGCTCACCCGATTCCTGTGGATTCCCCACTCAACAATGATCTACCTGATGAATTAATCATGAGTGTGGATGAACAATAGTCCCCTACTTGAGAGTTCTACTTTGACAGTACATCATCCGTTAAAGCCTCAAATCCGAATGAAACTACCACATTTAGGGTAAGTTTGGGCCTTATTTTTGTATCCCCTGAAGGTCACACCCTTAAATTCTACTACAGTCTTTTAGAACCTTGTACTAATAATGAAGTTGAGTATGAAGCTCTAATTTTTGAGCTTGAGTTGGCCATTAAGATGAATATTAGGCGGGCGAAGATCTTTGGAGACTCCCAACTAATCATAAATCAAGTAGAAGAAGTCTTCAAAGTACTTAAGCCTGAGCTCTTATGTTATTACAATAAAGCAATGGAGCTCTTGTGCTTAATCCCTGAACTAACGTTGGCTAAAATCCCTCGGTCTACAAATGGTAAAGCAGATGCCTTTGCCAAGTTAGCAAAAGAATTAGCTAAACCTACTAGAAACTTAGTGTCCATTGTTGTCTAGTATCGTTAAGCCCTGTACCCTACAAATTTGTCTTCTCCTGATCAGACCCTCATAGTGTTTGTGATTGAGGAAGAGTCAGATTGGAGAATCCCCTTTATTAAATATTTGAAGCAAGGCAGGCTTCCAGATGATCGCTCTCTTATCGCTCAGATTAGGAAGAGAGCTCTATCATTTATATATGTAAATGACACCCAATGTTGATGCTCTTTCGACCAAATGTGGTTACGTTACCTCAATAATGAGGAGGCTCGTACGGTCATGGGTGAGATACATGAAGGGATTTGCGATGCTCATCAGTTCGGATAAAAAATGAAAAGCAGAATTAAACACCTTGGTTATTATTGGTCGACTATAATCTGTGATTGTATGGAGCATGCTAGAAAGTGCCACCAGTGCTAGATTCATGGCACAGTGATTCACCAACCCCCTAATCCACTACACCCTACTATATCATCTTGGCCATTTGAAGGTTGGGGCATGGATGTAGTGGGTCTTATCGACCCTCCTTCCTCTAAGGGTCATAGGTTCATTTTAGATGCCACTGATTACTTCTCTAAATAAGTGAAAGCGATCCCACTTAAGGAATTTAAATCAGACGATGTGATGCATTTATTTTGTGATCACATTGTTTACCACTTTGGTATTCCATTCCGTATAATTTTTGATAACGGCCTGTCATTTAGAAGCACCAAAATTATCAAATTTGCCTACCACCATAACATCAACTAGTGATACTCCTCGATCTACTACCCTAAAGCCAATAGCTTGGCAGAAGCATTTAATAAAACTCTCATGCAACTGATAAGAAAAATTCTTGTTGCAAATAAATGAGAGTAGCATGATAAGTTGCTTGAAGCATTATGGGCCTATAGAACTACGTACCGTACGCCTGCTTAACCTACCCTATATGCTTTAGCTTTCAGGATTGAAGTAGTCCTCCCACTTGAGGTCGAGCTCCCCTAGCTATGCGTGGCAGTTAGCCATAATCTTTCCCATGAAGATAATGCACGACTATGATTGGAAGATCTTAATGGTTTAGAAAAGCTTCATTTGCAAGCTTATTAGATCCTCAAACTATACCAGGCCCGTATGGCCCGATCACCTGATCACCTTGTTCGACCCTGTGCTTTCGAGGTTGGTGATCTAGTTCTCATTTTGCATAAACCTATCATTTTGCACCATCGCCGGAGTGGTAAGTTTGAGCCTATTTAGGAAGGCCCCTTCATTGTAGAGCAAGTCTATGAAGGTGGTGCTTACATACTTGTTGATACAAATGACGTAGACCATATGCTTGTCATCAATGGGCAGTACTTGAAAAAGTATTATGCTTGAGTTTAGCATGTTGCAGGGGGAGCCTCCCTACCATCTGTAAATATCCCTCTGTATATGTACCCCCCTAAAAGGATCCTTCTTACTTTTTAAAAGTCTGTGTGGCCACGACGATTTATCCTCTACCACATGATGTTCGTTACAAAGAGTATAAGGCTATTCTTAAAGGTGATACGCTGATACACCGTAAGGATGTTAGTGCCTATGTTTGTACACACTAATTATATTAGTGTTAACGCATAGAACCTTCAATTTGTCTCTCACTTATAGGATTTGTTTCCCTCAGTTTCACTTGGCACCCCCAAGTGTGATTTGGGATATCAAAATCACTAGTCCAAACTTCTTTGTTGAGTGGGATACTGGGTGCAGACCTAACTTATGCTAGTCAAGTATGGTAATGATTGATCCCCTATCCCTCTGTGGATTTCTTTCCTCTACTAGTCTTGCTATGATAGTTATAGTACCCAGTTCATTTATATGAGTTGAATGTGGTCTAGGATATCAAAACCACTGATTTAGACCCTTAAGGGATGTGATGCTGGGTCCATACAAACCTATGTTAGTTAGGAATGATAATGTTGATCCACCACCCTAGCTTAAATTTCATTCATACATTAATTTTGATATGATTGTGCTCCCCAATTCGTTCACATTAGTTGAATCTGGCCTGGGTTAACAAAGCTAGTGTTTCACTCCTTTACAGGATCCTATATAATCTCTCTCTCCCCCAGTTTCTTCATATGATGAATATGGCCTAGGTTATCAAAGCCAACCATATCTTCCTCTCTTTGGGTTCCAATTATTAGCATGTATTTTCATACTAGGAGTGACTCGTGGATATGGTAAACATTCCCTCTATCATGTGTTATCTTTGACAGTATGGGGCATGCCCAAACTATGATTGTGAACAGATGATTAAAAAAATGTGATAATAATACAAAAGAGGGAAGCTCTTGGGTAAGCAAAATAAGTTGCCCTTGTCACAGGTGGAACCCGATTTTACTCTCCAAGAGCTCAAGTTCCCCTAAATTTCTCTTTTCCTCTCCTTCTAAGCGTCTAGGTGATTGCTTCAAGGATAACCCTATACTTATGTTGTTATGACTCTTTATGATTGTGGTAGTCTTTGTTAGTGATGCGGTACATCTTCTCTTAAATGTTAATATCACTTCTGTGTGAGCTTTGATTTTCTAGCAAAAGATTAGCTCCCCGACCTCTTTTAGCAACCTACTCTCACGTTCCTACCCTACTCTTAGCTGCTAGAGTAGTTCTATGGATGTGGTGGTATTGCTTTCACTTCCCACAGGATCCCACTAGTTAGTGTGGGCATCACCCCTATGAGCTTTCGATAATTATCGATTTCGCTCCAAGTTACTATCCTCGATGGCAAGTGTGTCCCCTTGCTACCTCGAGTTGTTCCCCCAGTGGTGAGGTAGTACACCTAGTCTCAGGTGTTAGCATCATTGCTTTGTGAGCATTTATTTTCTAGCAGAAGATCAGCTCCCTAGTTCCTTTTAGCGACCTATCCTCCCATTCACACCCTACTCTTAGTCGACAAAGTAGTCCTATAGATGCATTGAGGTCACTTTCACTTCCCATAGGGTCCCACTAGTTTGTGTGGGTATCTTCGCTGTCAGCTTCTGATAATCGTTGATCCTATTCGTAATTATTATCTTTGGTGGTGAGTGTGTCTCCTTGCTACCTCAGGTTCTTTCCCTAGTTTGTGATGTAGTACATCATGTCTCAGATGTTAACATCACTTCTTTATTCAGCTAGGTTTTTTTTCTGAGGAATGATCATCCCCCTTTCTGCTCCTCTTCCATTCGTACCCAGCTCTTAGCTACTAGAGTAGTTCTACAAATATGTGGGTGCTTATTTTCACTGCCCACAGGGTCCCACAAGTTGGTGTGGGTGTTACTGTTGTGGTCTTTTGGATGATTGTTTATTTTATTCATAGTTATTACCCTCGGTGATGAGTATGTTCCCTCGCTACCTCATTCTTTCTCCCCGTTTAAGATGTAGTATATCGTGCCTCAGATGTTACTATGACCTCTTTTCGAGCCTTAATTTTCTGGTAGAAGATCGGTTCTCAAATTTTATTTACCACATACTTGCCCATTGGGACCTGACTCTTACATGCCAGAGAGGTTCCATGAATGTGTTGATATTATTTTCACATCCTACATGGTCCCCAATAGTTAGTACGGGTGTATCAGTGTAATTCCTAAGTAACTATTTCTCATTAGTGCAGTTTTGCTCTTTGTAGTGAGTGTGTTCCCTCGCTACTTTAATTGTTTTTCCACTTGAGAAGAGATTTCCCCTTTTGCACTTCACTGAGGGCGTACCTCTTCCTGTTTTTCTTTGAGGCATCATTCTGATGCTTCCCCTCTTTTATATAGGATTAGGGCTGCCTAAGAGATTCCGCTGGCATTTGGATACCTGTGGCCACGACGATTTATCCTCTACCACGTGATAACCAAAATGCTAGCTTGGGATTCCTTAGATAACTTTTCCCTTAGAAATTTTCCACTTATTTTTTCCTTCTCCCTCACATCCCTGTACAAATCTGTGTCAGGTTGGTGTTGAGGTGACTTTCACCTTCTATCCTACTGATTCGATATAGTCAGGTGGGTAGTCGGTTTACTTATTTACCTGGTTGAGAGAGCCCAACAGAGTCCCTGGGAGGTATTTCTCACCACCCCTTTTCCCTGATTGCCTTATTGTGATCAGGAAGGCATCATACCCTGACTCTTTACTCACTATTCCAACATGGACAGGTAAGTATTGAGCCATTCCTCATTTTTTATACCGATATAGTCAAGCAGATGTTGAACCTTACCCAGTTGAGAGAGCCTGATAGAGTCCCTGGGAGGCATTCCTCACCACCCCCTTTACCCTGATTATCCTATTGTGATTAGGCAGACATCTGATTTTGTGACTTCTTTATTTATTGTGGTCAAGCAAGTATTGAGTCAACCCTATCTACTATTCTAATAGGAATCAAGAGGATGTGGGATCCTTTCACCTTCTATCCTACTATTTCGATATGGTCAGGCAGATAGTTGGATTACTTACTTATCCGATTGAGAGAGCTCGATAGAGTCCCTGGGAGACATTCCTCATCACCTCTTTACCCTGATTGTCCTGTTGAGACCAAGCAAGCATCAGATTTTGTGACTTCTTTATTTTTTGTGGTCAGGTAAGTATTGAGTCACCCCTATCCTCTGTTTCAATAGGATCAGGAGGATATAGGATCCTTTCACCTTCTATCATGTTGTTTTGACATGGTCAGGCAGGTGGTTGGTTTACTTACTTACCCGGTCGAAGCCGCCGCCGACGCGTTTCTGGTGACCCAAGGCTTGAGACTTCCCAAGGAGGATTCTCATTGATCTAAGACGTATCAAGACTCAATTTCACCTAGAGAAATACTCGTGGATAGACTACAAGCTCAATTGAACTCAAATCTCGAAGATCTAACGGTTAGATCTCTTAAAAACCTTATACCTAGGTCACTATGTTTGGAGTTAAATAAATTTTCAAAAATCACATTTTAAACCTCACAAACTATCCCACATGATTGCTCTTCATGAGTAGAGGATATATTTCAAATTTTATTTGATTTGGTGCACCCGATCAAGAGAATGAGGCTGAAAACCCAACCTTGGGTTTGATTTACGTAATGCATGTGTTATGTGTGATCCGAGTCGTTGATCTCACGATCAACAGTTTGAATCTCACTGTTCCGTGGCTTTCGTTCGACTGCGGATCCGATCCTGCGGTCAGTGGTTCTGTCCAGTGCGATCTCAACCGTTAATCCTAAATCGCGGACGATCAGACAACTCTGCGCTCGTGTCCGACAGGGTTTAGCGATTGGCGCTGATTCCGACATCGCGACAATCATTACCAATTATTGCGCCGCCGCGTAATCATTGGCAATGATTGCAAACCGCATCCACAGTTTGAACCACCCAACAGGAGCTCGCCATGTAGCCCGCTGCCGCTGTTTTATTTAAAATTAATTATATTTTAAATTTTAAATGCTTTTTAAACCTAGTTTTCTTAAAAAATTTATTTAAATTTCTTTTTTAAATCTAAAAATCACATATTATATATCAAAATTTTCAGAAAGCTATTTTTTTTAATTTAAAAATAAAATTATTTTAAATATTTAATATATTTTGAATAATTTAATAATCCTCAATTAATGAATAGTTAATTTATTTAAATTATAATAATTAATTAAATATCTTCCAAAATTAAATATTATTTTAAAACACTTTAAATAACTCTTCCTAAACTTTTAATATATTTTATTTTAAATTTTGAATTAATTTTAAGGCATTTATTTAAATACCCTAAATAATTATTATTATTTTTAATTATTTTTTTTATATTTAATTAGTATTTAATTTAAATATTAGTTTAAAATATTTTAAAATTTCAAAATATATATTAAAATATCTTAAATAATCAGAGGATTAGAGTTAGGATATTTTAATTAATAATTAATATTTATTTAAGATATTTCTTAAATATTTTAAATAAGCTTAACTACTTGAATATTTAAAAAATTTAATTAACATTTAATATAATATTAATTTAGATACCTTTTTAAATAATATTATTTTAAATATTTAAAAATTTCAGAAGCTCTTGAATTTTAATTTAAAATTATTTAATAATTATTTTTCAAATATTAATTTTTAAAATCCCTTTTAATTTTTTTAAACTTCAATAATTCATAATAAATTTATTTTAAATCCAAAAAATGTGTATAAACCTTAAATTTTTCAAAAAATTATGTATTTTTATTTAAAATTATTTCTAGATATCAAAACTTGTTCTTCTGATTTATTTATTTTATTATTTAATTTTCTCTATTATTTAAATATTATTTAAATATACTATATATTAATTATTTTGAAATTAAAAAATTATTTTCAAATTATTTTGAATCCTCTCACTTGAGTGACTAGTGGATCTCTTCTATATTTATGTACTTAATAAAGTGAATTATTGTTTTAATTACTTTATTTTCAAATTTATACATTAATATATATATGTATTTTAAATTATTTTTAAAATTACACATATATTAAATCCCTAATTTTTGGAGATCCACTTCATGAAATTTTAAATATAGGTTGTGCATGTGAATGGAATTCATGGAGGAAAGATTAGTAGATGATTGTGCTCCAATCATTCACTAATCACTTCGCTAATCTCATTTAGTTGTTATTTAATTATCTTTTGCATATGTAAGATTGCACGAGCACTTAGTCTAGGCTCTCCTAGGTCTAAGGACATGGTGTGTTATGTTTTTATGCATTGCCTTTTATGTTACCCCAAGGATTAGTCCAAAACTCAATTTAATCCTACTTAACGTAGCAACACCCTAAGAACAATAATTAAGGACCCATCTAATGAACTTAGAAAAATTATAGGAGCTAGTATAGAATCCTGATTAACCTAAAACCTTAAACACTTAAATTTAGTGACACCTTAAACTTCTGGAATTTTCTAGGGATTTTCAGGACTCTTCAAACCCCTTAATTAACAAACCCTAATTTGCCCTTTAATTAAACCCGGGTAACTTTAGAAAATTCTAATAAATTCAAATTAAATTTAAAAATTACCCATAATATACCAAACTCTTCAAAATTTAGCCCTTAATCTCAAAAAATTAAAATCCCCTTAATTGGACTTGAATCTGAACCTTAATTTAATTTTAACTTAAAATCACTCTTTTAATTAAATTAAATGATTAAAAATTGTTAAAAATTCCAAATTTTTTTTAAACACTTGGGAACCCTTCCTTGGGTCATTCCTAACCTTTGGAGGTGATCCCAAGAGGTTTGAAGCTGTTTTGGATCAAAATCCCTAAAATGGCCCCTAATTAAACAACTTTAATAATTCATTAACTACCCAAATTTTAAAAAGTCATAACTAATTCTAGAAAACTCCAAATTAGGCAAACTAAAAAGCGTTCAACTCTAATTAAAACCTAGTATTTATTTAAAATATCAGAATTCAAAAAATCTACTTAATTTAAAAATTTAACTCTCCAGTCAACCATAGTTCATAAACTAGGGTCCAAAACTTCTAAAAATCATAATTTTACATAAAAAAACTCCAAATCCAGCAAACTCAAAGTCTAATTACTCCTTATAGAGTCTAATATTTAATAAAAATACTATAACTCTTAAACCTAACCTATTTCTAGAAGTTACCTTCTGACCCCTTTGACTTAGCGGATAGGATGACCTTGGACCCTCTAAAATCCATTAAATCAACCTAAATTTCATAAAACATTGCCCTGAGCTTTAAGTTAACTTCCCAACCTAGTAATAGATCATTTAATAAACCTTTTCTTTTAAATCTCTAATATACTAAATTACCTTAGTCAACTCCGATTACTACTGGTAACCCAGGCCTACCAGGCTATTAACTTAGCCCCAAGGAAGGTGAAATAAACTTCATGGCCTCAGTGAGAAATAAATGTAGTAATCACTTAACCACTAAAATATATATAATTCAAGCTTTAATACATTAATATTTAAACTTAAAATTAAAACTCCTCTTCAAACCTTCAACAAACTCGAACACTGAAATAACTTCAATTAACTACCCAGCTTAAGATCTACCCTAACCACACAGCCTTCTACACACACTTTAGATGGTTTGTTAAGACAACCAACTCTAGATCTAGGCTAGGCCAATGTTTACTTTTTTGCTGTATGCCGAGCTTTCCGTGTTTTCACTGCATGTTGTGGTTGAAAATTGATTAATGTATTTGTTTACTTCTACTATACTCTGTGGATTGATGTAATGGGCGATAGATTACTCATAGGTTAGGATCAATTTTTTATACTAATGATATCTTCTATAGGTATTCATGCTTATGCAGGGCAATAAAAGGGGTGGGGCTAAAATTTTCATAAATAAAATATATCAATGCTTGTTGCAGGTGCTTCAGCCGCTTAGCCCCCCCCCCCAATGAATGAGGGCTAAAATAAATCATAAATATAATTTCTACAGATGCTCCAACTACTTAGCCCTCAAATAAATAAAGAGTATGGCCAAGTATGGCTGGCATGACTATTTTATTTTTATATATAACTACTTTGGTTGTTTTATATTAACTGCTTAGGATAACTATACAGGAGAGTCTAGACTTTCTTTTAATGATATAATTTGATATAATTTGTAAAGGTATTGAGTTGTGAAAGTCTTCAAAAGTGAGGCATTTCAAATATTAGGTACCCAAAGGAAAAAAGAAAGTCCCTTCAAAGGGAGTTTTTTATTCATTTGGGTACTCTTCTGAAGGATGAACCCTACAAAGAACGAAGGGAACCGATCTGAAGGAAGATGATCCACATAAAGACATTGAAGAAGAAGACTTGAAGATGAAATGCCTTACTTTTAAGACTTGTGTCATTCAGTAGGACTAGAATCAAGGTTGTTATTAGTGGGGCCTAGCCACCATTACTTTTCTGCAGACCTTAGATTATACTAAAAGGTACTTGCCTATGGATATTATTTTATTTATTTAGCTTAATTATGTTGGGGATGATTTGATAATGATTGTGACATAGGGTTGCCTGCTTTTTTAATTTCTTGGCATTTATGTGCTACTTTTGCTTTAGCCTAAATTTAATCAGAGGCTCGTGAGGGTACGCCCAAAATTTTTTTTATTTAAACTTAATTAAAATTTTTAAGATAATATAGAAACTCTAACGCTCTTAAGAAGCAAGCCCGGGATTGCCGAGAGTTTTTATAGCATATTTGTTGCATTATTCTTTCCATTTGTTAGGCCACTCCCAACCTACGGGTTCTAGCAGACCAGCTGGCCTATGAGGGTGCAGATCTGTTAAGGGAAGCCTATGCACTCTAGGATAAAACCAACTTTTAAGCCTTTTTTAAAACTATTTCATATACATTTCAAGTATTTAATCGAGTCAATCAGCATGTATTGCATTAAAAATTAATTTAAAAGTGAGTCTAAAACTTTAATTTCATTTGTTTTTAGCATTTTCATCTAATATAAGTTAAGGGACCACTTAGAAAAATTTTTAGATGTCGGTCTCACTTCTTAAAAACTTTAAACCTCCCTACTACTCTTTTATAAAAATGACTGGACTCATGATTTTAAATCAACTAGATGGTTAGCTGGCTCCCCAATTCAGGCTAGGATAAGTTCAAGGTTTGCATTATATTAGCTAGGACATGTGTGTTAGTATTGTGTGTAGAACACTAAGCCCACTCTAGATTTATGGTTAAAGGCTACTACTATCAGTGTCTCGTAGTATGCCTCATCAGCAAGTAAGGCCTCTATCTTTCAGGGACTATAAATTCTACCTATCTGCGTCACTTGGATGATACCACCTCCATCTTTCTCTCTTATATGTTCTGAATGTTGGTTTATTTCTTTTCTCTAGTTTCTTCTCATTACCCTGGTCCCTCTGGGTGTTGATGTGAGTTGTGTGTATTGATTAAACTAAGTCGCACCTTTCCTTCCCTTTGAGTAGGAATTTCCTAGTCTCCTCGCTCTGTGCCAATCCCATTTGAAAGTATAATATAGGATCCTTAATAAATAGTCTTCTCAGGCCCCAGCTTGAGATGTAATTAACCATAGGGGCTTGCCCCCGTGGGAAACTGAATCCCCCAATCAAATAAACCCCACTCGAGCTGATGTATTGGGTGGGGGAAATCCCATGACTCTAATCAGGTCATGCGTATTATTATCCATCGAGGTGTGTAGGCGAGAGACGTTATCCTCAATAGTTAATCATATGTATGCTCTAATATGTCCTCCTATTGGCCCGCTTGTGAAGAGCGCAGAGGCCTGTGATTATTTTATCCTTGAGATAGTGCGATTGTACCCTCTGCATTCTATTCCCCCGCACGGTGGTGTCCTTTCGGAGGTCCACAATAGGATAAATATCACTCGTACTCTTTCCCTTACAACCTACTACATTATGGCCTATATTGATTGCAATGTTGTTGACCTTCTCATTCGCTTTATTAAAAATCTAACTATCATTAGAGATCCCCGCCATAAGAGACAGACCAATCTAGCATTAGGACATATCATTGCCTTTATCTTAGAATCTAAGTATAACGTTTAATACCCTATGCCACCAAATCACTTTCCAGTGTTCTACTCTAATAGCTCTTTCCATGTTCTTCAAAGTGCCACTCATCATCAAGGTCACTATCGTGACCATGAGCCAGAAGATTAGGAGGGAGGTCTAGCACCGATGGCAGCACCTAAATCGATACACCAACAAACTCAGTATGATGCACTGGTTCAGAGGTTTGACCAGTGGGAAGCAAGGTTTGACTCCTATGCCACCCAGCCACAGCAGCAGCATGACCAGGATATGGCCTGGTTTGGGGAGCAGTTTGCCTCTTTTTTACAATACGTGATGGTATAGAATAATAAGTTTGAACCATATGCCACATTTGATAATCAATTAATTATAAGAAAGTAGACATGCAAATTTTCTAAAAATCAAAAGAAATATTTTTAAATAAAGATGGTCGGGTGATTGAATATCCTTCTGTAATATTATGATTTCTAAAGTTAGACATTGATCGAAATTCAAAAGTTTTCAAAAACTTAATTTATGAATCCCGCTCTGATACCACTTGAAAGTTTGTGAGGGTGTTTAAACCCTAAAGAACTAGTCCTGAGGCTAACCAAGAGGGGGGTAAATTGGATATTTAAAAATTCTTTAATAAAAATAAGAATCTTTTTATATCTCGGAAGTAAATTAAATCAAGAATAAAAATATTAATCAGAGATTTCTCCCACATAATTAATCACAGTAAAAAATAAAGTGTAGAAAATAATCAGAAAGAACACACTAGAATTTATAGAGGTTCGATCCAACCTGACCTACGTCCACTCCCCGAAAATCTCCTTTCCTAGTATTACAGTAAACCTTTAATGACTCTCCTTTAGCCCCCACAGTTAGGCGGAGAAGCCCTTATAAAATCTCTTTGACCAACCCAGTGCAGCAGAGGACTGTAATCCTTTCACAGGCAGAGAACCTCAAATCCCTTTCACCTTCCCCAATGCGACGAAGTAGGGGGGTCCTTTGACACCAAAGAGATCTTCTTCTTCCCAAACTTCCCTCAAGATAAACCTTGAATCTGATGGTACTAAGGTGTAAGCTTGTCGGAGCAATCGTGTGAAAGCCCCTCCACACTCCCTTGAAACCCCCTCTAATGATCTTCTCCCTCTCAAACTTCACCCTTTCCTCTCTCCCTTTCAAGGCTCTCTTTCCAAGTTTTCTCTAGAAAAAAATGACTCAATGCATGCCAAAGACACATACAAAGTCTTTGGAGAAATCTTAAATAGAGGGCTTCAAAAAACCTTAAGAACTCTATTTTGTCGTCAAAGATAGTCCAGGACGATCGTGTACGATTAGTTCAAAATAGCCCCTTTCAGCCAGTAAGATCAGCATTGCCCTGTACGATTAGTTCAAGTATTTTATACTAATCATCCAGTACAATCAAAATATCAAATTAAATAAATTTGATTGACTAATCACATGACTAATTTAGGCAAAATTATCATAGATCGTCCAGTACGATGTAGATAGTCTTGGATGATTAGCATAAAAATTTAGTCATAAAATTTTGCCTAAATTATGATTGGTGGCTAGGGTTTTGAGATCATAATAGATCGTCTAGGATGATATAAATCATCCAGGATGATTAGTTCAATGAGTTGATCGTACATGATGATATAAATTGTATAGTATGATTAGTTAAACATTTGAACTTCTAGTTTTGACTTAATCTCACTCCCCTGAGTATGTGTGTGTGTGTATGATCACTAAGCAAGCATACACCCTTACAGGACTTGGCTCATGAAATTAAAAGTACATCAAAGAATATTACAAATATCTTTACAGCATAACCTATTATATCCAATCTTGAGCCTTGTATCTTCATTAGATGGCGCATTGTGTTCTTAAAATATTAGTATACACACAAACAAATATACATTACAAATATTATGAGACATAATGATGTCAACCACAATGTTTGTTATCATCAAAACATAAACTCATAAGTTCGAGTCGCAACATGGACATCCTCTAAGAGCTGCAAACCTCACCATGCTCACAAGCCATATTAACTAATCAACAAGCTATGGACTCGTTAACTCTTAATCCAATAGGCCTTTCACTAAAGTCAACATCATTCATGGGATTTGGGTTAGATAAGCCACCCACCACCTTTTTGTATGTAACCCTCTTTGTGGTTCCAATCCCCCTTAGATCTACATTACTCTCTTTATTATTGTAATAATAACTAAAGAGTTTTTTTTTGTTTGTTGCAATAAACTTCATAAAAATTTAAGGGAAAATGTAATAACCCACTTGTATTATGATAATATAGTTATTTACATGGTGTTAAAAATGAGACTAGATTTATCAGTTTGACTAGTTTAAACAAGAACCAGTCCTCTAGCAAGCTCAATCTAACTAAAAACCACTTATGTAGAGAATCAATTAGAAGCAACGACTGAATTAAAGAATCGGTGAACCAGTTTTATTTTAATGAACCGATCAACTCATATATATATATATATATATATATATATATATAACCTTTAATTTTCATTAAATGACTATAATAAGAATATTTAGAAGTTCTAACAAGTTCAACCCTTCTCTGATTTATTTATTTTAAGTTAGTATTATTATTATTTGAAATTGAATATCCTATAAACAATCAATATATTATTTCTCAAAATTTTTATTTAGAATGATATTCAAAATTATTCAATGGTGAAGTGTCATGATTTAGAATATTATATATTGCATTAGCAAAAATATTATTATTGCATCATTAGTAGATCATTCAATTTATGTTAACATAAATTTAATAATTTATAACATCTTTCAATTCAACCTCAATTGAAACATTGAAACCTTAAACCTTTTTTTTCTTTTGATTCAATGTCCATTCCAATGTTAAAAATCTTGGTTATTTATTTTATGACTATTTTGCTTAGGAGAAATAAGATAGAAGATTGAAATGATAAATATTTGAATGGTTAATGTAATTTTTTAGTCAAATCTTCTATGTCCTATACTTTTACTTTCTTAGAACTAACTAGAAATTTATAACATTTTTATTATTACATTTTTGTTTGCATTTTTCTTATAGATATTATGCTTAGGCTCCTTATAAATATTTTAAGGGTTAAACTCAATCAAAACAAATTAATTAATTCATCCCTTGATCATTTTCCTAATAAAAAATATAAAATTAACATTGTCCACATACCTTAAATCATACACTGTGTGTTAATATTTAACCACATAACTTAAATCATATACTTAGGACTTAGTTGATTTGGCATTCTCGAAGGATTCCATCAAGTATTAGGCACATTTAATAGTTCAAGCAAATTTTCTCTGATTTCTTGGAGTAACATAAGCATAGGCTCTTTGTCTGATCTTTTTTTTTCTTCTAGAGAAACTCTTTTCATTTTCATTCCTTAAGGTTGATACCGAACTTCATTGGGCAATTCTCAATGTGAATCATCAATCCTACATATTTATGTCACCTATTGACTAAAACAAGCTATCTCCTACTCTATTTTTGTTTTACCCCCATCATGGTGCCCCATATGCATGTCTATTGGTTATGATAAGCATCTACGTCCCTTTGGTTGAATATGATAGCATGAACAAACTCTTTACCAAAGAGTTTTTCTCGTGTTTCGCACTTAAAATATAAATAATTATGGGAGCTTGCACCCATTTTAAAAAAAATCCCCTAGAAATCTCTTTGCAATTAGTTATTTTTTTGTTTTTAGAGGCTAAGAAGAAATATGCTTTCTATCTTTTGAGTTAATATAATCCCTACTTTATAAGGTGCTCCTAAGTCAAATGCATGCATGACTTAATTCGATTCAACAAATTCTCTTTCAAGAGAGAAGACCTACACCCATTTTTCATTCTTTAAGATTGTACAATCCAATAGTGACAATCACTATTTTTTCAAGATTTGTGCCACCAAAGACATACTATGAATCATTGTTGAAAGTTAATCCGAAATCTCGAATTAAATAACAATCCAATTTAATTCATGAAAAACAAATATTTTGTAAATATTGAAAATACTTAATTTATTCTTAATGGTTTTAAAGAAATAAATTATTTTTAAAATTAAACAAACACATTTTATCATTTGATTTTTTTTTAAAGTTAAAAAAAAATATGTCAAACATGGCTAAAAAACTCTTGCTCATTAAATCACATGTTCTTCCATTATAAATTATATTATATCAATATATTTAACTTTGAATTAGCTCAAATCAAATTTTCATTAACAAATAAAAAACTAAAAGTAATTCAAAATAATCAAGCTCAACACTCTTTTTTCACACTTCTCTCAACTCTTTGATTAAACTAAAACAATTAAGCATATTTCTATTTCACTATTTATTGGAGAGTATCTTATATTATTAGCAAATTTTGGATTCATTTGAGACAGTTTTTTTCTTATTTTTGTAAAGCTGCTACAAGAAAATAATTTTCAATACAAAATTTTTTTGAAAATAAAAAAATAATGACAAAAAAAAAATTATTATTAAAATATGAAAAATAAAATAATAAGAAAACCGTCCCTTTTATATCTTAAAGGAGCTTTGGTGAATTATCAGTCAAAATCATCATAAATGTAGAATACCCAATTTGAAAGGCAGTTGACAGGCAGGCATAACAAAATTATCAAATACTGTAACTGCTAAGAGAGCATGAGAAAATTTTATTTAACATAGTACAAAGTTGACGAGGCACCTGCACCTTTATTGATTAGCCTTACACGCATTAAAAGCAAGCTCTGGAGATAATAATGGAGAGGGATGGCACTCACTAAGATCTCTCATAGTAATACAAAATAAATCCATTGATTCAGGCACACTGAAAAATATCATTCTTGGAACACAAATCATGAATGGAAATCATAATAGGGATCAAAATAAATGACAGGAATGCTGGGTAATAATAGTTACAGCAATACATACACTACTAGAATTGATGAACTTGGATGTTGAAGGGACAGAATCATCTGGATTCATCATGGCTGTTGTCAGCTTCAGTTCCCAGCATTTCTCTCTCGATCTGTGGAATAAATGGTTCAGTTAGTAAGATTGAATATATATTGAGCTGGGATATTTCTCATTCAATTTTAATCATAATGAACTTTAATGACATTTCAATAATATAAAATTACGATTTGCAGACAAGTTCAAGGTAACGAAAATATTTGTTGTGAAATATATGATAAAACAGTTAATTTGTAGAACAAATATCATAGAAAAATTGATATGAGCTAAAGGTTTTAAGATCATTGTGATTAAAATTAGATAAGGATCACCAGATGATGAATTGAATAGCAGCGAATAAAAGTTAGAAGATGTAGGCATTGATAAAGCTCATTGTTTGAAAAGAATACATAGCTGTTTTGAAGCAGCAGATGGACAATGGAAAACGATAACCCCAAAGAGAGCAGTTCCTTGGCGTTTTATGCAAGAAGATTCAGTCATATCAGGACATATAACTTCATATATATATATTAATATTTAGTTTGTATGGCTTTGAACCCCAATTTAACTCACTATATTCTATGATATCATATATAGCTATACTACGTTGACGATGTATTGTACCCAACTCTTTCAAGGTTCCAGGATTCACAAAGAACTAATTCTAGAGCATATTTTAAATGGAGTTTTCCAAGGAGCACCATCGAGGACTAATTTTGTGACAATCTAAATCAAGATCAAAGAGTTCTTTTATGGATAGCAATTACAGTTTGGCTTACATATCATCTGATATAATCAACACGAGACTACAGCCATAGTTCAGATAGTTTTAGCTCCACATTTCTTACTTGGATTTAAAATATAAGCTGGGCTAGTTTAATCAAACAAATGACAGATTGCAATATGTAGGTGTTTTAATAACATTTTTGGTGTGCTAGAGTTTTAATAAAGGAAGCTCAAAATCATGGCAGTATTGGTTCTAAATTTTGTAAGAATGGGATAAATTTTAGCTGCAGCATGCTCACATATCATTTAAAAAACAGTAAAGCAATACCATAGTATGACAGAGTTAAATAGAAAATTGATAGATCATGACACTCAGCTAAGTAGCATTTACATATTTCAGATAAGAAATCCAAAAATGAAGTGTCCTTATCAACAAAATAGCATTGATGGGTAGCATGAAGTTAATTATTTTTTAGAGGGATTTACATATATAGCACTAAAATCTTATATATTTACATATTTAATACTTAAAATTTAATATTTATTTATATATCATTTCTATATCTAAATCAAAATAACATATATGTTTAAAAATGTGTTTTACTTAAAATAAGTTAATATTAATATTTTTATGTGATTTAAATATTTAAGTGCTATAAAATTAAATATAAATAGTTAAGCATTAGATATATAAATAAATAAATAATTTGTTGCTTTTATTTAAACCCCCTTATTTTTTATTCCTGAGAATCAAGGAATAGATTTTTTCTACGAATTTTGGAACAAAAATTAATGACTTTAGTTGATATATTCCACATGACAATGCCTTTCTTTACTCAAAATATTTTAAAAAGATTCTTCTTTAACAACCTGTCTCCAACCTTTTGCAGTGCATATAATCTCCTGCCCCAAACTTTTGAGGTGCTAAACGTAGCTGCTAATTAAAGTACCTACAACCAGGCCCCATGAAGAACTCATAGCAAGAAAAAGCCTAAATTAAAAAAAATAAAGTTCTGAATGGCAGAAAATGTACCTCTGTTCATAGAAAGATTTGAAACCAGCAACTAATCATCTTTGGTATGGTTAATGACCATCAGAACAAGAGAATGTAGGCGAAGCACTCATTCAATAAGATTTAAGATACCAAAAAAGTATTGGAGGATAAAATGGCTATGATGCAATTAGGGGAAGCCATAGAAGTTGCTCTTAGAGGAGGAAAATTATTGGCATAAAGATATCACTTAGAAAATACATTAAATGGAGGAGACAACCTCTCTCTCTCTTTCTCTCTCTCTCTCTCTCAATCAATCAATCAAAAAATATTTTTTTTGGGACATTTAGGCCAATTAAGACAAACTCACACACACATCGCATACACAAGACTCGAACCCAAGATCTCTAAATTGGTAATCTAAGCTCCCAACCAACAGGCCACTGTGAGCTGTGTAATCAAAATTTTCAAATTTATAAAATAATATTCAAATATTTTTTCAAAACATCCAAAATATAAAACTTTAATTCTCATTGATTTGATTCTATGCCTCATAAATACATGAATTCGATTGGCTTATTTTTAAGTATTTAGATTTTAAGAGTTTGTGGGAGCAAATCCCTCAGAGGCAAAACTCAGCTCCGCATTTGAATCTAATAAATGATGGAAGTTGTCCGAACTGAATAAAATTTGGTGCATAAAATAAAATTTTGTCAAGGATGTTCTAGAAGGGTTCCATTAGTCCATATAAAACATAGTGATAGATCTTCATATCACTCCGTACATTTCTTCTCTCATTTCTTGGAAAATCAACAGTTTCTTTTTTTTTTAATTTATTGAATTAATATTGCACTGCTGCATCACTATTTATCTTAATATTTAAAAACAATGACATTAACATTGCCATTATTGCAACCCATTATAGTCAAAATCATATACGTTATAGTTATCCTATAGGGTTATCATTCATTTCTTCTCTCATAATGATTGTATTATTATTTCATTTTTAAGCAACAAAAAAGAAGGTTACCTGAAATTAAGCCAGGGCCAATCTAATTTGGGATGATTTGAGTTGGGCTTGCTTAGAACTGTTAAATGTGTCGTTGATCAAATCTTAGCTATTTACTTATGTCCATCCTTTTATTGCCTATTGTGCCATTTTAGCTGTATCTATTATTCCTTATGTAGCCTTTCCTATCGGTATTCTTCTTGGTTCTTTGGTTCTTTCTTATTTAGCTAAAAGGTAGGCACTTGGTGGAGGATCGATCATTTAAGAGTGATAAAACGAGAGTAGGAAAGGCGCTTTGGGTAGAAAGGGAAAGTCAAGACCGAGAAGAGATGAGGACGATTTACTGCAGGAAAGGAGAAGGTCCAGCCTTTCTTCTTATTGGGTTTGTGAGTTTGAGCCATATGAAAAAGAGTGAGGAAAGAGCTTAAAGAGTATTTCTTCCTCATGTAGAGAGAGAGAGAGAGAGAGAGAGAGAGAGAGAGAGATTTGTTGTCCGAATTAAGGTTCTTGGTGAGAACCAGGGTTTCCATCCTTTTATTGCCTATTGTGTCATTTTAGCTGTATCTAGTATTCCTTATGTAGCCTTTCCTATCGGTATTCTTCTTGGTTCTTTGGTTCTTTCTTATTTAGCTAAAAGGTAGGCACTTGGTGGAGGATCGATCATTTAAGAGTGATAAAACGAGAGTAGGAAAGGCGCTTTGGGTAGAAAGGGAAAGTCAAGACCGAGAAGAGATGAGGACGATTTACTGCAGGAAAGGAGAAGGTCCAGCCTTTCTTCTTATTGGGATTGTGAGTTTGAGCCATATGAAAAAGAGTGAGGAAAGAGCTTAAAGAGTATTTCTTCCTCATGTAGAGAGAGAGAGAGAGAGAGAGAGAGAGATTTGTTGTCCGAATTAAGGTTCTTGGTGAGAACCAGGGTTGCAATTACGTTTCTTTTTATCTTTATCTTCTTTCATTCCTGTGTTGTTTCTCTTGAGGGCAGCGGGTGTGTTGTCCGATTCTTGTGCTTGGGCTGAAATGAAGATGCTAGGTGGCAAGAGGGTGATAACAGTGGATCTGTGATAAAAAACAGTAAATTGTCTTGTTATTCTTGTAATCAGCTGGACATTGCATCCATAAAAACTAAGTCCTAATTTCTCTTTATGGATGTAGGCAACCTTAAACCGAACCACATAAATTTTTTTGTCCCTAATTCTTTTATTAATTACTGCTCTTTCTCTAATTGTTTACTATTTATTACTGAATTTATGTTTCATAAATTCTTCCATTTACTATTCTAAGTTTGTAAAGAGAAATAACTATGATAATTGTTGAGAAGAAAAATATGTTAGCAATTGATTTAATTCTGTAGGGAAGGAGTATAGTTTTCAGATCAAGAAATATCAATTCTATTTTCTTCAGTCAAGATTTTTATATTGCTTTGTGCAGTTCTTGCCAAATATTTTTAGTCAACTTATACATAAAAAATTGAGGTAAATCTGTTGAATAGATTATCGTCGTCTAAGTTGGTTAGTTTTTTTTTTATTAGTCAAGATTGTTATATTGCATGGTGTAGTTCTTTCCAAATCTTCTTATTTAACTTACATAAAAATTTGAGATAAATCTGTTGAATAGATTATTGTCTATATTTGTTAAAATTTTCAAATCAATTCGTCTTATTGTGTGTTCAGAATCATTATAAATTGGTATTATAGCCAAGAGGGCTCATCAAGAGAATAAAATCATTAGAAAGAATAAAACTTGAGAATTTATTGAAAAATAGTATACTAAGAATTGAGTTGCAAATGGACATTCAGAAAGAAAGATGATATTCTTAACATTGTCAAGCTAGATTTCACGCAAGTTAATGGCAAAAGAATTCACTCAAAAATAAGAAATGGGATTTTTTTCTCCTATTGTTAAGCACACTTCGATTAGAGTGATTTTGAGTTTAATAGTATGGCAAGATCTAAAATTGGAATAGAAAGATATAAAAAAAATTTTCTATATGATTGAGATTATTTATATGTCAACAAGAGGGATATGTCAAATCTAATTAGGAAAATGAAGTTTATCTTCTTATGATATCTTTTTATAGATTAAAGTTATTTTCATGGTAATGATACAAGAAAATTGCTTCTGTTATTTTCATGTTAATAATAGAAGAGATTTACTTCTTTTAGATAGAGAATTCGTTTAATAAGAATAATTAAGATGTGTGCTTTAAATGATATTTTTAAAAAATTGGGCTATTTATTTGCTTCTCTATGTGGATGATGTGGATATAGCAAGTGATAGCAAGATAGAGATAGCAAAGTTAGGAGTTTTACTAAAAAACAAGTTCAAGATGAAGGATTTAGATTAGGCTAAATGAATGATTAGGAGAGATATCACAAAAGATAATAAGAAAGATTTGCTACACTTAACTTAGTGTAAGTATGTTCTGAAAATTCTAAAGAAGATTAAAATAAATATTTTCAAACCTCTTTCATCTTCTTTTAAGATTTAGACTTTTGTTTGTATGGTCGTCATAAATTGAAAAAGATCAAAAGTATGTGAATACAATATTGTGGATTAGTGCTGCATATAATCTCATATACTCTACGATTTGTAATAGACCATATGTATCACAGACAACAAGTGTTAGCTAATGTTGGCTTGGCTTCTGAAAGGGAAATTGGAGTAGAGAACAAATTATAGAGTTTGGAAACTCAAGATTATGTTGGGTATTTGGATAAAGGAAATTTTTGACTAGTTACATATGTTTTCATTATATATACGAAAACAATGAAATGGAAAGCTAATATACAATCCAATTTTGCTTTATCAATATAGAATATGTAGTTGCAACTAAGACGAAAATAAAATACGTGGTTAAAAAGGATTTTTAGAAGAGCTTGAAAAATGAGAATATGAAAATTGTAATCTAGTGTGATGATAAGAGAGTAAATCAACTAATGAGGAATTAAGTATTTTATAAAAGAAAAAAGTACATTGACATAAGATTTCATTTTATCAAAGATGTTCTTTTTCAAAATAAATTCTATTTTCAAAAAGTACATACAGATGAGAATCCTATAGATATGTTGACCAAGAGATAGTGTATGGAATCAAATATTAGCATTCTTTTACTCTGCTTTAAGTTGAGATACCTCCTGGTTAAAAAGGTTTTGGGAGAAAAAGGTGCTTAGTTGGTCTAAGACATTGATCCAAGGTGAAGAGTATTAATTGTGGAGTGAATCAAGTTTTCATTATTTATGTATGTCCAACCTTTTACAAATCATGTTGTCTTTTGTGTTTTTTAAGTAGTACCTATTATTCTTGATGTAGCTTCCTTTTCTATAACCATTCTTCTTGGTTCTTTATTTTACCATTCCTTATTTAGCTACAAATGAGGCTCTTGATGGAGGATTGATCATTGAAGAGAAAGATTGCAATGGTAGCTAGAAAGAGCTTCAAGGAGAAGGGGAAAAGTAGAACTAATAAGAGAGGAGTAATGCTTGTTGAAAGCAATGAGAAGTCTTAGAAATGTTTAAATATTTGATTAAATATCTTGAGTAGATTATCATTTGCATTATATTGGCTAACTTTGCAAATCAATAGAAGGCTTATTATGTTGCTAAAAACCATTATAATAATCATTTCATGTTTAATCTAAATAAATTTATCAGGATTTGTTCCAATCATCAATCTACCTCAAAACTAATGTTGGATCTATTTGGCATCTCATTAGGAGAATCCTATTAATAATTCTCCTAAGAATAAGTGGGAGGTCTATTATTCCGTTCACCATATACTTCTTGGAGTGTAGAAAATGCCCTCTCCTACAAGTGATAGATTGGTTAATCCGTCTAGATAACTCAAGTGGATTGGCCATCTAATATCATGTCAATTAATTATCTAACAAGATGCAATCATCACAAATTATCATATCAATCTATAGGGCTTGATAAGCTTTTCTTGCACAATCACTCCATAATAGTCTCACTTAACATACTACTTATGTACCTCAACAAGGTAAAGACTCACCCTCTTTTTGGTTGATCGCCTTCTCTTTTTGTATGTGTTTGAAAGTGTTTGAAAGTATTTGTATATAAAGGAATGCATGTGTTCTGGAATGAGTATTGGGGGTTTGAGGTGCTTTTTGGCAAAAAAAATAGAAGTTTATTATTTTAGCGCTTAGGTGTTGGATGCCCAAGCACCGCAGCGCTGCAACAGTGCTAATGTGCTAAATAGTGACATTTCAGCATTGGAGTCTCAGACTTTTGGAAAAATGAACTAGCATCGTAGCGCTAGATGAAGCACTGTAGCAGTAGGCCACCATTTGCTCTTTAAATAAAAAATAAATCCACAATTACATTCATTCGAGCGCCACGGCTAGCTGAGCAGGAGAGAGGAGAGTGTTTTGGAGGGGGAAAGAAGAATTTTTGAGCAGCTTCATGTCGTTTTTAGCTGTAAGTCCAATTAGGAAAGTTGCCTAGATCGAGGTAAGTCATATTATGCCTATCTCAATTTTCAAAAATATGAAGTTTTTTAGAATTTTCTGATTAAATTTCTATTTCAGTTATCGATAAATGAGGATAACTTTGTACTGATAGAACTTTTCACTATGTAACTTTTTATATGTTATAGAGATTGAGATTCTGAATATTTTGAATATTTTCTAAAAAAATTTCCCTTGCGATTTTAGAACTTGTACGATTTTTATTGAATAGGGAATAATTTGGACTAATGTATAAGCTAGCCAAACAAAGAGATAGGAGTAGTAAGGATTTAATTCAAGTGAAGTGTATTAAGGATGAAGATCAAAAAGTACTTTTCTTAGAAGATGATATTCAACAAAGGTGGATGAGATATTTTGATAAACTTTTTAATGAAGATTGTAGGAATACAATTGACTTTAGTGACCTTAGCATCCTAAATGAAAATAAAGATTTCTGTTTTTATCGGCGTATTAGTAAAACCGAAGTTAGAGAGGCTTTAAAGAAAATGAAGTGTGGAAAAGCTGTTGGACCTGATGATATCCCAATAGAGATGTGGAAATGCTTAGGAGATGAAGGAATTTCTTGGCTAACTAAACTTTTTAATAATATTTTGAAGATTAAAAAGATGCCAGATGCATGGAGAATGAGTGTATTGATTCCTATTTATAAGAATAAAGGTGATGCACAAGATTGTGCGAATTATAGAGGAATTAAGTTAATGTGTCACACTTTAAAACTATGGGAGCGAGTTATGGAGCGTAGGCTGCGGCGTGATACTAATGTTTCTCAAAATCAATTTGGATTCATGCCTGGTAGGTCTACTATGGAAGCCATACATTTATTGAGAGGTTTGATGGAGAAATATAGGGAGAATAAGGAGGATCTATATATGATATTTATTGATTTAGAGAAAGCATATGATAAAGTTCCAAGAGAAGTGATATGGAGAGTTCTTGAAAAGAAAGGAGTTAATAATGCTTATATTCAAATCATTAAAGATATGTATGAAGGAGCTACTACTTGTGTTCAAACACAAGGTGGTTTGACCAAGTATTTCCCTATTTCGGTTGGATTACATCAAGGATCAGCTTTAAGCCCATATCTTTTCGCGTTAGTCATGGATGTTCTCACTAGACATTTACAACAGGATGTACCCTGGTGTATGCTTTTTGCTGATGATATTCTTCTTGTTGACAAGACTAAAGAGGGAGTTGAAGGTAAACTTGAAGTCTGGAGATCAACCTTAGAGTCTAAAGGTTTTCGCTTGAGTAGATCTAAAACTGAATATATGGAGTGTAATTTTAGCAGTAATAGACCTAGTGAGGGGATTGTGACTTTGGGCGATCAAGTCATTAATAAGAGTACACGTTTTAGATATCTTGGATCTATTGTTCAGAGTGATGGTGAAATAGATGGGGATGTTATCAGTAGAATTCAAGTTGGATGGTTGAAGTGGAGGAATGCATCGGGCTTGTTGTGTGATAGAAAAGTCCCCCTTAAACTTAAGGGAAAATTCTATAAGATGGTGGTGAGACCTGCAATGCTTTATGGTGCAGAATGTTGGCCATTAAAAGAGAAGCATAATACTAAGTTATGTGTTGCGGAGATGAGGATGCTTAGGTGGATGAGTGGATTTACTCTTAGAGACAGGATACGAAATGAGCATATACGTGAAAAGGTTGGAGTAGCTCCAGTGGAGGATAAGATTAGAGAGAGTCGCCTTAGATGGTTTGGTCACATAAAACGGCGGCCTTCCGATGACCCAGTTAGGAAAGTAGAGGTATTAGATTTGACTTATGTTAAGAAAGGTAGAGGTAGACCTAAAAAGACTTGGTTAGAAAATATTAGAAATGATCTTTCTCTATTAGATTTAAACGAGAATTTGACTTTGAACCGGACACAATGGAGAAAAAGGATTCATGTTGCCGACCCCACGTAGTGGGACAAAGGCTTGTTATTGTTGTTGTTGTTGTAGGGAATAATTTGGACTCTAAAAATTAGTGCTATAATATAATTAGTCTTAAAATGATATTTTACATAATCTTTGATAATTTGATTATATTTTGAAATTGTGCATTTATAGTCAGTAGGTATTTTATTTAAGCATACTGTTAATACAAGTATTGAGAATGAATACTAGTATGTGAATGGGTGATATCTAGTATGTGAATGGGTGATATCTGGTCACTATTATTGTTATAATATTATGATAATAAAATGTATGAAAACAAATAAAAAAACTAGTTTTATTGACATTGGCTGAAGCCTGATTGACCTATACAGGATAGTGAGCTAATGGGCTTTCTTTTAAATATTATGGTTTGGTATTATACTTGATTGATTCTCATAATACACTGATTAGGAGTTATAAGGTGTTATTACTATGTCGACGAGGAAGGAGTGACAACTCCATTTACTAGCCAATGCATACAGATTACTGATTAATGAGTATTAAAAAAATACCGTGCAAGTTAGAACTATTTGCTTGTTTAGTGTGATACTAAAATGCATGTTATTGATTTATTATTACTATAAAACCTTACTATTATTACACTGATTTATTGTTACTGTACGGATCTACTACTATTATTATTGTACTACTCTACTCCTATTATTACCAACGGTACTATTATTGATTCACTGAACTGATATTATTACTATTTACTGATTTATTGGTATTAATTATAAGATATACTGGATACACTAAGCATGCGATTAATATACTAAACTGATATTGATATAGAATGACTGGATATAATATATACTCTTGCATATGATTTATTACATTGATGTGATGCTGACAATTTTATTAACACTTTGATTCTACTGATTAATATAATTTCTTTATTAATTAAATAGTATTATTATGACATGACTGGTCACTATTTTATTCAATTGATGCCAAAACTGGTTTATGGGATTACTGGTTACTTTATTGCTCTTGTATCTTACTATTTTTGTTTTATAGATTTTACCGCTAATGAGTATAAACTTTACTATTTCTTCACTGATTCCGGATCATATGATTATTACTGCTATGAATTAACTGACGACATGCATATTGTTTCCTTATCATGCCTGGAATTCAATTATAAGATTTTAGTGACCTGTTAGGCTATTTAGCTCATTATATATGATTTAAATAATTTCAAATTATGGAAGAGGTTCAAGAGTATAAGACTGATCAGGATTCCTCAGGTTCAATTCCTTTTTATTTTAATTATTCTTTTGTACTCATGAATAGAATGATATGTTATAATTGTATGATTTCTTTTAAGTATTGTATATGATTTTTTGGTCAATGAATATAGATGCATATAGATGTTTTGATTAATAAAATTTGCTTCCATTGATATATAATTTTATTATTGATAGATAAAATTAGATAGCTTTGATTGTTGATAAAAGAAAGAATTCTTTCAAATTATATTACAGGGAGTAATATTGAAGGTATGAATACCTGCTAGGAGTAACGACATATTAAATTTCTTATCTACTCTGCTTCCATACCTCATGTACATGTTGCACCTAAATAACTATTGCCTAATTAACCAACTATTCATCAGTCACCGTCGATCCATGTACCCTTTAAAGTCATAAACACTATTCTTACTTTAGTTTTTACACCATCTATAGGGGGGACTAGCCCCTTTCTCTATGATTAACACCATGTTAATGGGGCTCTGATTCTATTGGCACTTATAACTATGATCACTTCTTTCCTAGCCAAGGGAGCACAATAGGCACAAGACACAATGAGTGAGGCAAGCAACTAGCATAAGGAAATAGCAATGAAAGCATGTACACACACAAGTGAGAGGGAATGTGATCCTCCTATTCCCCTCCCTTCTTTTGTTAGAACCTCATCAATTGATTGGCCTATCTAATCGGATGTGACCATCTTTGTAAATATTAGATTATTATACAATATATGTTACTTTATTTACACCATTGTCATAGGCCCCAATGTCAAACCACATATATTTTGCTCTTTATATATCTTTATTGTGTGTCTCTCTATATTATGGAACCTCCTCAAGGTGTCTCTTTGATGGGACCTCCCACATAGGGTCCCATTAGAGTTTGTCTAAGAAAGTTAAACTCCAAGACTAAACAAGTTACAATTTCCCCTAGGAATCTGACTGACCATTCTCGATACTCACTATACCTTTGAATGCATTGACGAAAGCTACCCAAAAGTGTTCCTGTGAGCAAAGATGGAGGACACATTTCCTTTTCTAAAAAGAAAGATGAGAAAGACATCTACCTTAGCCTTGCCAAACTTATGAAAATCTTTTGAATTAAAAAATAATGCATCTGAATATGCTCTTAGCATGGTTCTAATGTAAGATGACTTATAAAATATTACTCTGAGTAGCCACATGAAGCTTAAAAGAAATACTCGACATATGATGAAGAATTATCACACTTTGCCCAGCATTGAAGCATTGATCACAAACCTCACTTCCTTGAAAAGAAATATGGTTCATACATGCTACAAACCACTTAAATACCTTCAAATATAATTAAAACTTAAACAAACTTGACACAAAGTAAATGAGGTACCTACATCAATTTAACTTAGTCATCCGATATAAGGATATGCAGAATAAGATAGTAAGATGGCATAAATGCTCTCTTGTCCTCTAGTGATCTTATTAGTAATAATATAGCTACAACCTGCTCATCATGGCTCATGAGGAGTATGTCATTCTCTACAAGCTGGATGAAAATTTATGATAAGTCTTAGAAAATGCCAAATAAGGATATGCTATATCAGAGGGATTGATCTTTAAGTGAGACCAACACTGCATCTTGAAGAATGGTGGTCAACTAAAGTGAATACGTGCACCTCCAAAATTGCCTAAACATGAGATTAACATGATGCTATAAAATCTACAGAAATAATTATACTGGATAATAAAGCACTTGGATGTGGATAAATTCTTAAATAGGATGCATGTCTATTGCACCACAAATCCCTTAGATTAAGGACTAAACATGCCTCAACTCAAATGACATGTCTCTTCTTCATGAATGATTAGATTCATTTCATTTAGGAAAGCTCAATCATCTCGTATAGAGATTCCTGCTTTCTTACCTAGTTTTGGAAAGCAATTTGGGTTATGATGGATATAATACTATAAAGAAAGAATCACCTTTCATCTATAAACTCATGGAAAAATTGAGGTGGTGAATTGAACTATGGTGCACCTGCTATGAGGATTCGATGCATGACATCCAATGACTTGAGATGACTGTCAATAGTATATCTAATTCTTTTTTAATAGAGTAGTCCATTGTTCATTATGTCAAGCTCCATTCAAAGAGTGCCTTGAATGTCTTAGAAAGCACAAAGAATTCTAAAAAAGATTCAAAAGATTCACTATGAGGTTTACCTCAAGAAAATATATCAATTCTACAAGAATTATCATGACTAACATATTAGTAAGGAAGAAAGGCGAGGAAAAGAAAATTAAAAGAAAGGAGATCTCATGTATCTCCACATCACCTAGGAAAATTAAAAGGTGAGAGAAAGGAATTTAAAATTATTAGTCATGGCAAAATTCAAAGAAGATTAAGGATGAAACCTATTGAGTAAACATGCCCGATTATATGGAAAACTACTTTATGATGAAAATGAAAATTTTGGATCCCTTTGAGTCTTTAATATTGGATAATGAGTTTGAAAAAGTATCAACTCTTCTCAACAATCTTCAACTAAACTAAGATGATCAATTAAATGAAGTCTAACTATCCACAATAACCAATCAAAGCTACAAAATCAGCACGAACGAGCAAGTAATATCCAAAGAAAAATGGTACAATATGTAGAGAGAGTTGGCATATTCTCTCAATTATAGCTTGATTCACATGATTAAATTGCCTAGTAAAATGTGGGCATATGATCAAAAGATCAAGTACTTGATGATGTGTGAACTAGGCGTGATGGACGTAAGAAAGGAAGTCCTGAGAAGAGCTATAATGTTACTAAAATGATCTCAAGCAGGTAATATTACTACCAAGAGTATTCCAGGACCTAAGGAGACCTTAGAAGGGGCCGCAAGAAATTCTTTGTCGGCATATCTAAAGAGGTGAGAAGCTGAAGGTCAAGAACCAAGAAGTGAAGGAGGCTAGAAGCTAGCCAGCTAAATATCTCAAAAGGTGCATTGAATGAAATCAAGAGATAAGTCAACTTTGAAACATAAGGAGATCATTGATTGCATAGAAATGAAGATAGCTTGACAATGCTACTCCACAAATGTGGCATCATAAGGGATCCATATCTAAACACTTATCCTATTCTCAATCATGATGTCATACAATGAATGAAAGACACAAGTTGTGTGTCATACCCTATTTTATTGCTACCCATGATATAGTTGATAACTCGTTTATAAAGGGAAGTGGCAATCTTTGTCCATTGAGATTATTGAGGATATTAGAAGCTTGACTGCTTGCCAATTGTAGGATTGAGATTAACATTGAAAAAACAAAATTTTTGGATGTTACAAGTAGGATATGAAAACATAAGAGAAAGACCTTAGAGAGAAATCTTCGAATTGTGGAGTAAGAGAGAATTGTGCTACCTCAGGTCTTAAGACTTAAGAGAGACTGGTGAGTCAAAGAGCTAGGAGAGTGAGAAATGAATTCAAGAAAAGCTTCTTCCACCTTGTATGTTGCCTAACTTTTCTCTATTAATAAGATGGAGGTCTTAGTTTCTCACTTACACCAAATTTATAATACTATTCAATCTGTGCATGTAGCTTGCATGACATGGTGGCTCATGGATCATGCAATACCAATGTGTAATAAATTTGCTTGAATATATTGAATAGATGGATGAAAAAACTATTTGTATTTCACTCTATGAATTAAGATTGAGTAGTTAAAATAAACTGAAGTTCCTATAAAATATACTCCATTAGAGAATATCTTGGAAGTTTAAAGTTAACCATTAGATTATTGGATAATAAAGAAATTAGGACCTTGTTCTTGCCAATCACCAAATCTTAATATTTTTATCCTTATATAGTCTCATATTGCTAAGAGAAAAAGGAGAGCTCGCTATTTTCCTCCTAAATAAACCTCTTCATTCAAGAGTTGAAATGAAGCTTAAGGAGAAGACATTGGCCATTGTTGTACAATACAAAAATGAACATTCAAGATATAAATAAGCTTCTTCTTATTGTTATTAATACTTCATTCTCTTCTCAATGCCATTAGCTTCTAATTTGCATGGATATTTAGTCCCTATAGAGTCCATAGTGATCGGGTACTTATACCTATCTTACTTAACAAGGGTGGGGAGGCTACTGGTAATTATCACCTCAATATCATCGACTGAAAGTTCCTTAGGATTCAATGACCCCATTAAGATTAGGTTGGCCATATTATTTGTACCTATCATAGTTACCTTGGGTTAGAGGACAAAATATTTAGGTGCTTCCCTTAATAGCACCATAACTACACATCTTTTTAGCATAGGTAGAAGGCAATTATGCATTTTCCAATGTTCCTTATATCTAGGATATATGAACATACTTTTGAAACTTTTGGCAATACTAAACCTTAGCATAAAGGTTGCCCCTCATTGTGTGTTCTATGAAAAACAATGTAAATTTTTTGTTGAACAATAAAATTTAGCCTCGTATAATGAGTCAACCTTAAAGTCTAAAGGTTTTCTCCTGAGTAGATCTAAAACTGAATATATGGAGTGTAATTTTAATAATAATAGATCTAGTGGGAGGATTGTAACTTTGGGCGATCATGTAATTAATAAGAGTACACATTTTAGATATCTTGGGTCTATTATTTAGAGTGATGGTGAAATAGATGGGGATATTATTAGTAGAATTCAAGTTTGATGCTTGAAGTGGAGGAATGTATCGGGCTTGTTGTGTGATAGAAAAGTACCTCTCAAACTTCATGCATAATTCTATAAGATGGTAGTGAGACCTACAATGCTTTATGGTGCAGAATGTTAGCCATTAGAAGAGAATCATAATACTAAGTTAAGTGTTGCAGAGATGAGGATGCTCAGGTGGATGAGTGACTTTACTCTTAGGGATAGGATACGAAATGAGCATATACATGAAAAGGTTGGAGTAGCTCCAGTGGAAGATAAGATTATAGAGAGTCTCCTTAGATGGTTTGGTCATATAAAATGGCGGCCTTCTAATGACCCGGTTAGGAAAGTAGATGTATTGTATTTGACTTATAGAGGTAGACCTAAAAAGACTTTGTTAGAAAATATAAGAAATGACCTTTCTTTATTAGATTTAGATGAGAATTTGACTCTTAACAGGACACAATGGAGAAAAAGGATTTATGTAGCCAACCCCACATAGTGGGATAAAGGCTTGTTGTTGTTGTTGTTGTTGTTGTTCTTGTTATTCTTGTTGTTGTAACAAAATTTAGACTCGTGTGATACCTATGCTACTTAAAAGTAACTAATTCTATGCTACAGATGGCCATCAACGGTTTCCTAAAGTCTAATCATTGTTTGATGCATGCTAATGAACAATATCTAACATCTATCAGTCATTAGCATCCAAGATCCATCCCATCAGTTGCTCAGAAATAACATCCTTCATATGAAATTGAAAAAAAGATTATCTTTCAACAGGAAAGAATAAGTAAAACTAATTTATTCTACTAATGCAATTTTTATAAGGAGATTTTCTTGGTTTAAAGTGACAAATATATGATAGTCTGAAGTGAAGTGACTAATTCTAACTGCATATGTAGATTAAAAAAATATTTTTTTCAGTTCCATAGTTTTCGTTAATCAATCATTATTTATGACAAAAATTAACACGCCTAATCATCAAGATGATCGTCATCAGCCAATTCAAAACTACTTAGGGTCAGCTACAACTAGCTTACTTCGCTTTACATAAGTTTTGATGTTCATCATTTCTTCCTACTCAACAGAGTAGAATTTTTAAACTTAAAATCTGACATTTCATTATCCATGTTAGCTGGTTTCATGATATAAATCTTCACGGTTCATATCATCCGAATACCCAAACCAGTAGTATTATAAGACACAACACATGAAAAAACTTAAAAGAACTGGACCAAGTTTGTGGTCTTAAGCAAATAATACATGATTAAAATGTATACAGCTAAACGATCATATATAGAACAGATGAAACCAAATATACTGTTAGAAAAAAAAAATCAAAAGAACGAGATTTTCAACTGTTTCTTGCAATAAGAAAAAGCTGCGAAGAGTTTGAGTCCAAAAATATATACAAGAATATTAGCATAGAAATAAACAAATAATAGCAACGAAAGGAAGATGCAAAAAGTCCATGCCACTAAAAGAGTTTGACTTGTCTAAATAACATTCAAATTTAATTAAAAAAATAGTCTCTCATCATTTGAATTAGCAAAACAAAACGTTCCCAGGAAACACTACTAAAAAGAAGTGTTGGAGTCCACTCAACATTCCACATGCTGTGAGCATCTTCAACAAACTAATCTTATTTTATCAACAATGTAATATATAAGAAAGATTAGGACACAGTTCTCTTTGATCTGTTAGTTGAGTGTTTTGGGTTAGAGTTATACATATATGATGTGTGTGTGAGTCCAATGTTATCCCTTAATTCTCCTTCAAAAAAAGAAGAAAGAATACGACGTATAAGAATAAATGGTTCAATATTGACTGTATTAATAGATTTCAGTATTCTTTTTTATATGATATAATACATATAAGATAAATATTTTATTAAAAAAAGTTAATGACTTAAATTAGTGTGATAAAAGCGCTTCTTAAGCTAAATTAGTCAACGCTTAAAGGAGTATTGAAAACTATTAATATAGTCAATAACGATCAACTTATTCCTATATTTTGTATTCTTTCTTATATAAGATGTCTATATTATATGATTAATTTACTGAAGGTGCTCACGGCATGTGGAATGTTGACTGGACTTCATGAACTTTTTTAATGCCGTTACATGAATTTCTTGTTGGCTAATTCAAATGATGAGAGACTATTTTTTATGATAAAAGTCAATATATTGACTTACGGTCAGGATCATTTTGCTTATAAGACCTTCAAGAATCAGAATTGAAAGCTAAAGCCTAAAACCATTCATTGAGAATATATTCATAATTGATCTATCTAGCCCGACGCAGCATTAAAAAAAAGACTGCCACAGGGCAATAACTGGCTGAAATGACAAGCATAAAGGGCCGGATTGAAACCCTAAACCTACAAAATTTGACAACCGTTGATCACTTGACGGATGGAAAGAAGGAATCATCGTAGTCGGACAGAGAAGCTTGTAAGGATCAATGACAAGCAATACTCGTGCAGAATATAACGTGGATAAGACCAAAGCCTACCTAATATTGAGGATGTGAACAAAGTAGACTTTGCCGTTAAACACACAAAATGCCAAAATGGTCTGTGCCATCCTCAACCCCAAAGCAACAAGTACTTTGGATTAAAGAAAGGAGCGAAAAGAAAAGCAATATTTTTTTATAATTAAATTTAATGTTTATGATTATAACAAATAATTTTTAATATGTCACATAATATAAAATGTATAAAAATACAGAATTTAAGAATTATGAGTCAAAAAATTTTATATTATATAATATTAAAACGTAATGATTTAATCCAGTTATAAAGCGCATATAAAAAAATAAAAATAAAAAAACTGTGGAAAAAATTGATGCTTTTTTAATTCTTACCAGCAAACAGCAGAAGTTCTTGAAAGCTCCATGACTGCCATGTCTTCAAAATCAGCTTTTTCTCTTTCCTTTGAGGTCTGAGGGCCTGTAACCATCCAAGCAAAATGGAGTTGTCGGCTCCCTACTGAGGTGCAGCCGACTATCGAATATAGAATGGAAGTGAGCCTCTGTCGATGTAGCCGCTGCACCGAAGATGAATGGCAAGTTTTGCACATCCATGGAAGCAGGAGAAAATGGCGAGTGAGCCGATGGATTGGACTGAAGGGTCCCCCTGTAAAAACTGGTAAGACCTGGTGCGATGGAGAAGTTGACATTGTAATCCATATGGTCATTTATAAATGATAACTGTTGCATCTCTGGATTATCTCCTGTGGCTGCGGCGATATTGTAAGGCATCATTCCCACTGGAGAAGAGCTGCCAAAATTTTGACCTTTGGTGGAACAGAACGAAGGTGGTAGATGTTGAGTTCGAGCAAAGAAGCCAGCTTGGCCAAAGTAGTCGGTCGTGACAGTGGATGGTCGCAATATTTCATGAATTTGAGCTGTTTGGCTAGCTGAACCAGCACTTAGAAGCTCAGTGAACGAGCTCTGATTCATATCCTGAGGATGTTGTTCCGTGGTGTCAAGATGATCTCCAGCATCCTCTTTCTTCTCTTCCTTATCCTTTGCAGCACGAAGGCGAGCTCGTTCCCTCGCCTTGATGCGTATTTCTGAGCGAGAGAGGGATAGTACTGAGCCCTTGCTTGTCTCTGAGGTGCTACTGCAACCAGGCTCGGCCTCGGTATTCATCTTACTACTCTCAGCATTCATCTTACTAATGTCTGCGAGCTCGGGGAACGAAGAAACGAGAGAGGGGAGTTCTGAAATGGCGGGGGAAGCGGCCTTGATAAGCCACTCGATGGCCTTGCTGGGCTGGTCGACGCCTAGTCGGTCTTGAAGGTCGTAGAACTGGATTGCCGTGGAAACAGAGAGGCGAACTCGCCGGTCACGGAGCCCTTTGGAGGTGAACACCTTGCTATGGCGGTCTTTGCCGCCGGAAGCTGGAGAAACTCTGAAGATCCGCGACGATGACTGAGATAAGGTCATGGTGCGGGCCAATTCGTCATCCTTGTTGCAGTTGCTGAAGCGGGATCGCTTGCTGGCTTGTTGTTTCACCTCCATCTTCAACCCAAGCTCATTCCTTCCTAGTTCCCAGTTATAACTTGTCCTCTACCACACCTGTAATTATATGAGCGGGAGAGAGGAAGGAGGGAGAAGGGCGGAGGGGGAGAGAGAGAGAGAGAAGCTGCTGAAATCAGAAGGTCTACGATTTCTGGATGGCGGTGGCGTTGTCCTTTTGCTGAGTGGTTGTGTAGATAAAAAGGGCAGGAAGGGGGCAGTTGAAAAACAAAAAAAGAAGAGACCTTTCAAAGCTGCCCATCCATGGCTAGCGATGTCAGCTCGCAGCTTTAGCTTTCTGCAACTCTATCACAAACATCATCGATTGGCAAGTAAGCTTAGCTGCTCTCTTGAGTGCTCTTGTTTAAATATTTTAACCCTCCGCTTCCTATAAGAGCTGTCACCTGCAAGCAGGCAGAAGGCAGAAGCCTCACTACAGAAGCGCGCAGAGCTAGCTCGATTTCAGACAGTTAGTACCACAATTAATTAGCATAAAATTAAAGAACAAAAAAGAAGAGCTCCGCTTTTAATAAAAGGCAAAAATAGAACCATCAAAGGGGAACCAGTAAACGAACGGGAAAACGTAACGCTGAACAACACACCTTCCCTATTATCCGGGGAAACAAGGAGACAGGTAATGAGATCTAAACTTACTGCGGATCCAGCATATCTTTTAGCGGCTAATCAGGACTCGACACCGACCCGGAATCGACGGGATGTACTTTCTCTGCACTCATAATCGTAGTCTGGATAGTCCGCCATTATCAGTCAGAGGAGAGCTGGAGGAGGAGCGAGTTCGAAAGAGAGAATTTTGGGTTAGGGTTTTGCGAGGAAGAAGAAGCTAGAAGAAGAGGAATTAATTTAGTTTAATTTAGAAAATGAGAATATAAGAAAGAGAGAGAGAGGGAAAGGGGAAGCTCGGACTTCGATGCCCTAGGCGTTGCCATTCCAGCCATCACTGAGCTTATCGGGAAAGGAGACGAAATACTGCGCCGTCTGGAGCTTTTTATGCGAAATGTCCGAGAAGCCATCAATAGTTTATAAAAATTTACGAAATGCCATTAGTAAAATTATACTGTAAAATTTTACATCAGTAATTTAGAGATATTATTTCAGAAAATTTTCGTACATAATATTTTCATATGCTGGGTTATATAAAAGCAAATGGTGAATTATCTATTACAATCACATCTTACGATTTTTTATTCGAATAATTACTTGTATATAAAATGAGTATTATTTCTATATTTATTTTAGAAAAGGAATTAAAATGATCTTTGGCTCTTTATCAAGATCATAAAAAAGAATTAAAGTAGTCTTATAATATGACTATTTTGGTTCATGTTGAATGAGTTAATGGATAAAAACGATTTTTTAATATAGTTGGGATCATTTTGATCTTTCATAAATAATCAATAGACTATTTTAATTATTTTCTCATTTTATTTTTAAAATATTGAGTTATAATTGTTAGAACACCTTACACGTCAGCACAGTTCATTTAATAAATGCTGACGTGTCTACTTCATTTCTGCTTTCTTGTATTACCTATGTCTATATATAGTGTTGTACTCTACTGTTTACAGAATGAAATGAATTCTATTCCTTCTTATCTTCACTTTGCTCTGCATCGTCTCTTTCTTTAATTCAAGATTCTCAAGCCCACATCTTAGGCAAGAGATCTTTCATGGTATCAGAGCCACAAGGCTCAATCGCTTTTCTTTCTTTCTTCTACAATGGCCGATCTGGGATCCACCGCATCGCCATCAGCGGACGCTCCATCCATTCGACGGACTTCGAATCTCTCCGACAGCCTCGTCGAGTTCACCGTTCCTGCACCGCTCAAGTTTCTAATCTCCAACTTAAAGAACCTGGTTCCCACAATTCTTACCAATGAAAATTACGCCATCTGGCGTTTACAAATCTTCCAGC
This sequence comes from Dendrobium chrysotoxum, assembly GCA_019925795.1. Classification (NCBI taxonomy): domain Eukaryota; kingdom Viridiplantae; phylum Streptophyta; class Magnoliopsida; order Asparagales; family Orchidaceae; genus Dendrobium; species Dendrobium chrysotoxum. The sequence continues at coordinate 19,052,671 of CM034310.1, read as the reverse complement.
ATTTTTCGGCAAACGGCTTCAGCGACCATCTCACAGGAGCCACCGTGTGCCCCTTAACAGCCTCTCCCGCCGACCAAAATCTCTGGATGCTGATAGATAAAAATCTTATATCAGCACCGTTCAAGACCGCAATACGCACCTCCTTGAATCCTATAAGCCTCTATCCCATAATTTACTTTCTATCTCTAAACTAACAACCGATAACAATATTTCAATTTGTTTTGACACTAACGGCTTTGTTATCAAGGATCTTCGGGACAATTAGTTGCTTCTACATGGTCGCAGTCGTGACGGCTTATACCGCATCTCCATTCCCTCCACCAAGAACGTCACTGCTCTCACTGCTTCCGCTACATCCCACTCCATTTGGCACGCTCGTCTCGGACACCCTCATTGGCGCCTTCTTTCATCTCTCGCCCAGCACATCCCAGCTCTCCGCAGTTCCTCTTCTACTTCTCCTATATGCATCTCTTGTAATGTGGCCAAAAGCCACAAACTACCCTTCACTGAAAGAGTTTCATCCTGTAATAAACCTTTTCAGCTTATTCACTCTGATGTTTGGGGCCCCGCTCCACAAATGTCTCTAAATGGATACAAATACTACGTCATTTTCATTGACGATTTTTCACGTTTCTCCTGGATCTACTTTATGAATTCTAAGCAAGAAACATTTTCGAAATTCCAACAATTTCATACACTCATCAATAACAAATTCAATTGTAATATATAAACCTTCCGGTCAGACGGAGGAGGAGAATTTACAAGCAATCTTTTTCGCAAATTCCTCACAGACCACGGCATCACCAATCAAATAAGCTGTCCTTACACTCCCGAACAAGACGGGCTAGCCGAACGTAAGCATCGCCACTTACTTGAACTAACCAGAACTCTCCTTCATGCGGCTAACCTGCCTCACCAGTTCTGGGCCGAGGCTCTCGCTACTGCAAACTATCTCATCAATCGCCTCCCATCAAAAGCCATCTCGTTGCACACTCCATTTCACAAATTATATAATCGCTCACCCGCTTATGACCATCTCCGCACCTTCGGTTGTCTCTGTTTTCCTTGGCTGCAACCCCAAACTTCTAGAAAACTCTCACCTCGCTCTCACGAATGTATATTCCTCGGCTACTCTAATCTTCATAAAGGTTATCGATGCTTCAACATTCACACCAAACAAATGCACATCTCTCGTCACGTCGTTTTTCACGAACATATTTTTCCCTTCCAAACCCCCACCCAACCAACCTCCGCCACCTCGTCCATCTCGCCACTTTCTCCCCTCCTCCTTGTCCCACCTTCCCACATATCCACAATACAGCACACTACTCCTCCTGCTCAATCACATCTATCGGATAGCTCTTCCAGTTTACCTCACACTAACCAGTCGGTCTCTATCCCGACAGCTTCCAATTCCCCTAGCTCTACACAATCCTGTTCATCCTAACCACCCCCCGTCTCAAGGCATCCCATGCAAACCAAACTCAGGTCCGGCATCTCTCGCCCTAAACAGATCTTCGATCTCTCCGTCACATCCTCTTCTGACTTCACTCCCACATCCTACTCCCAAGCCATCAAACACCAGCAATGGCGCACCGCCATGTCATCCGAATTTATGGCTCTTCAGAAACAAGCCACCTGGTCCTTAATCCCACCACCTCAGGACAAACCCATCCTCGGATGTAAATGGACTTTCAAAATTAAACGCGATCCTAATGGCCAATCGTCCAGATACAAAGCTCGCCTCGTTGCCCATGGTTGCTCACAAGAATTCGGCATCAACTACACCGACACCTTCAGCCCGGTCGCCAAAATGCCTACGATTCGCACTCTCATAACGCTCGCCCTTCACCGCCAATGGCCCATCCTTCAATTAGACGTCTCCAACGCCTTCCTCCACGACGATCTTCAAGAAGACGTGTACATGAAACAACCTCCTGGATTCGTCGACTCTCAATATCCCAGTCATGTCTGCAAATTACACAAAACTCTCTACGGCTTAAAGCAATCTCCAAGACAATGGTTTAACAAACTCACCGATTGTCTACAGTTACTCGGCTTCATATTCAGCAAAGCCGATCCCTCATTGCTTCTATACCATCACGACAACATTCAGATATTTGTTCAAATATACGTTGACGACATCCTTATTACAGGTTCCAACCAATGCAAAATCAATCTCCTACTTCAGCAACTGAACTCCAAATTCAGTATCAAACAACTCGGCGACATTTCCGTGTTCCTCGGCATACAAAACATCAAAACTTCAAACGGCTACTTCCTCTCACAACAGCACTACGCGCAACAGCTCCTTCAAACCGCCTGATTCTCCGGCTGCAAACTAGTCTCCACTCCTATGTCACCACAACGCCCCAAAGGTACGTCTGACAACACTCCCTTCTCCGATCCTCAGCTCTACAGAAAATTGGCAGGCTCTCTACAATACTTGTCCATTACAAGACCAGACATTGCCTTCGCAACAAATTCCGTCTGCCAACATATGCACCAACCAAGCAACACCGACTTTAACCATCTCAAATGACTTCTCCGGTACATACAAGGTACTATCAGTTTTGGCACTCCTATCTCTACAGGTGATCTACAATTACGAACCTACGCGGACACAGACTGGGCAGCGGATACAGTCGCAGGAAATCTACATCCGGTTTCTGCACTTTTCTCGGCACCAACCTCATCTCCTGGACCATCAAAAAGTAAGTCACAGTAGCTAAATCTTCTACTGAAGCAGAATACAGATCCATCTCATCCGCCACCTCCGACGTTCTCTGGCTTCGTCGTCTTCTCGCCGAACTTCACATTCCTCAACATACTCCAACAACCATCTACTGCGACAACACCTCCGCTATAGCGCTCGCCAACAATCCTGTCTTTCACGCAAGGACAAAACACATAGAAATAGACTATCATTTCATCAGTGGACATATCAAAGCCGGTGCAATCAACATCTCTCACATCAGCACTACCGATCAACTTGCAGACATCCTTACCAAACCGCTACCGGCCAGTCAGTTTCACAATCTTCGAACCAAATTAAACATTCGTCCATCGAATGCTTAATTTGTGGGGGACTGTTAGAACACCTACACGTCAGCACAGTTCATTTAATAAATGCTGGCGTGTCTACTTCATTTCTGCTTTCTTGTATTACCTATGTCTATATATAGTGTTGTAGTCTACTGTTTATAGAATGAAATGAATTCTATTCCTTCTTATCTTCACTTTGCTCTGCGTCGTCTCTTTCTTTAATTCAAGATTCTCAAGCCCACATCTTAGGCAAGAGATCTTTCAATAATCATATTACACATTCGAATATGTTAATCTTTGAATTGATTGATGAATTTATTAGTGAGGCCAAAGTTGCTAATCACCTAGCTAAGATGGGTTGTGTATATTTCTCTTTCATCTTAGATGTATTTCATTAGTATTAATATGACTTGCACAAGCTTATGAGCCTCTCTTTTACTCTTCCTCCTTAATATAATGGCCATATTTTGCATTGAATAGTGCATCCTCGTATCTTAGTGGGGAATATGATCACATCAATTAGACATATTAATTTTCTTATTGAGATGATTGGCTTTCTGAGTTATTAATGAAAGCCGGACTTGATAAATAAAATCTTCAAAAAGTTTACTAATGCGGGGCGGTGTGAGGTTAATGGTGAGTTAATGTGAAACTCGTTGAATTTAAAATATGCTTATATTTTTCTTTTATATAAAATTTATAATAGCCCACTAATTTACGTAAGTATACGTGCTGAATCAAATAATAAAGTGATAGAGTAGAATGTTGAACCCATAAGGAAGTGCTTTGCTAAATCGCAACAAAATTATCACTGCTTACTCTAATTTTATGAATTTATCTTAGTAAAATGAAAAATGAGGCTTTCGAGTTCCTCCCACTAAATGAAAATATAAGTAGAAATGGTTGATACTAATGAGATAAAAGTGTTTTGGACTGATGCATGTAAATTACATAGCTTTCCTAATTGGACTCTTAATTATATATGTGTATTAGAGCATGTGTATCCCTAGATCTCTATCAGGCTTATAGGAGTGAAAAAAAAGATTACTAGTCTTTCTATAATTATATTATCTCCATAAAACCTAGAATATTTAAATATCATATGTCTAGGCATGCTAATATTCCATTTGGGTATTCTTAATTATTCTAGCATTCCTCCGTCGAGGTTATACATCACACTAAGTTTTAACTACATATATGATCATTACATGCATTAAATAAAAAATGGGAGATATTAAAAATATTAATATTTTTATTAAACCATAAGTGTATATATTAGTACTTAATATGCTCTTTATATATCAGCCCAAAATAAGAGAATTAGCTAGACATGAAAGAAAAGGTAAGCAAACTCATATTCATTTTATTTGTAGAAGAATAAAGTACAAGCAAAGTAGTAAAAAGTTTATTATCAGGAAAGACTAAATGATCTTTGCTACACAACTTCTACCACTTATAGAGTTGCTTATACAAGCGTAGGCATATATCTCCTAGAGAATGTATCTCGCACTTCTCTAGCCTCCCTTTGACTTTAATCTAATGGGGCATTAAAGAAATACATTGAAAAAAATATAAACTTTTTTCTCAAGTGATTGAACTCTCAAAATAATAAAATTGAACATTATTTATAGTAGGTATAGGATTAGGCTCAAGCGTGTGGTAGTGGATAAGGTGGTATTAAGGAGGTAAAAAATGAACTAGCACCTCGGCACTGTAATGTTTGAAAGTACGAGATGCGCCAAGAGGGGGGGTGAATTGGTATTTTAAAAATTTAACCCTACACAAGAGTTCTAATTTTTTTTTGTATTTTTAAAACATAATTTAACGACTAACGTGCGGAAGCAAATACAACGTTCACAACTACGAAATTGACAGTTCAATTTTGGATTTTACACTACAATATTTAAATACCGATTTTTCACCAAGCAATTAAAACGCACAAATTTAAAGCATGAAAAGTAAAGTACGGTAAACAGGAAAAAACACACCAGAGATTTTTATAGTGGTTCGGTCACTTAACCTACGTCCACTCCCCGGAGTCCTCTACTCCGGGATTTGCACTAATAAAAGTTGACTCTCCTTTTGCCCCCACAGCAAGGCGGAGAAGCCTTTACAATACTCACTTGCACCTCCCTCGGTGCGGCGGAATACCAAACGCTATGTCACCCTCCTGATGACGGTAGCGGACCTTCTCCTTTTTCTCCCTCCTGGAGATGGCAGAGTACCTTGGCGATGTTGATCTTGAAGTGACTCTTCCCTCGAGAATGTTCTTGAAGCTTCCAAAGCCACAAGAGGAGCAAAGCATGCAGCTAGCTTGGAGCCACCGTGTGATCCCCTCACACTACTTCTCCCTCACGCTCAAGCTCACCTTCACCTTCCTCTCTCAAGCCCTAGATCTCTCCAAAAACTTCTCTTTACGAATCCCCTTCTTCCTCCAAGCCTCTCACAGCAAAGGATTGATCAACAACTTCTCTAGAAAAATAATAAGTTGTTTTTTATATCAGGCTTCAGAAAACCCTAAGAGTTTCAACTTTTGCGTTTCTGTTCGTACAGTACGATTTATAATCGTACAGTACGATCAGTACAATTTCAGCTCCGTCCAGTACGAGTACAGACGAACAAGTATCGAATTTTATTCATATCGTACAGTACGATATGTATATCGTACGGTACGATGCTATTGATTCGTACTGTTCGTACGGGACGAACTGTGGGACGAACCTCGGGACGAAAGAACTCGTCTCTGTCAGTCGTCCAGCACTCATTGAATCGTACAGTACGAATAGTGTTTTTCATGATATCGTCCTGTACGATAGGAATATCGTCCAGTACGATCAGTTCAAAATTTCTTGGGATCATCTGGTACGATCGCTGGGACGAAGAAAATTATCTCTGTCAATCATCCAGCACTCCACCAGTCGTACAGTACGATCAGTTCATTTCTTGATATCATCCTGTACGATATGAATATCGTCCAGGACGAACAGAACATAAAACCTTGGTTTCGTCTGGTACGATCTCTGGGATGAATGAAATCATCTCTGTCAGTCGTACAGTACAATATACGATCGTACAGTACGATCGACATATTAATTAGAAACCAACGTTTATTTTCTGATTAGGGAGATAATTTTGGCAAGTTTTAATTAATCGTACAGTACGAATAGTATCGTACAGTACGATCAGTTTAGAAAATCAAATTTGAAAACTTACCAAACTTATTCTGGCGGCTAGGGTTTCACAATTACATATTATTGTACAGTACGATATGGATCGTACAGTACGATAAGTTTGTAAACTTAAACATTAGAAAATTAGCCGTTAGCCTGAGTATTTTAATTAATCGTACAGTACGATCCAAGATCGTACAGTACGATGTGTTTAAAAAAAATTAATCATTTTAAAAGAAAAAATCTCCCCCTGTGTGTGTGCATTGTTGCTCCTTTCACATGCATGCTTCTGTGGCAGACTCAAAAAGAAAAATTAAAGAAATAAAAATTACAGACTCTTCAACATCCTATTCTACCCAATTTGAGTCTCCAGCAATCTTTAGCAGTGTGCATCTGACCTGAAATGTTAGTCCTCATATACAAAGATTAAACATTTGTAATCAAACGGAAGTCTATATGTACTTAGTAAGTATTAGTTGTCACCATCAAAATTAAGTGCTCGGGATCCTGGATTTCAACAATCTCCACCTTTTTGATGGTGTCAAATAATATTTTCTGACGGACAGATGTTCTACACAAATATATATATATATATATATATATATATATATATATATATATATATTTATTATAACAAAAATAAAACAATAAGAAAAAAAAAATAAATGAAGTGACAACATAAACAACCAATAACATTTAATAGTAAGTAAAAACATAATACAGAACACACAGAAAAGTCTCCCCCTTTTGACAACACCAAAAAGGGAAGAAAAAAGAAAAACCAAGTACACTGATAACAAACAGAAAATAGAAACAACTACAACAATCTAAAAATCTGGATCCTGATCCGGAGGTGGTGGTGGAGGGTCGGGAAACAGCTGGTGGTACTGATGAAGGGAGGCGAACTGGTGATCGATCGATTGGAAGCGCTCCCTAAACCATTTCATATCCGTGTCATGCTCCTGATGCTGCTGAGCAATGTGAGCATCCAACCGAGTCTCCAGACGATCAAGTCGTCGAATAATGTCGTCGTGAGGGTAGTCGGGAGGAGCAAGGCCAGGTGGTTGGATTGGTGGTGGCGGAGGTGCGTCAGCAGGAGCAGCAGCCTCCTCGTCATCAAACTCGGGATCGGCGGGAGCGGCCCCCCGATGGAACAGGATACGAAAGGAGGCATCCGAGTAGAAGATAGGAAGGTGATCAGGAGGGAGCGGATAATGAAGCTGGTATTTTGCATCTAGAATGTAGCCTATGACATGCCCTAAGGCCAGGTTCAATTTACGACGGGCACCGGGATAGCGGAAGGCAGACAAGGTATGAATGTAGTCAAACACCATTTGGGCTTCATTGAATTTTGTGCCCGACATAATGAGATAGGTGACGACAGACAGTCGGGGAGTAATATGGATGCGATCTCCAGCCTTAGGTATAATAGATGTGCGTAGGACATGCTGGATAACACGGGCATTTTGATTTAAGGTTTGGACCAGTGGTAGGTGTTGATTTGAGGGGACACCTCTAAGGGTCATATTTACGGACGTCCAATCATAGTCGTGGGAGATCATGGATTGGGGACGAGGGCCGTCAGTGGACAGCCCGATGTGCTCAGCAATGTCGTTGACGGTGATAACGACATTCTGTTTACAGACATAGAATGTGAAGGTAGTGTTTTCAAGGTCGACTCGGATGTTTGCAAAAAACTCAAATAATAGTTCGGAGTGGAATGGAAAAGCAAGAGTCAGAAGGAATTGAAGGCTAGTGGAGGCGAATAGATTCATCACCTCAAAATTTAGGGCGGCCTGATTGAGCATGCGGGAGGGAGTGAACTTTGCCTCCTTGATTTTGATATACGCTTTCTCGTCCGCAGCGGAGAGAAAATGATCGTCGAAGCGCCGAGAGGAGGAAGAGCTCCCGACAATCATACGACCGCGCTTACTGGACCCAGACATTTTGGAAGAGAGGATTGGATGAATGAGGGAATTCAGAGAGATTGAAGGTGAGGAGAAATGGCTAAGAATCCCTCCCGTTTTATAGACTTTGGGGGATATCGTACAGTACGATAGAGAATCGTACAGTATGATATGCGCAATAATGTCGTCTGGACGACTTTCCAGAAAAGTGAGTCAAATCGTACAGTACGATCAGTATCGTACTGTACGAACGTGAGTGTAAGGCGTTCGTCCCAACGAGTCGTCTGAACGACTTTTGACCAAAATTGTTCGTACAGTACGAACAGGTGTTTGTACAGTACGATGGGCAATAATTTTCGTACCGGCAGATTTAAATTCGTCCTAATCCGTTGCCACGTGGATCGTACCGTACGATTGGTATGTTCGTACAGTACGATGACCAATAATTACTATCGTACAGTACGAGTGGTGAATCGTACAGTACGATGTGTATAAGACATGAAAGATCTGGACCGTGAATGGGAATGGACGGCTGAGATTTGAGTGATTGGAACCTGATCGTACAGTACGATAGTGTATCGTACAGTACGATTGTCAGAGAAGATCAAGGTTTTGAGCAACATGGGAAGAGGATCAGGAATCCAATTTTTTTGTTTGGTTTTTTTTTTTTGTTTTTTTGTTTTTTGGTTATAACAAAAAAAACAAATCAACCACAAAATTTTTTTTTTGTTTTGTTACATTAGGCGTGAATGTCTATGACACCTAATTTGGTTCGTAGAGTGCTAAATGTGTCATAGCCTAATAGTTTTGTGAAAATGTCCGCCAATTGATCTTCAGTAGCAACGTGGTGCAGTTCAATATCGCCTTTGGCTACATGATCTCTAATGAAATGATGTCTAATGTCTATATGTTTGGTTCGTGAGTGTTGAATTGGATTTTTGGATATGCAAATTGCGCTAGTGTTGTCACACATGATCGGAATCGTTCCTACAGGTAGTCCTAGATCTACAAGCTGTTGTTTTAACTACAACACTTGTGCAACACAGCTACCTACCGCTATATATTCCGCTTCGGCGGTGGATAGGGCTACTGAATTTTGCTTCCTACTGGACCATGAAACTAATGATTGTCCAATGAATTGACAAGTGCCAGAAGTGCTTTTTCTATCTACCTTACAACCTGCAAAGTCTGAATCGGAGTATCCTAAGATTTCAAAAGAGGTGCTGTGTCTAGGATACCAAATTCCTAAGTTCGGGGTGCCTAGAAGATATCTGAGAATTCTTTTGACAGCAGTCATGTGAGATTCTTTCGGGTCAGCTTGAAAACGGGCACAGAGACACACACTAAACATTATGTCTGGTCTACTGGCAGTCAGATAGAGAAGCGATCCAATTATTCCCCTATACCTCTTTTGATCTACAGACTTCCCACTGGGATCTTTATCCAATTGAATATTAGAGCTCATGGGTGTATTCATAGCCTTAGCATTGTCCATTTCATATTTTTTCAAAATATCGTTGACGTACTTAGACTGGTTAAGAAATGTTCCACCTTCCGTTTGTTTTACACTAAATCCAAGGAAGTAACTAAGTTCACCCATCATGCTCATTTCAAACTCGTCGCTCATTGTTTTTGAAAATTCATTACATAGGTTTTTCTCCGTCGATCCGAACAATATGTCATCTACATAAATCTGAACAATGAGTACTTCAACTCCTACCTTCTTCAAAAATAAGGTGGTGTCCACACTACCCTTTACAAAGCCTCTATCTAGTAGGAACGTACTAAGTCTTTCATACCAGGCTCTAGGTGCTTGTTTTAACCCGTACAGTGCCTTTTTCAGTTTGAACACGTGGTTTGGAAATTGTGAGTTTTTAAACCCCGGAGGTTGCTCCACATACACATCTTCCTTGATTACTCCATTCAGGAAGGCACTCTTTACATCCATTTGATACAGCTTAAAATCCCTAAAACAAGCAAAAGCTAACAGTACCCTGATGGCTTCTAGTCTAGCTACCGGAGCAAAGGTTTCTTCAAAATCTATTCCTTCAATTTGGTTATACCCCTTCGCTACTAGCCTAGCCTTATTTCTTACTACTATTCCTGAGTCATTCATCTTATTTTTAAAGACCCACTTAGTTCCAACCACACTTTGCTCATTAGGCCTTTTGACTAACTCCCATACATCATTTCTAACGAATTGGTTCAACTCTTCTTGCATTGCTAGGATCCAAAATTCATCTCCTAAGGCTTGATCTATACTCGTGGGTTCAATCATAGATATGAATGCAGAATGGCTAACCTCTTTCCTAAGTCCATGCCTAGTTTTTACCCCTTCTGATGGGTCTCCTAAGATCAGTTCTCTAGGATGACTAGAAGAAAATTTCCAATCCTTAGGCAGATGTTCCTGAGGTTCCGCTCTAGTCTCTATGGTAATGGTTTCTACTCCCCGTATAACCTCAACTTCTTCTTCTTCATGATTAGGTTCAGATGTCTTATTGGATTCATCAAATACTACATGAGTGGACTCTTCTACTACTAGGGTTCTCTTATTGAATATTCTATAAGCTTTACCTACAGATGAGTAGCCTAGGAAAACCCATTCATCAGATTTAGGATCGAACTTTCCTAAGGGTGACTTGCCATTGATTAGGATGAAGCATTTGCACCCGAAAACGTGTAAGTGGGAAAGATTGGGTGTCCTACCCTTAAGCAACTCATAGGGTGTCTTATTAAGTTTGGATCTAACATTTACCCTGTTTAATACATAGCATGCGGTATTTACTGCTTCTGCCCAAAAGTATCTAGGGAGAGTGTATTCAGCTAATATAGCCCTAGCAGCTTCAACTAACATTCTATTCTTTCTTTCTGCTATTCCATTTTGCTGAGGAGTTCTAGGGGCAGAGAAATTATGTTCCATTCCAACCTCTTTACAAAACGATTCAAACTTATCATTCTCAAATTCCCCACCATGATCACTATGAATTGTTGAAATTACACATCCTAATTTCCTTTGAATCCAAGTGGAGAAAACTCTAAATTCTTCAAATGACTCACTCTTATGAGCTAGGAATTTCACCCAAGTAAACCTAGAGTAGTCATCTACTATTACAAACCCATACAACTTCCCTCCTAGGCTGGCTGTACTAACAGGTCCGAACAGGTCCATGTGGAGAGTTTCTAGTGGCCTAGTGGTGCTGATATCCTTGATTGCATGAAATGAAGATTTAACTTGTTTTCCTAATTGGCAAGCATCACAAAGATGGTCCTTAGTAAAGTCTAACTTTGGTATGCCTCTAACTAAGTCTTTCTGAGTGATGTTCCTAAGTGTTTTCATACTAGCATGGCATAGTCTCCTATGCCATAGCCAAGAGTCATCTGCTATTGTTTTCAGACACAAGGAATTTGAGGTTTCAATGCAGTTCAAGTCTAACATGTAAACATTGTTTATACATTTTCCTTCTAACACAAGTGAATCATTTAAACTAATCATGCATTTGTTAGACAAAAATTTTATATCAAAACCCTTGTCACATAGTTGACTTATACTTAAAAGATTGTGCTTTAAACCATCCACTAAAAGTACATTCTCAATAATTAAATTTTTAGTATTTCCAATGATACCTGAGCCCACCACTTTTCTGGTGGTGTTGTCTCCCAAAGTTACCTTGCCTCCTGACCTGGCCTCCAGTGTCACGAACTGCTTCATGTCTCCAGTCATGTGTCTTGAGCAGCCACTGTCCAGGTACCACATGCTCTCACTAGGTCTTTTGTGAGAGCATCCCTACAATGTCAATCATGGATTAGCTTTGGGAACCCAAGTGAGTTTGGGTTCCACATCACACTTATATGAATGAAATGTATGCATGTTATGCTGTGATGATTGCGATTTTGGTCTCCACACTAGATGTGTCCTATAGTGAATTGAGCACGTGCGAGCTATGTGACCTAGCATGCCACAAGAATAACATCTAACACCTGGAAATGGGTTCACTAATCTACGAGGGTGGTAGTGCCTATTTCTGGGTTTGGATGATGCATGCCGTGCTGGTTTTGAATGAGATGATTCACATGGTGGAGGCTGAAAGAATTCAGCAAATGTGGGAGGTTTTTTGTTATTCTCGTATGTATGAAGTTTTTCATTTAAGAATTTGTTCTCTTGGTTAAGACTAGCATATTTGAATCTCAATGCATGCTCACTACTACTATGTTCCCCTGATAGTTCTTCTAGTTCCTTAAATGCATTATCTAATTCAACATGTGATGATTTCAAGGTTTCATGTGCAGTGGTTAACTCAATATGCTTCTTGTTTAATGCATCGTATTCATCAAGCAACGACATATGATCTCTATCTAAGTCAGAAAATTTTTTTACTACACTAGCATGTTCCTTTTGTAAAGTACTAAACTCAGTATTAAGACTAGCATGCTTTTTCTTCAATTTTCTATACGAGTCATGGATTTTTTCAGAAATAACAAGCAGTTCATCGTAAGACAGTTGACATACCTCATCTTGATCTGATTGATCAAGATTATCATTAGTCATAAGACACAGATTTGTTACCTCCTCCTCTGCTTCTTCTTCCGATGAGTCTGAGGCAGAGTCGGCCCAAAATGCTTTCTGAGTCTTAAACTTGCCCTTCTTGAACTTTGATCTTTCCTCACCCTTCTCCTTGGTTTGATGAGTTTTGATGTTTGGGCAATCAGCTCGGAGATGACCGGGTTTCCTGCACTCAAAGCAAATTGTTTCAGATGCAACCTTAGTATACTTTGAGTTCTTACCTTTGTTCCAATTGCTTTAATGATGGCGCTGCTTTCTTTTCAGAAAATTTTTGAACTGACGAGTCATCAAAGCTATGTCGTCATCTTCCTCCGCTGCTGAGCTGTCACTTTCAGAATTGTTTGCTTTTAAAGCCACTGCTCGCTCCTTTTTCTTTTCACCTGCATCACTTTGTCGTTGACTCACTCCTTGCTCGTAGGCAATGAGTGACCCAAGCAAATTATCAATAGAATAAACATTTAGGTCTTTTGACTCAGTTATTGCAGTGATTTTAGCATCGTATGAGCTAGGCAAACATCGCAGTATTTTGTTTACTTTTTCTAAGTTAGACAACTCTCTTCCTAAAGCATGCAGTGATGTTACAATCTGGGTGAATCGAGTGTACATGTCAGTTATAGTTTCACTAGGTTTCATGCGGAACAGTTCGTAATCATGTAACAGTATGTTCAACCTAGATTGTTTGACCTCACTAGTTCCTTCGTATGTGATACACAGTTTATCCCAAATTTGTTTACCAGTAGTTCACGTTGATACTCGCATATAGTCTTCTGATTTTAATGCGCAAAAGAAACAGTTTAGACATTTAGCATTCAGTTGTGCAAATTCTCTATCCTCAATGCTCCATTCATTAAATGACAGTTCAGTTTTCACTCCATTCAACATACGAAACGGTGCAGAATAACCTTCTTGGACTAACATCCACATGCGATAGTCTAAAGACTGTAAAAATGTAGACATGCGTATTTTCCAAAAATCAAACGGTATGTTGTCAAACAAAGGTGGACGAGTTATGGAATAACCCTCCGTAGTGTTACGGTTACCAAATTGAGCCATGTATCTTACGTTTCTAGGTTTTCTAAAACACTATTTTGAAACCCCGGCTCTGATACCACTTGAAAGTACGAGATGCGCCAAGAGGGGGAGTGAATTGGTATTTTAAAAATTTAACCCTACACAAGAGTTCTAATTTTTTTTTGTATTTTTAAAACATAATTTAACGACTAACGTGCGGAAGCAAATACAACGTTCACAACTACGAAATTGACAGTTCAATTTTGGATTTTACACTACAATATTTAAATATCGATTTTTCACCAAGCAATTAAAACGCACAAATTTAAAGCATGAAAAGTAAAGTACGGTAAACAGGAAAAAATACACCAGAGATTTTTATAGTGGTTCGGTCACTTGACCTACGTCCACTCCCCGGAGTCCTCTACTCCGGGATTTGCACTAATAAAAGTTGACTCTCCTTTTGCCCCCACAGCAAGGCGGAGAAGCCTTTATAATACTCACTTTCACCTCCCTCGGTGCGGCGGAATACCAAACGCTATGTCACCCTCCTGGTGACGGCAGCGGACCTTCTCCTTTTTCTCCCTCCTGGAGATGGCAGAGTACCTTGGCGATGTTGATCTTGAAGTGACTCTTCCCTCAAGAACGTTCTTGAAGCTTCCAAAGCCACAAGAGGAGCAAAGCATGCAGCTAGCTTGGAGCCACCGTGTGATCCCCTCACACTACTTCTCCCTCACGCTCAAGCTCACCTTCACCTTCCTCTCTCAAGCCCTAGATCTCTCCAAAAACTTCTCTCTACGAATCCCCTTCTTCCTCCAAGCATCTCACAGCAAAGGATTGATCAACAACTTCTCTAGAAAAATAATAAGTTATTTTTTATATCAGGCTTCAGAATACCCTAAGAGTTTCAACTTTTACGTTTCTGTTCGTACAGTACGATTTATAATCATACAGTACAATTTCAGCTCCATCCAGTACGAGTACAGACGAACAAGTATCGAATTTTATTCATATCGTACAGTACGATATGTATATCGTACGGTACGATGCTATTGATTCGTACTGTTCGTACGGGACGAACTGTGGGACGAACCTCGGGACGAAAGAACTCGTCTCTGTCAGTCGTCCAGCACTCATTGAATCGTACAGTACGAATAGTGTTTTTCATGATATCGTCCTGTACGATAGGAATATCGTCCAGTACGATCAGTTCAAAATTTTCTTGGGATCGTTTGGTACGATCGCTGGGATGAAAAAAATCGTCTCTGTCAATCGTCCAGCACTCCACCAGTCGTACAGTACGATCAGTTCATTTCTTGATATCGTCATGTACGATATGAATATCGTCCAGGACGAACAGAACATAAAACCTTGGTTTCGTCTGGTACGATCTCTGGGATGAATGAAATCGTCTCTGTCAGTCGTACAGTATGATATACGATCGTACAGTACGATCGACATATTAATTAGAAACCAACGTTTATTTCCTGATTAGGGAGATAATTTTGGCAAGTTTTAATTAATCATACAGTACGAATAGTATCGTACAGTACGATCAGTTCAGAAAATCAAATTTGAAAACTTACCAAACTTATTCTGGCGGCTAGGGTTTCACAATTACATATTATCGTACAGTACGATATGGATCGTACAGTACGATAAGTTTGTAAACATAAACATTAGAAAATTAGCCGTTAGCCTGAGTATTTTAATTAATCATACAGTACGATCCAAGATCGTACAGTACGATGTGTTTAAAAAAAATTAATCATTTTAAAAGAAAAAATCTCCCCCTGTGTGTGTGCATTGTTGCTCCTTTCACATGCATGCTTCTGTGGCAGACTCAAAAAGAAAAATTAAAGAAATAAAAATTACAGACTCTTCAACATCCTATTTTACCCAATTTGAGTCTCCAACAATCTTTAGCAGTGTGCATCTGACCTGAAATGTTAGTCCTCATATACAAAGATTAAACATTTGTAATCAAATGGAAGTCTATATGTACTCAGTAAGTATAAGTTGTCACCATCAAAATTAAGTGCTCGGGATCCTGGATTTCAACAATGTTGGCTTTGTTGTGTTGCTGGATGATGTGACATGATTACTATAAGATTCGATGTATCATTGCGCTGAATTAGCACAGTTCTAAGAAGTTATAACTGCTCCTCCATGATGCCATAAAAAATGAGCAAAGTGGTGCTTGAAATAAAATTCTAGCGCTACGACATTTGAGATGCTGACACTCCTGTGCAAAAATTTCTAAGATACCCAATATTGCGATTCTGGTTTTGGACATAATAGCTCTGTGATGAGCTATGGTGCTAGCATTTGTGACGTTGCGACACTTGTAAATAAAGAACATCGACATTGCTACGTTGAAATTAGTGTTCAAGTGTTGATCAAGCGGGTGCTGCGGCATTATAATTGATGGCATTGCGGTGCTGTCCAATACTTATAATTTTTTCTTTTTCCTGTATAATTTTTGTACGAACATAATTAAAATAATATATTTTTACAAAAATTTAAATAACCAAAATATTATATAATTTGCAATTATCAAATTATTTCTAGCTTAAACTCTTGTTTGTCCTCAAGCAGCACAAGCATTCACTCATTAATCATGTTAATAGCCAAAAGTAAAAATTAATAATTTAAAGTTACTAAAATATAGGATAATATAGCACAGTCTAAAAGTATTTTGGAATGAACAAGTTATAATTCAAATTTAAAAAGGCATAATATTTGTCTCAATCACTAGCCCTTATTATTGCTTATTTTGAATCTATTCACTATATTTGAAAATATAAAATTTACTTCTGAATATAAAAAGAATAATGTAGTCTAGGAACTAGTTGCTCATAGTTAAATATGAAATTCATAAGTGCACTATCATATTTACTAGTTTACTTATTTAATCCTTTATCACTTTATTAGGATGCAATTTAAATTAAGCTATAATTGATACCAATTTTTAAATGTACTGATCTTTGTTATTTGGTAATATTTTGATTTTGATTTTTTTTTTTTTAAGTTTTTCTTTCCTTTGTCTTGGATGAATGTGGGAGGTTATTTTTGACCCCATCTACTTTAATAAAGTGGAAGTGAAGTTATAAGGAGATGGGGTCAAAGGAAGATATAAGTGGAAGTGAAGTTATAAGGAGATTTGGAATGATTTCCGTCACCTAGTGGAGGTTCATTGTGGGGTAGTATACATGAGTGGAGTTATAACCATGTATTAAGACATGCATATCACGGTGCATATAATTGCATATTATATTAAATAAAATAAATTTGATATAAAGAATATTTTGGTAAATAAAAGAGTTTAAATATGAAGGAATGTTTCTATGAAAGCATTAATGGAAATGCATATTTTGTTATATTCTGATAGCCAATATATTCTAACATTCATATAGTAGTACATGAAAGGCATATATGGAAAAGTGAATTTTGATATGTTTATTAGAAAATAATAGTTGTTTCATGTTCATTAAATTTTAATACCTAAACCTTTTATTTATGAATTTTAAATATGTGTACTGAATTCTATAATAGGACTTGAGTTTGCCTACTAAGTTGTAAATACTCACTTTGTTGACTTATAATATTTCAAGAAAACAAAAGGACCCTATAGAGTGGAGGACCAGAGGAGCGGATCTGTTAGAAGTTTTTCTATTAATATATTTTTGTAAACCAAATTTATTCTGATGCATAGAACATAATTATATTGGTTTATTTGTAAATCATTTTTTTGATAATAAAATATTGAATGTTCTCTCGTTATCTAAATTATTTTGGATTACTAAATGGCTATGGTATTGTTATATAGTGGTTCAAAAATCTAGGTTTAAAATTTTAATTCTTCCATTTGATCATGGGGCATGATAGTTAGAGACTAATAAAAAAATTCCACAAGAGCTTATAATGAGGGATTTATTAGTAGAACTTGTTAGAACCACATCTCCTAAGCTAGTAAGCCAAAATTAATAGTTAATAGAAAAGTATCACATGTTTAGGTAAAAGTACTTGCATTAAATGAGCAAGAGACAAAGTATTCAATAGATATGGTAATAACTATTGCTTTAATTTTAAAATATTTTAATAAAATTTATTTATTTATGGTACAATTATTCTTTTATAGCTATAAAATTACTTAAATCTTGGAATATGTTACATACTATATTGCGTGCTACTATATACATCATTTTATCAGACAGAGATAACATGATAACAAAATATATATGTGTATATGAATTAAAATACCAGACAAGAAGTTAGAATATAAGCTAATTTTGTTGCCTTTAAATATTGAATTTTGATGTCATACTTGAGATGAATTGGCTAATTAAATTTGGTGTTAAAATTAATTATGAGAAAAAATTTATATTTTAAATAATGATATTTTTTTTTCTTGCAGATAAAGGGGTATTATCATCTTTAATCTTAGCTATTCAAGTTGATAAATCATAGAAGAAAGGAATTATACTATTTTTAGCCAATATTAAGGAAAGAAAAGTATTGGTTGAAAATATAGAAGATTTAAGAGTGATAAAAAAATTCATATATATCTTTTCTAAAACATTATTACATTTTCAACCAATTTAAAAATTGAGTTTAGTATTGATTTGATACCTCGAACAATATCCATAGCAAAATGACATATAAAGTAGCATAAAAAATATAAGAATTAAAGGTGCAGTTATAAGAATTTGCTGATAGAGGTTTCTTAACACCCAATGTTTCACCATGAGGAGCCTTGTTATTGCTTGTAAAGAAGCAAGATGGAACTATGATGACACGTATTGATTATAAAGAGTTGAATAAAGTTATTATAAATAATAAGTATCCTTTGTTAAAAATATAGTATTTATTTGGTTTGTTAGAAGGTGCCCTTTTATTTCTTAATATTAACTTGAGATCAAGATATCATCAATTAAATGTAAGAAATAAAATATTTCTACAATAGCTTTTAACAAAAGATATATACATTATGAATTCTTAGTGATGCCATTTAGCATAACTGATGCACAAATAGTTTTTGTGGATTTGATGAGGTGAGTGTTCAAGAAAAAAAAAGAGGTGAGTGTTCAAGAGATATTCAAATTAATTTATAAATATATTCATAGATTTTACTTTAATTTTATTTCAAAAGAGATGAAGATCATGCTAATTATTTGAGGCTTGTATTAAAAATTTTGAGAAAACCTAAGTATACAATATCAAGATGGTAGAACTAATATAGTGCTAATGTAGTAGTAGAAAATCTATGAGTATTGTAGGTTGATTAATCACTAAAAAATATAAATTAAACAAATAAATAGATAAGTTAAAATTATAAATGTTAAAATATAATGGAGATTATATGAGGCACTTATATTAGATGATTGTAAAGGCAAAAATAAAAAATAAAAAATATGAAAGTGTTATGGCGCACAAAGACGGGGGGTTGGAGCAGGGGGGGTTGAATTAGTATCTTAAAAGACTTTTCATACATGAAACAAATCAGAGAAACATGATGAAGCTTTAAGAAAAAAATCAAACAAAAAAAAAAGAAACAAATATTTTTTATTTTTTAAACTTTTAAAAAATATTGAATGTTTTTGTTTTTTTTTCTTCAACCAAGGTTTCAATCAGAAAAATACTCAATCACAACTTATCAAAAGATTAGCCAAATAAATCAAAGTGCAGGAAAGTAAATGCAAGAAAGTAAGTGCAGAAAAGTAAGAATACACAAAATAGATTTATAGTGGTTCAGTGGAATCAACCTACATCTAATCCCCAATGATCCTCCTCTTTGGGTGTTGCACTAACTCATGCACCTTTGGCACTCAACCAGGTGGAGAAACCCTTCTTCCTTACAAAGTGGAGAATGACCTTTACAGACTCTTTTGACCCAGAAGAATCTCCCTTCTTCGGCCTCCCAGCCTGGTAGAGATACCTCTCCATCTTTTTGCCTCTCATCTTTACGAAGATGCCACTCCCTCCTTTATCTCCTCACTATGGCAGAGATGTCCCTCCTTCATCTCCCCACTATGGAAGAGATGTTGTCCCTCCTTTCCCATCCTGGTCCAATAAAGTTGTCATCCCCTAACCTCCTTAATTAGTAAGTCTTTCACCCAAAGACTTTTCTTAGAGCTTGTTGCAAATCTAGATTCAAGGATTATGCTTTTGATGATAACAAATATTTATGTTTCTGTTTGCTTGCCTAATATTTTAGGCCCGCAAGATCAAGTGAAATCCAAGCCAGCTCAATATTGAGTCAGTCTGTATGTGATTCAGGTTCAATGTATTTTTTCTCTTTCTTAAGTCAAATGTAATGCAAAGTGATCCCCTAGCTAAGTAACCTTGCACACACACACACTCAGGGGGAGATTTTTTGTGAGTTAGAGTGTCTATTCTATTTTGATCACATCATTTTGGACGATCGACATATCATCCTAGATGATCTATTGAAAATAAAAATTGTAATTAGGGCTATCATGTTAAGTTGGTCAGATTAAGCCGATCGTCCTGGACGATACTCAAATCGTATAGGACGATAGGCTCAAATAGAAATTCTCAGCCGCCAGACTAAGTTAAGCATGTTTTGATTTCTTAGTTTTTCTATCTACTCATCCCAGATGATACGTGTATCATCCTGGACTATTTATAACAATCATGCCTAAATTAGCCAGGTCATTAAGGAAAGTAATCGAGGATTAATTTGATTGATCACATCATCCTAGATGATCGTAAGATCATCCTGGATGATATGTTAAAATCCTCATCATCCAAATGACTTCACCTGGATGATTTGAACAATGTGTTAGATGATACAAGCTTATTTATACTAATCACCTTGGATGATAGAAATATCATCCTAGGTGATCAAGTCATTTTTTAATCGTACAACATATTTTTGTAGGACAACTCGTATAATATGCAGGATGATTTTGCCTGATTTTTAACTAATTGATGGGACGATATGCATATCATCTTAGACGATCAAGTCTTTTTCTTTAGATCGTCTAGTCATTTCTCCTAGACAACCCAAACAGTCCTTAGGATGATTCTCCTGAATTGAACTAATCATCCTAGACAATCGCAGGATCATCCCGGATGATCTAAACAAAATTTGTCTTCTAATCGTCTAGAAAAGTCAGATCTTCCAGACCAATTGGAGAAGTTTTACACTAATCGTACAGGACGATCTTTGATAGCAAGTTGAATTTTAGGGAAATTTTTGTGCCTTTCTATTTAAGCCTTTTTATTTTCTATTAAAAAGACTTTTTTGCCATAGTCCTTTCCTAAGAGAGCTTTGAGAGGGAGATGGAGAACTTGGCAGAGAGAGAGAGAATCTTGTGAGGGGGAGTTTATGCGGTGTTCACAAAGGTTACTCCAAGCAAGGATTCGAGTCATCTTCTCCAGTCATCGTCTCTTATCCCGTGGTGTCTCTATGGGAAGGATCGTTAGTAAGGAGTCAAGGTTCTCTACTTGCTTTAGGAGGAAGCAAAAAGAGTCTGGGTTCTCTACCGGCTCAGGAGGAAGTAAAAGGACTCTGGGTTCTCTGCCTCATCGGGTTGGTAAAAAGGAGTTTTGTAAAGGCTTCTCCGCCTTGCTGTGGGAGCAAAAGGAGAGTCACTAATTTGATTAGTGCAATATCTAAAGGAGAGGCTCCGGGGACTGGAGGTAGGTCAAGTTGACCGAACCACTATAAAATCTATTGTATTTTTTCTAATTATTTTCTACACTTTATATTTCTATTGATGATAGTGTGATTTATGTTATTTTTTTGTTGCGTTGAAACATCTTCACATCATCGTGAAATTATAATTATTTTAAAATATTTTAAAAGATTTTCAAAATCAATTTGTGCTTAAGAATTTTTAAACTACCAATTCACCCCCCCCCCCTCTTGGTTAGTCTCGGGTTGGTTTATAAGGGCTTAACATCCCTATCAAACTTTCAAGTGGTATCAGAGCGGGATTCAAAAAATAAGTTTAAAATTTTTTGAATTTTGATCTACGGCTAACTTTAATAATCATAATATTGTTGAAGGTTATTCAATTACACGATCACTGTTATTTGATAACATACCTTTTACTTTCTGAAAAACTCGCATGTCCACTTTTCTTTAATCTATATATTATCGTATGTAGATGCTTGTTAAAGATGGCTATGAAGCACCGTTAAGACTTGTTAATAATGTTAAAACTGAACTTCCTTTTACTGAATGGACTTTTGATGATTGGGACTTAGCCCAACTGAATGTAAAATGCTTGAACTATTTTTTTTGTACATTAAAATTTGAGGATTATATACGTGTTTCTACTTGCACAACTGGTAAAGAAATTTGGGATAGATTATGCATTACCTATAAAGGTACATCTGAAGTTAAACAGTCTAGGTTAAATATATTGCTTCATGATTACGAACTCTTTCATATAAAACCTAGTGAATTAATTTCAAAAATGTATACTAGGTTCACTCAAATTGTCACCTCTCTGTATGCTTTAGGAAGAGAACTCACTAACTATGAAAAAGTGAACAAAATTCTGAGATTTTTGCCTTCTTCCTATGATGCAAAGATAACTGTAATTATTGAATCCAAAGATTTGAATACTTATTCTATTGATAACTTACTTGGGTCACTCATTGCTTACGAGTAAGGAGAGAACTAAAGATAAATTGATGCAGGTGAGAAGAAGAAGGAGAAAACTGTGGCGCTAAAGGCCAACAATACAGATACTGATACTTACAGGTCTGATAGCAATGAGGTTGCCTTGATCACTAGGCAATTCAAAAGCTTTCTAAGGAAGAAACATAAGAACTTTCAGAAGTGAAACAAAGGTAAGAGTAGCAAAAATTTTAAAGGTTCTTTTGATACAGTTTATTTTGAATGCTGGAAGCCTAGATATATAAAGGCTGATTATCCTACACTTAAGGCTCACCCAAGTAAGGAGAATGGTGAGGAGAAACCTTAGTTCAGGAAGGACAAGAAGAAAATCCAAAAAGCATTTTGGGCGGACTCAGCATCTGACTCCTATGAGACTAAGGTTAAGGAGGAGACTACAAACTTGTGTTTGATGGTAGATGAACATTGTGTTCAGTCTGATCAAGAAGAGGTATGTGAATTGATCTATGATCAATTACTTGATGTTTCTGAAAGAATTCATTCATCATATAAGAAACTTAAGAAAACACATGTTAGCTTGAAATTAGAATTCATAAATTTAGAAAAAGAGCATGAAGTATTGATTAAGGATCATTCTACTCTTGATAACAATCACATGTCACTACTTGATAAATTTAATGAGTTAAATAAAAAGTATTCTGATTTAATTATTGAGCATAATTCATTAAAAGCATCACATGTTGAATTAAAAATTGCATTTAAAAAATTAAAAACTCATGCATCTGATCTAATAGAAGTGAGAATCATTTGAAATTTAAAATTGTAATTCTCAAGAAAGAAAATAAATTTTTAAGTATAAAAATTAGTGCATATGAGAATAATGAAATACATCCTATATTTGAACAATTTTATGTACCTATATCACTTGAAGAATTTAATTTAAAATCATCAAAGCATGTTTCATTCAAACCTAGGAAGAGGCACTATCACCAACATAGATTAGTTAACCCTTTTTCATGTATTCGATATTTTTCTTGTGGCATGCTAGGACATATATCCCATACATGCACTGTTCAGTGTAGTATACATTGGGTGTGGAGGCCCAAACTACATGATTCACAGCATAGCATACATGCATTACATTCTTCTTTCCATAAGAAGGAACCCAAACTTATTTGGGTTCCTAAATTTGATGGTTAATGATTTTATAGGGTTGCTCTCACATAAGACATCATGAGAGCATGTTGTGGATGTTCAAGACATATGACTGGAGATGTAAATCAATTCATTTTGCTGGAGGCCAGGGCTAGAGGCAAGGTCACTCTTAGAGACAGCACCACCAGGAAAGTGGTGGACGCAGGTATAATCAAAAACTCCAAGAACCTTTTGATTGAAAATATTTTACTTGTAGATGGACTGAAACACAATCTGCTCAGCATCAGTCAACTCTGTGATAATGGATTTAGCATCAAGTTCCAGTAAATACTTATATTTTAAGCTTAAATAATAACACTATTTTGTAGGACAAGAAGATCAACAATGTCTATATGCTTGATTTAAATAACATTGAATGTGCTGCTTTATTTTGCTTAAAAACTACTGCTAATGACTCTTGGTTATGTCACAGGAGATTATGTCATGCTAGTATGAAAACCCTTAGGAGAGTTACCCAAAAGGACTTAGTTAGAGGTGTCCCCAAGCTTAAGTTCACTAAGGACCACCTGTATGATGCCTGTCAACTAAGGAAATAATTCCAATCCTCTTTCCACTCTATTAAGGATATCATCATCTCTAGACCATTAGAAGTCATTCACATGAATTTATTTAGACCCATTAGTATTTCCAGCTTAGGGGGAAAAGTCTACGGATTTGTGATTGTTGATGATTACTCGAGGTTCACTTGGATTAGATTTCTATCACATAAAATTGAGTCATTTGATGAATTTAAATCCTTCTCCACTTGGATTTAAAAGAAGTTAGATTATGAGATCTTCACTATTCATAGTGATCATGGGGAAGAGTTTAAAAATATGAGATTTAGAATATTCTGTGAGGAGCAAGGGATTAGCCATAATTTTTTTAGCTCCTAGGACTCCTCAGCAGAACAGGGTAGCTGAAAGAAAGAACAGGACCTTGGTGGAAGCTGCTAGAGCCATGCTTGCTGAGTATTTACTTTCAAAATACTTCTAGGCAGAAGCGGTGAACATAGCCTATTATGTGTTGAATAGGGTGAATGTTAGGTCCAAACTGAATAAGACACCCTATGAGATCATTAAGGGTAGAATTCCAAACCTATCCCACCTCCATGTATTTGGCTATAAGGTTTTTATTCTGAATAATGGAAAATCATCCTTAGAAAAATTTGACCCCAAATCTGATGAAGGAGTGTTCTTAGGTTATTCTAGTATGGGTAAATCCTTTAGGGTGTTTAATAAGAGAATTTTGGTGGTGGAGGAGACTACTCATGTGGTGTTTGATGAATCTGATCTTAAAGAGTTTAGAGCTGAGGAAGAAGAGGAAGTAGGAGAGATTACCCAAGGAGTTAAAAATACAAGTCTAGAGGAAAGGGTAGAACCTCAAAACACTTTGCCTAGAGATTGGAGATATTCTTCGAGTCATTCTAAAGAACTAATCTTAGGAGACCCTTCTAAAGGTGTTAGAACTAGGCATGGACTTAGGAAGGAAGTAAACTATTCTGCCTTTATCTTAATGACTGAACCCACCAATATCAATCAAGCCCTTTCTGATGAATTCTGGATCTTAGAAATGCAAGAGGAATTGAACCAATTTGTAAGGAATGATGTTTGGGAGTTAGTAGAAAGACTTAGGAATCAAAATGTAGTGGGAACCAAGTGGGTCTTTAAGAATAAGATGAATGATTCTGGTGTGATGGTTAGGAATAAGGCAAGATTGGTGGCTAAGGGGTACAATCAAATAGAAGGGATTGATTTTGAGGAGATCTTTGCCCCTATAGCTAGATTGGAAGCCATTAGAGTGCTATTAGCCTTTGCCTGTTATAAGAGATTTAAGCTTTTCCAAATGGATGCCAAGAGTGTCTTTTTAAATGGGGTAGTAAATGAAGATGTCTTTGTAAAGTAACCCCCAGGTTTTGAGAGTTCTCAATTTCTAAGTCATATTTATAAATTAAAAAATATTTTATATGGATTGAAATAGGCACCCAGAGCTTGGTATGAGAGGCTTAGCACATTCCTACTAGAAAGAGAGTTTATTAAGGTGAGTGTAGACACTACCCTTTTTTTTGAAGAAAATAGGAGATGATTTACTCATTATCCAGATCTATGTTGATGATATACTTTTTGGATCTTCTGATAAAAATTTATGTGATGATTTTTCTAAAATAATGAGTAAAGAGTTTGAGATGAGTATGATGGGAGAATTGTCATATTTTTTGGGGGTTTAATATAAGGCAAATAGATGATAGAATCTTTCTTAATAAATCAAAATACACTAAGGAAATCTTGAAGAAATATGAAATGGACAAAGCCAAGCCAATCAACACTCCCATAAGTTCATCTGTTCAGTTAGAAAAGGATTCAAATGAAAAATCTATTAATTAGAAGAAGTATAGAGGAATTATAGGATCACTATTTTACCTGACTGCTAGCTGACCTGATATCATATTTAGTGTTTATCTTTGTGATAGGTTTCAAGATGATCCTAAAGAGTCCCATTTGACTGCTGTTAAGAGAATTCTTAGATATCTCTTAGGGACTCCAAACTTAGGAATCTGGTATCCTAGGCACAACACTTCTTTTGAGATTATTGAATATTCTGATTCTGATTTTGTAGGATGTAGGGTGGATAGAAAGAGCACTTCTGGTACTTGCTAATTCATAAGACAGTCTTTAGTCTCCTGATCCAGTAGAAAATAAAACTCTGTTGCACTTTTCATTATTGAAGCTGAGTACATTGCCTTATGGAGTTGTGTAGCCTAAGTCCTTTGGTTGAAGCAACAAATTCTAAATTTAGGATTACCTGTTGGCATAATTTTAGTTCTATGTGATAACACCAGTGCCATCTACATTTCTAAGAATCCAATCCAATTTTCAAGAACCAAACACATTGACATAAGGCATCACTTCATTAGGGACCATGTTACAAAAGGGGACATTGAGCTACACCATGTAGCAACTGATAATCAACTAGCTAACATCTTTACTAAACCACTAGCCTTTGACTTATTCAGCATTTTAAGGATAAGATTGGGTGTGATTGACATAAATGCATGAATCTGATGATTGCTGATTTATGAATTTCTTATATTTCATTTTATTTCTGTTAGTTTTTTTTATTTGATTATCTATTTCCTTTTTGTGTTTTTAATCTGCTATTTTTCTTTTTATTGTTGTTATTTTATTGATTTGAGTATTTATTTTGATGTGATTTACTACTTGTAGATTTACTGATTTTTCTTCTAAATAAGACCACTGCTCACTACTGCTGATAAACTGGATTTCTGATTGAGAGTTTTGCCTTATTTTTTTAGAAGCTTGTAAGTAGTGATTGACTCCTCTGAATCTGTTAAAGGGAAGAAATGTTGATGGTAGTTTATCTTCCTCTAACTCCTTTAATGGTGTAGTATTTCTTTTGGATAAAAATCTTCTTCAAAATTAAAAAGTTAATTTTTGAAATAGAGATCTATTTTATCCTCCTATAGTAATCTACCTCATAGGAATAGTATTTTCAAAGCTTTGAATCATTATTATATTTTTCTTAATTAAGTGATTGCACATATCATATAATGTGTGGCTTTTATTCTATGAATTACTCCTCGTTATTATAGAGAGTGAGATTTGTCCTTTCTTATGTTTGGAAGGTAATTTCACAACTGAGATTTTTTAACAATTATGAAAGGAAACATGCTTGTAAAAGATGTACAAAGAGCGCCAAAATAAAAAGAGGCACAAAATGAGCCCAAAGCTGAAATGATGCGTAATGTTGTCAAATTGAAAGATACATAAAGTGTATCACAAAAATCAAAAGATACATAAAGTGCTCCAAACAAATTAAAAAAAAAGGCACAAAATGAGCCCATAAAGAAATAAGCTTGCTTTCCTTTCCACTCTTTAAATGTCTTAGAACAATCCATACACCACTTAATATTTTCAAAAGCTTGAGACAAAAAATCATGATTTCTGATTCCTTACTTTGTAATACTATTTTATCAGATATTTTTTTAGAACGAGACTTGAAAGGATCACTTTTTGAATATAATCTCTTTTCTTCTGAACTAAACTTTTATTTGAAAGAAATTTGAACCTGTAAAGTATCCGAGGATTGAGTTACAAAAATTAATTTTCCAACATTTTTAGATTTCAGCATTGTCAATTTTTTTCTTATTAGCTTTTGAATTAAAAATCAAGGAAAATTCTGATTTACTGGAGCTGATTAATTCAAAAAAAAATTTGTTGTTTTTACTGTCGTCTTCTCATTTCTATTTTTTCTTTGATTTGATTTGACTTTAACTTTTCTTTTTTTGTATATTTTTGAGATCCTTGATCATTCCTCTCCATACTTCATCATTTTTAATTTTTTTTGGTCACATCATCCTGGATGATCCATACATCATCCTGGATGATCTAATCATATCATCCCTATCCTAATTCGATGGCTGAGATACACCAATTATTGGTAATCATCCTGGACGATGTACCTCATCATCCTGGACGATCTATGTGTCTGCAGCTGGACAATTCAACTTTGACCCGTCCAATGCATTTATTGCATATTGTCCTGGACGATCCACCTAATCGTCTGGGATGATACTTTTTGTCAAAGATCATCTAGCTGGCCTCCTCAGGACGATTGCCTGTGTCTAATCATCCTGGATGATATCTTATCATCTTGGATGATTGAACCACCTTTCTAATCAATTATCCTGGACATCATTATTTCCCCTATTATCCTGGACAATCCTGCGATCATACTGGATGATAGGTCCATTTTCTATATAAACAACTAATTTCCATCCATTTTTTACCACAACTTCTTTCTATTCCTACTCATTTCTTTCTTATGGGTGGTGGTAAGCGATCCAGGCTTCCCTGAGGTAGTCGACCAAGCTGCCTTTCAGTGCTATCAAGATGTAGGGATCACTATCTCCAAAATAGTGAATCTGCACACTCTCACCTATCCGGTACTGGATCTTTCTACTCACACATCCCTCACCTTCATTCTTACCCTGGCCTTTCCTTTCAGCATTGAACTTCTTAGGGTTTGCTTTGCAAATCTTCACATTACCTCTGATTACACCACCCTTCACTTCT
Source organism: Dendrobium chrysotoxum (assembly GCA_019925795.1). Lineage (NCBI taxonomy): Eukaryota > Viridiplantae > Streptophyta > Magnoliopsida > Asparagales > Orchidaceae > Dendrobium > Dendrobium chrysotoxum. Next base: position 19,024,076 of record CM034310.1, on the reverse strand, counting down.
TTGTCAATAGGCGACCTGTAGAACTAACTCTCCATGACTTTCATAATATTCTTCATCTGTCCACTACTGGCAATAAACTTCATATTTTGGCCTCTGACCCTGATTATGATTGGAGTGCCGCTAACCACTTCCTTAGAAACACAAATATCTAATACCACGATAAGGCCTATTCCTCCCTAGTTAAGGGTGCTAGGACAATCCAACATGTCCTTCGCTCCTCCATCATTCCTAAGGCTGGGGACCGCATCCACATCCCTCCTTTGCTCTCCATAACTACTTATTACATCATGACCCATCGTGATTTTAATGCAACAGATTTACTCTTTTCCTACATTGAACAACTGACTACTATTAAGGATCTGGGCCACAGGAGACACCATAACCTAGCTTTAGGACATCTCATTCACTATATTCTTAAAATAAAGTATGATCTCCAATATCCAAATCCAGACAGAATCCCACCTATCTTTTTCTCCAATAGCACTTTTCATACTCTTCACAGTACTAGACTTCATCCGTAGCCCACCGTGGATGTTGAAGAAGAAGAGGAAGAGGCTTCTCCTGTACATGCTGCACCTGGTCCTCTCCATATAGAATCTCTGCTAGATCACCTGGTGCATAGGTTTGACCAGTGGGAGGTCCGCTTTGACTCCTACGTGGTTGCCCAGGAGCAGAGCATGCTGAGGATATGAGACAATTCAATGACTATGTTGCCTAGAAGGGCAGCAGCATGACCAGGACATGGCTTGGTTTAGAGAACAGTTTGCCACCATCCATAGCTATTTTCAGACATAACCTCCTCCTCTATCTGATCAGGATCCGCCTCTTTACTAGTTTGTTTGCTTGTGTTGTTTTTTTTCTTGTGGTAGTTTTGTACTACTTTTCATTTTTTTCTTGTGTCTCTATGTGCTGTTTTTCCTTTTATTTGAGATGTCAAAAGGGGGAGTAGTTGTGTGTTCTAGGTCATTGTATATTTTTGAATTATTAATGCTCAATGTTTATTTACTGAACTTAAAATTCCTACCAAATGTTTTCCATCATAAAAAAGGGGGAGATTGTTGCAAATCTGGATTCAAGGATTATGCTTTTGATGATAACGAACATTTCTATTTATGTTTGATTGCCTAACTTTTTAAGTCTGTATGATCAAGTGAAATCCAAGCCAGCTCAAGATTGAGTCAATCTGTATGTGGTTCAGGTTTAATGTATTTTTTCTCTTTCTTGAGTTAAATATAATGCAAAGTGATCCCCTAGCTAAGTAACCTTACACACACACACTCAGGGGGAGATTTTTTGTGATTTAGAGTGTCTGTTCTATTTTAATCACATCATCCTGGACGATCGACATATCATCTTGAACGATCCATTGAAAATAAAACTATAATTAGGGCTATCATGTTAAGTTGGTCTGATAAAGCATTCATCCTAGATGATACTCACATCGTATAGGGCGATAGGCTCAAATCAAAAATTCTCAGCCGCCAAATTAAGTTAGGCATGTTTTGATTTCTTAGTTTTTCTATCTAATCATCCCAGATGATACATGTATCATCCTGAATGATTCACAACAATCATTCCAAAATTAGCCAGGTCATTAAGGAAAGTAATCGAGGATTAATTTGATTGATCACATCATCCTGGACGATCATAAGATCATCCCAGACGATATGTTAAAATCCTTATCATCCAAATGACTTCACCTGGATGATCTGAATAATGTGCTGGATGATATAAGCTTATTTGTACTAATCATTTCGGATGATAGAAATATCATCCCGGATGATCAATACATTTTTTAATCATACAGTATATTTATGCAGGATGACCCGTATAATGTGCAGGACAATTTTGATCGATTTTAAACTAATCATATGGGATGATATGCATATCATCCCGAACGATCAAGTCTTTTTCTTCAATTCATCCAGCCGTTTCTCTTGGACGACCCGAATAGTACTCAGGATGATTCTCCTAAATTGAACTAATCATGCCTAATGATCGCAGGATCATCCCAGATGATCTAAATAAAATTTGTCTTCTAATAATCCAGAAAAGCTAGATCATCTAGACCAATTGGTGAAGTTTTACACTGATCATACATGATGATCTTTGACGGCAAGTTGAATTTTAGGGCAATTTTTGTGCCTTTCTATTTAAGCCATTTTGTTTGCTATTAAAAAGACTTTTTTGCCATAGTCCTTTCCTGAGAGAGCTTTGATAGGGAGATGGTGAGCTTGGGAGAGAGAGAGAGAGAGAATCTTGTGAGGGGGTGTTTGTAAGGTGTTCACAAAGGTTACTCCAAGAAAGGATTCGAGTCATCTTCTCTATTTATTGTCTCTTGTCCCATGGTGTCTCTGTGGGAAGGATCGTCAGCAAGGACTCAAGGTTCTCTACCTGCTTTAGGAGGAAGAAAAAGGAGTCTGGGTTCTCTGTCGGCTTCAGGAGGAAGCAAAAGGACTCTGGGTTCTCTGCCTCACCGGGTTGGCGAAAAGGAGTTTTGTAAAGGCTTCTCTACCATACTGTGGGAGCAAAAGAAGAGTCACTGATTTGATTAGTGTAATACCTGGAGGAGAGGCTCCAGGGAGTAGACGTAGGTCAAGTTGATCGAATCACTATAAAATATGGTGTGTTCTTTCTGATTAGTTTCTGCACTTTATATTTCTATTGATGATCGTGTGATTTAGGTTATTATTTTGTTATGTTGAAACATCTTCACATCATCGTGAAATTATAATTATTTTAAAATATTCGAAAAGATTTTTAAAATTAGTTTGTGCTTAAGAATTTTTAAAATTACTAATTCATCCCCCCTCTTGGTTAGCCTCGGGTTAGTTCATAAGGTCTTAACATCCCTATCAAAATTTCAGAGCTCTTCTCTAAGATCTCCATAAACATAATATGGAGGACCCAAGATTTAGGCTAACTAGAATAATCATTAGAATCCCCTCAAACCCTTTGACTTTTTTAAGGAAGAACTCCCTCAACCTCACCTTCTTTCACCCCCAAGTGGGGTTTGGACTCTTACAGCAACAAGGAGACTCCCTTTCGCTTCACTCAAGCTCTCTCCTTAGAAAATGTCTTTTTTTACTTAATTGGTTAGCCCCTCAACCTTGTTATATTGAGTTTATGGAGTGAGCTCTTAAAAAAACCTAATTTTAATTATAATTACTTTGATTATACTATCCAATTACTTTAATTTAATCTTTAATCATCCTATACAATGAATATCAGTACTGAATGATTAGTTCAATTTCCATCTATGATCGTATTATATGATGAAAGTATGATTAGTTATATTAAATCACAAATCATCTAGAACAAACTAAGTTTCAGCCAGTGATCTCTTTATTTGATCGTCTTGTATGATATAGATCATATAGTACGATCATTAATCGAGATTGAATCATGATTTAATTCTTTTATCCTAAAAATTAAATTAGGGAATATTAATTAATTTTTTTACATTATGAGCTACTTCCTATAGTGCGATCAGTTCAAATTTTAAATTTGCCTAATTTTGATATCAAGGATTTAACGGCGGGATTTTAGCAAAATAATTGATCGTCCTATATGATTTAAGGTAATACAACATAATTAGTTATAATTTAATTTAATTAGTTTATTTAATTAAATATTTAAATTAATTTTTATTTTTGAGAAAATACAAATTGCACTAATAAAGAAAACCTAATACAAACTACTAAATGATAGAAAGTCTATCACATTCATCCTTTAACAAAGAAAGAAATGAAAGAGGAATATTATTATTACTAATATCATCCCAAAAGAAATAACCAAAAATAGCATAGTTGGTACAAAAATCAACTAATTTATTATAATTTCTATTAGAAAAATGAAATAAAACTTGATTGAACTCTTAAAAAAGACAAATCATCCTTCCAATGATGTTCATTTATTCAATTAACTCTCCTCATTGAATCTCGAACTAGCTTGATAACATTATAATTATCACCTACAATTATGATTCCTTTGTATTGAAGCATCCAATCTTACATGATTCCCTTCAAAGAATGAACTGCCATTATCTCCAACTAAGCTATATCCCAATGTAAGTAGTTGAAACCAAATGCCAAGAAAAATCTTCCTTTATGATTTCTGAATACTCCTCCAATACCTGCTTTATTAGATCTTAAAGAAAGATGCATCAATGTTAACTTTTATCCATTCAGGAGGAGGAGGGTGCCAAAAATGGTTAAACAGCTGATTGGGCTGATTAACACCCAAATTTTACCAAATGGAATTGGTTTGAGATGAAATAGCATAGCTGATTACAATAGAAGCTACTCAATCAAACAATCTTTCTTTCCTCCATGCTTTACTTTATTTCTACTCTTCCATGAAAAAAAACACAACAGTACAATACATATTAGCAATAAAAGAGTTATTATTTGCTAACCTTTCCAAATTCTAACAAACATTCAACAAAACAGATGAAAATAGGAACCGAAAAACCCCATTTATTCAGATATTCTATGACCTTGATAAGCTTCAAGCATTGGATTGCTATATGTTCTATTGTTTCAATGGATTGACACCCTGTAGGACAAACATTATTATCCAATAATCTTCTGTACATAAGAAAATCATTTGAAGGAATTGCATTTTGGAATAGACGCCACTAGAAAACCTCCACCTGAGGTTTTAACTTAATTTTCTTTAACCATGCCTAGGAATTATCTCCCATTTCTTCATCAATCAAAGCCTCAAAAGCCAAAGCAGTAATAGATCTATCTGACATCTTTAATTTAAGTTCCATTTGATCTGTCAATAATTCAGGATAAAACTGATTTTGCTTAATAATATTCACCAACTGTTCTCCAAAATTTTTTTTTAGTTCTTCCACATTCCATTCTCCGTTATATATGAGTTTGTTGAGAGATATATCCATATCTATAAATAATGACCACAAAGTTATGCCATATATCAATACTCTTATCAAGAATCCATACATCCTTAAAAGTATTAATAGATAAACCTATTTATCTGCAAAAAATTTCCATCTCATAGTTTGTTGAAGAAACTTACCTCCATTAACATTGATTTTCCACATAGAGGAACATCCTCTTTTCAAAATAGGATTCCAAATGTTTCTTTGATATTTAGCAAACAGATTTTTGTTGAGAAGAGAATTAGGATTTTCAATAAAATTCCATGCCAATTTAGTATGCAAAGGACCCACTTAGCAGCTATTGAATGAAGACCACGACCACCCCTATTTTTTGCATTACAAAGAACATTCCAAGCTACATAATAAAGCCCGTAATTCCAATTTAGTTTATGCCAAATAAAATTTCTACACATTTTATCAAGATCATTCAAAAATCCCATACGAACTAGAGAATGTGTAGATTGAAAAATTGGAAGAGAAAGGAACATAGCTTTGACAAGAACGAATCTGCTAGCTAAAGAGAAAAATTTGTTACCCCAAGCATTCAATTTATCCAATGCCTTTTCAATCAACTTCTGAAAATCAGAAATGATAAGTCTCCTCAATGCAATTTTCACACCAAGATAATTCATTTTATATATAGAATTCAATCCAACAATACGTAAATATGTTTTTTCTTCTTCCTTTTAATAGATTTTCCAAATAGAATAAAGGATTTATCTTTATTAACATTTTGACTAGACCATTTACAATAACCATTCATAATTCTCTTCACCTTTCTCACACTTCTTGACTTAGCTTCAGAAAAAATAAGAATATCATCTGCATATAGCAAATGAGATATCCTTTGCGCATTTGGAGAGATTTTAATACCAATCTTATCACCTCTTTGCATAAAAGCATTTGATAATAACTATGAACACAATATGAATAAGTAAGAGACAAGCGGCATCCTTGTCTAAAATCGCTTCTTGCTTCAATCCAATTGGAATTATTACCATTAACCAATATTGAGTATCTGGGATCCATAACACATTCCATTATAAGTTTTGAAAATTTATTTGGAAAACCAAAATATTGAAAAAATTATCTTAATGTGGGCCAACCCATTCAATCATAAGCTTGTTACATATCTATCTTGATTGCCAATAGTCCATTCTTTGATCTTGAAAATCTAAATTTGTTAAAAACTTCCTGAGCAAGTAAAATATGATTGGTTGGTCACAAATGTAGCTTGATCTTCAGAAATAATCTTTGAAAGCACAATTTTCAGTCTATTAAATAAAATTCTAGCCACAATCTTGTAAATAGACATACAAAGACTAACTGGCCTATAATTAGATGGAACTTAAGGATTTTGAATTTTAGGAATGAGTACAATTAAAGTATCTTTCCAATTAGCACACATTTTTCTAGAAATAAAAATTTATTTATTGCCTTCCAAACATCTTCCTTTATAATGATCTAATAACTTTTAATAAAGGAATATGTGATCCCATCAATCCCAGGAGACTTATTATTACCCAAATGTTTAATCACTTCAAAAACTTCTTCCTTTGAGACATCAATTTCCAAAAATAATCTATCACCTTCATTATGAACATTCAATGGAGCTGGCCAACCATGAAGAGAACAATTCCTATACCACCACTTATTCTTGAAGAAATTAAAAAAAAAATCCTTCGATACCAACCTCATCTTGCATAATAATTCCATTGCTATCCTTAATTTGATGAACCCAATTTTCATTCCTTCTAGCACTTGCATAAGCATGAAAAAGCATATAATTTGAGTCTCCATCTTCCATCCATTTTACTTTTTCCCTTTGCCTCCACAAAGTACTCAATCGAACAAGAGTAATATTCAATTTGTGTACCTTTGATCTTAGCAAAAATAATTTATCATTAGATAAACCACCTGACAATGACTCCTCCATTTGTAACACAAAAATTTCCTTTGTAAGACTTTCCTTCAATAATAAAAAAATTTTGAGCTTGGATTTACTCAAAAAGTATAAAGCTTCCAAAGATCTTTTAAATTTTTTGTTGAGGATTTGAGCTTCATTACCAACCATATATTTAGACTAGGATTTCAAAACAATTGCTGAAGAAGCTTCATACGAGGTTCAAACGTCTTTAAATCTAATTTGCATTTTTCTTATGGCAAGAACTTTTCATAATATTTAGAATATTAGGATAGTGATCCGAAGCAACTCTAGTTTGATGCCTGACAGCCAAAATATGCCCAACATTAATATCAACTGAATTCAATAAACACCTTTCAAGTCTTTTCAAAATACGAGCCCCTCCTTATTATTACACCATGTGAATTTTCGACCCATAACTCCTACATCATGGAAATCATTATTAGTTTTAAACAACTTCATTTCTTGAGGTCATTTAAAAAAATTAAATTTCTTTGGAAGAATGCAACTCCAATTTATTATTTAAAATTCTCCTTTTATATAAATCTTTACTCCCGTATGCAGTCAAAATCAACCAAACCCCTTTATTTATAACATTAAGCTCACCAATCACATATTTTGAAGAAGATTCAATTATTAAAAATAAAGCAATATCAGATCTCCATAAAATAACCCCCGACAATCCGTTAGAAGGAAAGAGAAAAAAATCCAAAGTCGATACCAATGAATTTAATAACAACCACTCTATTAAAGAAAGATAATTTTGTCTCCACTAATCCAACAATAAACACATCAAATTCTTTCACAAACCCTTTCAAGTATAGAGAAGCCTCTCTTTTCCTAGCTCCTCTACAATTCCAAAAGGAAATAGAAGACATAATTATAATAAAGGTGAGGGCCCCCCACTCCTTTCTTTATTCAACACATCAACCTTCCTATTTCTAGGAAGAATTTTAACTGGGCCTAAAGGCTTCAGTTCATTATTAAGTCTATTTTTTACTCCACCAAGTTTCCTTCATCTATACCTTCAACACGAGAAGCTTTAAGTTCCATAAACCCGATATTAGCATCAACTTTAGCTTCCTCTTCAAAACATTTTTTCCTAGATGCTTCATCAATCACTTCTTCATCAATGATAACATTTAAAGCAGAAAACTTATTATCATTAATCAGAATTACAGAAGAATAAGAAAATTTTTCATACTAGAATCCGATTGCAAGTAAGAATTCTTTAGATATCCATTAACATATTAGTTTTGATTAAAGAATCATCTTTAGTAGAAGAATTAACAACAATATCTTTCATAGGAATTCTACTGATCATACAAGTAATACCAGAATCAGAAATCTACATTTTATTGGAATTGACTTCACCACCACCAGAATTTTTATAAATGTGCTTAACAGTATTTTTTTTCTAAAAACTGCCTCCATATGGTCTAGTAGAAGAAGATTTGAATTTATTCTTTCCATAATTAACATGAATCCAAGGACCAACCTTAGAATTTCTATCAACATCAACAGAAATTGCATCTTCAGAATAAACTACAACTAAACTTGATTTAACAGCTTCAGAAGGAATTTTCTTGCCATCAAAATAGGTCTCAGAACACTGATTATTCTTTTGTCCAATTTTGCCACAATTGGAACAAAAAGATGATATTTTTCATATTCAAACTTCTAAAAAATTTGACCTGAAATACCTTCAACCCATACACCTAACAAAAGCTGTCTGTCTAATAGAATTCGATCACATACTCTGGCATATTCTCTCCTTCCCCATTGAAACATGTTACAATAAATCATTAAAGGTAATCCCACCTTAGAAGCTATCCCTGGTAACATTAATCTCATGCCAACACTGCAATGGGAGATGAGGCATTCTTATCCATATTGGAGAAGAAACCCCTTCAAAGATTTAGGTGAAAAATTGGGAGTCCATTTATCAATTCCTATAATATGACCACACACATACTAAGGTACACCAATCATAACTACTTCCTGTTGATTGAAATGAGCAGTGAATGCATTCAAGGCCTAGAATTGTTATATGAAATTGTCCAAATTGGCACCACTGTCGCCTCAATTCAGAGCAAATCATATTAAATAGAATATTTTTCCCAAACACTTTAACAACCAATGCTTTTTGAAGCCTATGAGTATTAGCCAATTCATTTTCAACATAAAGTTTAACAGAATTCCCATCATCTGACATCAAAGAATTAAGGACTAAAGGCAAAATTTTAATATTAGGATGTTTATCCCAAGCTCTTGTATTGACCTTCTTTTCTTCTAAACCAACACCAGGAATATCAACCTTCTTAGCAACTTCATTAATTTTCGTAAATTTTTCAACAAAAACATCCACCTTCTTAGCATCATCCTCTATAAATTTGCCATTTTCAGTGGCATTTATACACTCAGCATGAGTACAAATATTGGCATTAAGGAAATCTGGACCATTTGATTTAACTCCCCATATTTTATCAATAGAATCCAATTGATTCTTCAATCCATATGCAGATTTTAAATTGCCAAATCTATTAATGAAAATCTTCATACCCGAAGAAGATGAGGCTTTAGAATCATAAGCACCCATTGATACAACATTGATAATTTAATAAACATCAGAAGAGCGAGGACTTTCTTGATACCATTGACCATAACATTCTTACCTTTACCAATAAAAGGTTCTTTTTGACAACAGAAGCAGATCCATCCTTGATCACAAAAGGACCTTCTCTAATCAATCTTCTTTAATTCCCATTGAAAGAGGATCCAAATGATCCTCCAACCTGATGTTCTTCCTTCAAAACATCATCATTTTTAGAAACATCATGGACATCAACCTTCACCGAAAAGGTGGCTATAGATGGCTAGCGACCATAATGAAAAATCTGGGAAAATAATGGCAAACAAATAATTTGAAAAAAGGGACTCTCTCTAGAAATGGGACTCTCTCTATCTAGAAAACTTCTCCAAATTAATTTTTATTTGAACATATCATATAGTTTGATTTGGACCATACAATATAATTATGAGACAAATTTAAATATTCATTTTTATCCCCCCTGTGAGTGTGTGCTCAGTTATTTAGCCAACATACACCTAATATATACAATGATTTAAGAAAATAAAAAGGTATAGGCTCTTTCAAATATGGATTGACTTGGACCCAGGCATTGCACTATCTTGAGTCTTAATTCTTCAATTCTGCTCAGTGTATGTTGTACCTGAAATGGTTAGTAACACATAAGAAATATATAATGCATAAACCAGGAACAAGTAAATGATCATCCAATAATATTTTTAATAACCAAAACACAAGGTTGAGCTCTTGGATTTTAACATAATACATAAAATTGGATGAACAAATAAAGCTAGAGAAAAAAAAGAATTTATAGTTTAATATCAAAGTTATTCGATATGGAGAAAGAATATAAGTTCGTAGTTATTTGAATTTGAGTGAAGAGATACTATATGAAGTTCATAATGCAAGATATAAAGCTCATCTTAGGAGTAACAAAATGTATACATATTCAAAAATAATATTTTGGTGGTAAGGATTAAAAGAGATGTATTTGAATTTATAGCCAAATATAAAATTTATCATTTGGTAAAAATAGAACATCAAAAGCCTAATAGTTTGCAATATACATACATATTCCAAAATAAAAATGAGAGGTAACTATTATAGATTTATTAATATATTTACTAAGGTCATAATAAGGATATGATGCTATTTGGGTGATAGTAGACAAATTTACAAAACTAAGACATTTCTTACATATTGTAAAAATAGATTCACGTGAAAAATTATCATAGTTACATGTAAAAAAAATTATGATGTTACATGGTGTGCCTAAAGTAATTGTGTGACAAAGATGTTATGTTTACTTAAAGATTATGTAATGGTATATAAGAAAGTTTGGGCACAAAGGTAAATTTTAACACATGGTTTTATCCTTAAGCAGATGGACATTATGAAAGGGATATCTTGAGTCAAAAGATATAATGAGATTGTGCATACTCCTATGATACTTATATAGATTGTGTTATATTAATTGAATTTACTTATAATAATAGTTATCAATTTTTATAGAGATGTAAAATGAAATATTATATGGAAGAAAGTATAGAATTTTATTGAATTGGACTGAAGTTCGAGAAAGGAATCTATTAGGTCAATACTTAGTTAATGAACCTATTAAAAAACCTATTAAAAATATCAAAACTATTATAAAAATATTTAAAATTATATAAAATGTGTAAAAAAAAATTTATGCTATTAAACATCAAGTAATAGAATTTGAAATTAGAGATTTTGTTTTTTTGTATATAAATCCATTTGATGTAGTAATTAGATTTGAAAAAGAAAGAAAATTGAGACCAAGATATATTGGCACATTTAAAATTATTGACCAGAGTGTATGATGTATTTCATATGTCTACTATGAGAAAATAGATTATATAAATATAAATATAAATATAAATAAATAATATATATATATATATATATATATATATATTGAAAAGATCAAAGTTATCAGAAATAGATTAAAAATTATATCATGCAAGCAAAAGAAATATTATAATCATAAGTACCAATAGTTGAATTAAAAATTGGAGGTTTTTTATATGTGAAGATAAGTTTATTAAAGGAGTAATTCGATTGGGAAAAGAGGAAATTGAGTCCAAGATAAATTAGGTAATTTGAAATTCTTAATAAAGTGGGTAATGCAACATAAACTTATAATTATAAAATCAAATCACTCGAGTGCATGATATATTTCATTTATCTTCTTTAAGAAAGTAAATAACATATGAAGAATGTAGAGTATCATAGGTAAAAATTAAGATGGAACCTAATGCAACATACAAATCACGTATTATCTAAAGAAACTCATAAGTAAGAAGAGCAAAAATAATAAGCTAAGAAGATCAACATGAATGTTGTGGATAATTTTTTAAAATGAGAGCTTGAAATTTAATTAAGAAATGAGAAAGTTATCTCAAAATACTAAGAGATGATTAATATTTTTTTACTCTAGAATGTTGGTTTAAATTTTAAGTATGAATATGTAAATTTTATTAGAATTAAATAGTTAATAATGATTAATGATGAATAATATTATTTATATAAATTATACATATTTAATATGCGATTAATTAAAGAAGAATATGCCATATAGTATGGAGAAAATTCATGGGAGAATATAATTGGCTAGCCTGAATGAAAAAGGGATGATAAGCGGCAATTAACTTGGGGAAACCTATTCCCTTAGAGAACTACAAAAAAAAGTGCATGGATTTTGAGTGGTGAGGAGAAGAAAAGTGCAATCTAGGGCTCCATTTTACTAAGTTTGTAAAGATAATTTTCTTAGGAATTTTGCTCTAATAGACATTGATACCATCATCTTATCTTAGAAGCCATGATATTTTAAGAGTTGATATATGGTAAATAAATGATATTTTAAGTGAATTTTCCCATGGTTATATTATTTAAAGATAAAAAATCTCTTTATATTGAACTAGTTGTATTCTATCTACAAAGTTTTATGTTTTATGTCTATAATATGTTAATACTTCATTTAATCTTGATTTAATTATTATATATTTCATTTCACTATTATAATTATGCATGCCATATAATTACTAATAAAGTGGAGAGCTATATTATATATATGTGTGTGTGTGTGTGTGTGTGTGTGTGTGTGTGTGTGTGTGTGTGTATTACCAATTTTGATTTTCAATTCACATTAAAATCTCCATAAAGAAATGCAACAAATTAAACAAATAGTTCATTAAATTTATAATATAAAATTTCAAATTCCCTAAGGCTTAGGGATTGTTTTATAAATATTGGAGGTGGTTGAAGAATGAGTAGAGAAGGAAGGATCAAGCCCATAAATTTGTGGGTAGCAGATAATGATACACTTGTGCTAAGTTGAGCTGACATTAAACTCTAGTAAACACCTAGTGATGTTATTTGACTTATTTTGACTTCCATGTGGTTTCCAACAATGAAAGAGTCCAAATTGAACCCATTTTGTCAATTTTGTCAGTTGTTGTTCAAGACTTGCCTCCACTCTTCTTCTTACGTTTTAAGGCTTGTTTGTGACCTCTAGATTAATTTTACACCTTTAACATGAATTAAATCAATAAAACCACCTTATAATCATCTACACTCAATATGTAAAATCAAATAGCATAAAAGACTCTTAACTCACACAGATTCACATACATAACTACACATATAATCCAAACCTAGCTATTCTCCTTAATTATGTGTCATAGATCTCTTAAGATAGGCCTATGATGCTTAAATATTTTATCCTAATTTTAAATTTGAATATAGATCCTTTTAAAATTTACTTCTTTTATTTGATACCACTAATTGCCTAGTTCATAATTAGAATTATGAAAGGAAACCATATGTCTCATTTGACTCCCGATTCAAAATATAGTCTTATAAGTAATGCTTCATATTCAATTTAATTATTTATATTTTAAAATACATTTTGAAAATTTTGGTAAGTGTATAATGATGGTTGGGCTCCTTAACATCACTCCAATTCTAACTCCTGTGACATTTAGGTACCATCAATATAAAATATTCAAAGTAAGCAATCATTAGTTACTATTTTTATTTTTTAATTAGGTGAAGTTATCCAAAGAATCATCCAAAACAGACACCTTAAATGCAAATCTTGGTTTTGATGTGTATAACTTAGCACAATCAAAAGCACATGATGCATTGATGTACATAAAATTTTCAACACTAAAGATCATCCACAAAGGTTCTTTGAATGCCCATGTATGCATAAAACCATTCCATATGTGCACATATATGTATATGAAATGGAACTAACAAGCAACAACACGTGCTATTCAAATGTAAGTTTAGGCTAAAGAATCACCTACAAGTGTCATAATATACATGGTGCCAATGATAACTAGCATTTCTTCACTTAACAATAAGCCAGCATATACATGATGAGATGATTAACATTGCTATTTTTGTATAAATATTTTTCAATATAAAATAGCTCTTCTACTTTTTGGTTATTCATATATCATGCATATTGTAAATTAAAACCATAAAAGTTCAAAAAAATGCAAAAATTCTTATGAATTTGTATGTAAGTAGATATAATCAGCATATAGGTGCAATAATGAGAACTTACCACATAATAGAGAAGACATTAAACCTTTGAATGTTTTGAAACAACAAAATTGATGAGGTGTAGGCATAATCATTGTAGTAAGTGTGCATGCATGTGTGAGAGTAATGACACGCTGATGGATTGGCAAGTGGGCTTATGCACATATATAGATAAGCAGGCATGGATATATATGCATGCATACATAAGCACCCATAGACAAGTGAGCATAGATGCTCAAGCATTAGCATAGGTGTATGGACATGAATTTGGTTGCAAGTACATATGCACAGGCATATAAGCATAAGTGTTGGCATGTTGGCATATTGGTACCTAAACATGTTATTATGTTGGCATACCAATAAGTAATTCTCCATAAAGACTTTTGCTAATGTAATAAATTAGACAATTTTTTTCTTTTATCCACTTTAATTAGATTAGATTGAACAACAGCTTCCCATATTCTGAGATATATTATCAAATTATCACCAAATTGATTATTTTGTAGTAATTATTGTGAAGAAATAAGAGATATCAACTAAGTGATAGCTAAGTCACATTCATCATTCCACTAAAAGTGCTTTGTGTTTCTAAGAATTTTAAAAAATGGTGAGCATTTATCTCAAAATTATTAAAAAAATGAATTAAATCTGTGTTTGCCTTAATTATCCATTGGAGGATTTTTTATTATTTTGATGGAGGAATCTCTAAGATGTTTTTCATTTTCTCATGATTCATCCTAATACCTTTTTTTTTTTTGAAGATTGCAAACTGCATTAATAGAAAGAAACTACTACAAACTGCTAAAGAAAAGAACAATCAACACATTTCTTCTTTAACAAAGTAATCAAAAAAGAAGGAATGTTACTAAAATCAAAATAGTCCCACAAAAAATTACTACGAAGTGCAAAAGTGGCACAAAGATCGGCCACTTTATTACAGACTCTAGGAATATAATGAAAGACAAAATTTTCAAATTCATGCAAAAATAAAAGATCCTTCTTCCAAAAACCATCCTCCTTCCAATTAGATGCCTTTATAGAATCATGTATCAACTTAATGATATTTGCATTAACTCCCTAAATAACGGCTCCTTTGTAATCAAACGACCAATCTTGCAAATTCTCTCTAATAAATAAAACAACTTGAAGTTCCAATTGGGAGATATCCCAATGCTTTATATGTTTATTGAAAGCAAGAAGCAATCTACCTTTATGATCCCTTATGACACCTCCAATGCCTCTAATATTCAAACTCAAAAAAGAAGCAACAACATTGATTTTGATCCAATTTAGTTGTTGGGGATGCCAAGAAGTTAACAACTCCGAATAGAGATTAACATCCCAGTCTTCTAGAATTGGATTACACCTTGGATGCACAACAGTCATTTAAACATTAGAAGCAATAAAAGAAATAGATGGCACCGAACCATTATGCTCAGCAACATTCCTATTCTTTCTAGAAAAGAAAATTGCAGTAAGATACAGGTGGACAATACTTGGATTACTTTTTGTCAGTCTTTTAAGATCAGCAACACCTTCCTCTATTGAATGAAAAATTGGGACCATAAAACCTAATTCTCTCAATTTAACAATAATCTCAATAAGATATTTGTAAAGCATAGTAATAGGAACAATATTTTCAATTTCATGAAAGCCTCTAACACACGAAGTAGCTTGAATACGTTTTTTATAATTGAGGTATTCATTTGTAGGAAGAGCATTCTTACTTACTCTCCACCAAAAAAATCGCACCATTAGTTTGAGCTTCAATTAAGAAATCCATTTCATGAAACCATCTACTTCTTCAACATTGAGATCATCCAAGGTGGCTTACAATGCTAAAGCAGAAATTGATTTTCCAGAATGTTGATGCACTAGTTCAATTTGGTCTTCAAAAATATTTGAATAGATCGAAACCTATATAATTAAAGTCACCAGACCTTCATTAAAGAATTACTGAATTTTAGAATAATTCTACCTGCCATCTGGAGATCAAAAGCTTTGAACCTTCTTGTCTTGTAATCCTACATGATCCATATATGAAGGCCATCTATTTAAGTCTTTATCTAAAATCCAAGCATTGTCAAGAATTCTAACTTTCTTTCCATTAGTTAACCTCCATCTAGTAATAGGTTTAAGATGCATAACACCATCCACCAAAATATGCCATATAGACGAAGATCCTCTTTTGATTTCCACATCCCAAACATTCTTACGATATTTAACAATAATACTGCAATTGAGAAGAGATAAAGGATTTTGGATAAAATTCCAAGCCCATTTCTCTCTCAAAGACCCAACTTTACTAATAATAGAATGAATACCACCACCACCCAGCATTTTTGGTTTGCACATCTCATCCCAACCCACATAATGAAGGCCATTCCTCCCATTATCTTATGCCAAATGAAATTTCTGCAAAGCTTCTCAAGATCAAATAGAACCCCCTTTGGAACCAAAGAGTGAGTAGCTAAAAAAATTGGAAGAGATAAGAGTGCTGATTTAATCAGTAAAGTTCTCCCTGACACTGATAGGCATTTGTTTCCCCATGCATTAAACCTTTCCAATGCATGATCAATAATTTCCTTAAAATCTAATGATTTTAATCTTCTTAACACCATTTTCACTACAAGATACTTCAATTCTTTAGCAATTCTAAAACTAAAAATCTTGGATATACTCCTCTTTTTTGCAACATTAATAGACTTACCAAAAAAAATTGAGATTTTTTTATGTTAACTTTTGGCACGTCCAACCATAATAATCATTTATAATATCCTTCATAGTCTCATCTACTTTATGAGAAGCAAATGGAAAAAGAAGCACATCATTATAATAAAATTGAAACTTTCTTAGCTTGGGGTACAATTTTAACGCCCAACTCAGAACCTCTTTGAAGTATGGAGTTGGATAAAATTTGAGAGCACATTATGAATAAATATGGAGACAAAGGACAACCTTGTCTAAATCCACTCTTAGCCTTAATTCATTTAGGCATTCTTCCATTTATAAGTATAGAATATCTAGCATTCATCACATATTCAACAAGAAGATTAGAAAAACTTATTGGAAAATCAAACCAATCCAAGGTTTTAGCTATAGATGGACAGCCCATACTATTATAAGATTGCTCCATATCTATCTTAACAGCCACTAGAACCTTCTTAGAGTTAGAAATATGAATTTATTAAAAATTTCTTGGGCTAAAAGGAAATGATCAGACTTCGATATCCTAGGAATAAAAGCAATTTGATCTTCAGAAATGATTTTGGGAAGACACCACTTCAGTCTGTTAAATAACATTCTTACTGCAACTTTGTAAATTGTTTGACACAGCTAATTAGTCTAAACTGAGAAGGTTCAATAGGATTTTTCACCTTAGGTTTTAACATAATTAGCATATCCTTCCACATAGGATTCATCTTGACAGTTTTGAAAAAAACCATCTATAGCTCTCCACATATCATTCTTAATAATCTTCCAGAAGAATTTAATAAAAGATGTAGTGATATCGTCAATCCCTTAAGATTTAATGTTATCCATTTGATGAACAGCTTCATAAAACTCTTCAAAAGTAAAATCAATATTTAGGTTCACCAAATCATCACTGCTGATTTTCTGATCTGCACGAGCATCAGGCCAGTTCATCAGCTTACAACTTTGGGTCTTCCATTTATTTTTGAAATAATAAAAAAAACTGCTTCCATATCTTCTTGATTTTCAAGCAAACACCCATTCCGATCTTTGATTTTCTTAATTAAGTTTCCATTCTTCCTAGCTAAAGCATAATTATGAAAGAAATTAGAATTAGAGTCACCTTCATCAATCCACTTCACCTTTGCTCTTTAGTTCCACCAAGTAGATCACCGGCTTAACGTTACATTCAATTCATTAACTTTTAATCTCATCAATTTTAGATCTTTTGAAGATAACCTGAGAGCCTCATTTTCTTTCAATTGAAGTTTGAAACTTTCTCTTTTTAATTCTTCCTTGAGCTCATTCAAGTTCTTCAGTTTATTCTTATTCCAGAAATACAAAGCTGTCAATGATCTCTTCATTTTTCTATGAAGTACTTCAGCCTCATCACCAAAGTCTTGCTTCTTCCATGATTTTAGAACCACCTCCCAAGCTACAGGATAAGATTCATACATCTTCAAACTGGATGAACTTCTTTTGAGGTTGAGGGATGTCACTTATCTTGAAAATATGTGGGCTATGATCTAAAGCAACTCTTACAAGATGCCTTATTGTAGCAAAAGGAACACAATGGATAGCAACAAACAGAGTTGAGCAAACATCTATCCAGTCTTTCCTAGATTCTTGACGTTCCTTCTTTATTGTTACACCATGTAAATCTTGGTCCAATAACACCTACATCATGAAAATCATTATTAGCCATAAACGACTTCATATCTTGAGGACCTTGAGAGAATATGAATCTCTTTCCACCTCGCTTATCCTCTTTAGAAAGCAGATAATTAAAATCACCACCCACAATAGAAGGAATGCTAAAGGAAGAAAGTCTTTCAATACTATCCCATAACCCTTTTCTAATATGCAAATCCTTATTACCATAAACAGTGGAAATATTCCAAACCCCTATGTTAGGATATGAATAGAACCAAACACACATTGAGAAGAACTCTCAATAACATCAAAGGAAACCTCCACCCTCTTCCTAAGACAAGAATCCCACCTGAAGTACCCATAGTAGAATGATGAAAAAAATCCCAATCCTCACCAATAATTCTATTAATATCCCTCCTCTCAATACAAGCTAACTTAGTTTTCAGTAACCTAATAAAAAAAATTATTGTCTTAGCAATTTCTCTAAGATAAAGAGAAGCCTCCCTGTTTTTGGCTCTTCTATAATTCCAAAAAAGAAATGATGACATTTAAGAAACCAAAGGGGAACCCTCCCCTCCACCCTGCTACATCTTCACATCACCTTTCATTTTCCTAGGAATTTCTTCAATAGGTCCCAACGATTTAAGTTCTTTCAAGCATTTTTGTTTAACACTTGAAGAGCTTAAAACCTCAACACTTTTATTACAATTCAAAGATTTAGAACTTATCTTGCTTTCAAAATTTGGAATGAAGGTTGTTGTGATGTGATCATCTCTAATTGGCTTCATTGAGTTTAACCTTCCAATGTCTTTCCATCCTTCTTTAGAACCTCCATACCTTCAGAAAGTGGACTTTTATCTTCAGCCTTCTCTTCAATTTTTTGATTCAGCTTCACATTAGCAATTTCCACACTAGAAACTTCAGCAACATCACTTGGCTTACTATAAACTTCAGAAACAGAAACTTTAGAAATTGAACTTACAGATTTAACAGCTTCACAATCTACCAAATTCACTTCTATATCAATATCATCACTTATTTGTGATAAAACATTTAACTTATTAGCATTAAGGCCGGTTAAAGCACCACTGGAATCAATTTCTACACCTTTAACCTTCACGGATTGAGCAACCAAAATTTCAGAATGGGAATTATCTGATAAATTCTTAGTTTTTGGCACAACATCTAATTATTTAGACCTCAATAATTCATCATGTTTAACAGGAATATTGGCAGGCTTTTTTAGTGGATGAAACATTGTATTATTGACACTAGGTTTCACCGAATTATGTTTCAACCAAAATTTATTTTTCTATTCCTGAACTTCACGTGCATCCATGGGCCACATTCAGATTCATTTTGTAGAACTACAGCTTTATCCATATCCTTATCTGTTATTCCCTCAACTATATTATCATTAGCCTTATAAATATGGATATTTTTATTTTCAATGCATAAATTAGCTTTATGACCAATCTTTTCACATATAAAACAAAAGATGAAATTTTCTCATATTCAATCTTCTGAAAAAATTTCCCACTCATTCCTTCTATCAAGACACCATGAGGTAGTTTAGAGTCCAAATTAATGTGGACACAAACTCTGGCAAACTCTCTCCTTCCCCACTTAAACATATTATCATCTAATAACATAGGAGTACCAACTTTTGAAGCAATCTTCACAATATTAATTTCATCACAATAATGTAATGGTAAATGAGGTAAATGAATCCAAATAGGTGAGGTCAACCCTTTCAAAGATAATTGAGAAAATTGTGGTGTCCATCTATCAACACCAATTATGTGTACACCCACATACCAAGGACCACCACTTGAAACTTCTTCCATAGCTTCATTGGATTGAAATGAACATAAAATCCAATCTAAACCAAGGAATGTTAAATGAAATCCACCAAATCTAGCCCATTGACGTCTTAGTTCAGTACTACATAATGGAAATGGGATGTTTTTATCAAAAATATTCACCACAAGGGAGTTTTTTAAGACATTAACATTCTCAGCCACTTTTGCTTCATTATTTCCATCTCCTTACAATTCAGAATTTAGATCAATATGATCAATTTTAATATGATGTGTTTTAACCCATGCATTCATAAATTGATTTTTCTGAAATGCATTTTCACAATCAGACCGTTTTACCAGTATAGATGATTCATTATCCTTATTTTCCAAAGGAATTTTTGGAAAACACCAGTAGCTAATTGACTTCTATCCACATGAATAAGGGATTGAATTTTAAAAAGATTATATTCAGAAATACTCTGATTAGTAAATCTATTAACTTTCAACTTGAAACCTGAAGACGTTGATGCTTCAAGATCATTTGTTTTGGAATCCAAACTAGAAATGCCAAGATTTGATGAAACAGTTTGAACATCTTCAACACCAAATACCATTTTTTCTTCTTGTTGAATTAAAACATATTTGCCTTTTCCTTCAATAGGCGCATTAATGCAAGAAGATGGACGACCACCTTCATGAATTACCAATGGTTTCTATTTGTATGTACCATCTCGCTCATTAAGGTGAAAGATTGGGTAATTTCCTCTAGCATTACTCGATCGATGAACTTTCTTATGATCTCTTAAAGAAAATGAAGATTGGGATGGCAGATCACCAAAAGTCAATGATCGATGACACTTCACTACCATAATAGAAATTCAAAATTCTGGACTTTCTATGACTAAAATTCTGGACTTTCTCTCACTGACTTAATTGAGCCATTTCTCTTTTAAAAAAATAATACCTTTAGGGGTAACCATAGCACTTAGAATTTGTAGGGTGTGGTACACCCACTAGGGGGATGGGGTTGGTATTGGTATGACTTAAAAAAATTGTGTAATTTATTTAAAGAGAATGAACTAACAATGGGGAGATGATTTAACCAAAAATTTTAAGTTTATAATATATTTTTAAGGAAAAAAATGGATTAATCCAATATAAGATATAAGCATGTTATTTTGTTAAATGAAACTAAATAACTCTTTTTTAATGAAATCCAAATTTCATTTTAAGATGAAAGTAGGACTTATCAATATAAATATCAATTCATCATATTCATCATATCATAAGATATTATGAAAGCATAAATAAACATCATCATCATAAATCACGTAGGTAACTCAAAACTTGTAGTATGTTAAAAGTAAAAGTACAAATCATATTTATAGTGGTTCAAACTACCAGCATACATTCACTCTTCAATACCTCAATTTGTTAATTTCATTACCACTCTTCTTTCTCCAAGAATGGTAGAGAAGCCTCTCTCCTTCATGTGTATTGAAAAACCCCTACTCTTATTTCTATCATTGAAAAGCATGCTACCCTAGCCCACTGACTAGATCATACAGTACATAAAAAAACTCTATAAGATTAAAATATATTTTATATGCAAAGTATAATAAGCTCTTAGATTAGAGCTTTAATATCTCAAATTATAGGATTGAGAATATAATTTTAAGAAATCAACCAATGGTGCAAACTCTCTCATAAGAATCTCTCTTGAATGGTGAAAAACTCTAAAAAAAGTTGTAAAATAATATTTTCTCTCCAAAGATCTCAATTTTTCAATAGCCTCTTTCTCAAAATTCCATTTTAGGGTTTTTAGAGAAGGATATTTACGGGGTCACTTCATTAGAAAATCCTAAAAGGCTGTTTATTAAAATTTTGATCGATCATACAATATGATTAGTATAATTATTCAATTTCAGTGTATCAATGTGTTTGATAGGAATCATATTGTAGAATTACTTCTTTTATGTCATATCGAAGAAAGAGGATCATCTTTGTTTGATTATAGTGCATGTTAAAGATTACAAAATATATTATTTTCTCAAATTTAATTTTTAATTTATTCCTAGATTTATGGATTTCAATCAGATAAATTATTTTCATCATCATATAGTACGATATACTTTTTACAATATGATTGCTTGATTTTGAATTCTCCTAGTTTAGCAAAGGTACATATGACCGTTATGCAATTTTAGTATAATTAATCATACAATCTAATTTTCATCCAACATTATAATTTGTATTAAAATATAATTTTAAATTTTCTCATAATTAATAGGGCTTAATATTTTAGAATTACCAAGTATGTTATGTACATCATACAATATGATACAATTTGCACAGTATAATTTGCCATACAACAACTTATCCTTATTAACTATTTCTCAAGGCATTATTTATCTTAGTTTTACTTCCATGTGTGTGTGCTTGGTAATTTCACATAAATCATATGCTTGATAAGTACAAGAATATACATGAATCAATATATATAAAATTATAAGTCCTTAATTTTTTATCAGTCTTCTTTTTTCTTGATGGCTTTAGATTCTTCATAAGTATCTTCTACTTGAGCTAAAGCTAAGTACACTTTTTTAGTATATAATTTTCATCAAAATTGCATGTCCAATCTCGTATCTTCCTTCATCTAATATAAACCTAAAATGTTAGTATAAACAACAAAACCTACACACATAAAATTTATTAACCAAAAAACTGACTACAACCAATAATGTTTGTAACTATCAATACTTCAATAAGCTTATAGGCTCATGGAGTTTAACGAAACTTTATGAAATCTAGTACCAAAAGTAAAATTCAAATGATGGAGATACAAGTAATATTTTTTTGAATCTGTGAATGTCTATTGTAAATTTAAGAAGTATTGTGTTAGACTTCACTTCTTTATTAATAAATCAATAATATAAACTTCAATGTTTTAGCATTTTAGCTCTTTAAATATATAATGTATAACTTATAACACTTGCATTCTTTAAAACTCAATGATTTGAAGTTATAAAAGTAAGTTACATCACTTGATTTGAACATTATGTTTTCATAGTTTGCTAGATTCATTTATATTTGTTGGTAGTAAGACAAGGCATTGAGAATGCTTATAATAGGAGATTGGCTATAGGTTTATCAATTCTTAGAGGAGTATAGCCACATACATCACAAAAAATTTGAACTTAAATTTGTTAATTTTATGCATATCCTGCATTTTCCATCTAGTTTTTACACAATTATAATGTTTAAAATCCAGTTAAGCTACTACACTCCGTATATGAAATCAATACTAATAACTTTTAAATTCCACATTGAGAGGGATCAAATAAGGTTATAATAACTTGTTGAATATTCTTTTTTATATATCTTGCTTATTTATTTATGTTAAGTCTGTAACAAGAAGTATTAGTACTTTCTCATTATATATATATATATATATATATCCAAGTGGGTGAATAATTGAATGGAGAGTACTAACAAGTTATTCCCTTTGCTACTAAAAAACATAGTGTTAATTCTAATAATTCAAAACGAGTCCTATTTATAAATAATAAGTTCCTAAATTATCTCAAAGATGTCAAGCCTAATTCTTTTATGAATGTTGAGTTACAAAACCACTTCCTAATCATTCCCCATAGCCTTTAAATTCTATTCACTTGATGGTAATAATTTCCTCAAACATTGATGAAAAATCCTTATACTAAAAAATTTATATATGATTTATAAATATTACTACCTTAATGGTGTCTAGAAGAGGAAAACCAAAGATAAAACTATAGGACATTTAGGCTTGACTATGATGAAGCCATCCATGGCAATGTACAAGCATTTTACTTATCTCCAAGCGATTGATAATTAAAGAAAACCCATAAAGCATCCTAATAGTTAGCATCAAATTAGAAAATAAAATTCTTTTTTTTTTTCAAAGATTCATGAAAAATGACATTAGCTCCTCTATTGTGTTGTGGTATACGGATATGCCTCAGCTTGCTTCATAGTTAGGTATAATCTCTGCAACTTTGTTAAGACCTTCTCTCTTATTGTGATGAATAGCAACACTTCTACACACTGTGGACTATTCTTTTACTTTCTCCCAATAATATATTGTAGGATTGTATTAGACATTAGCTATAGGTTGGTGCATTGAGAAAGCCTTGGCCTTTTTAGCTAAGGTTTCCCCCATTTTGTGAACCTTAGAGACCTTCATATGGCCACCTATTTGTGCCATGTGAATCATTATTTTTTTACATAAAGCGGGCCTCATGAGGATGTTTTCTTCGTGTTTTAAAATACCTAAGAAACTATAAAAATCACCTCTTAATAATGTTTTGGCCTTTAATTCTTGTTTCCCAGAACATAATTAAGAATGTGAAAATTAAATAAAAAATTAAGCTTTAGCTTGTTAGGATGATCTGTGTATTTGTTTTGTATGGTGTATCTTTTTTAGGCAATAAATTAAGCCTTATTGTCCCAGCCTAGTATAAAACCTTTGTCTAAATTTTATTTATTGTGAGTACTAAATAAGAAAATAGAGAAAATTGTTTAAAACCTCTTATACCACTCATCCAATTAATAAGGTTATCAAAACAAATTAAATAAAATAAAAAATTAATTAAATAACAAGGTGATTGTTGGGTAACCTAGGCTTAAGAGGCTATTAAGTTATCCCTAAAGAGGGTGAAATAAATCTCATATCCCTGATGTAAATAAATATAATTTCCTCTTAACTTAAATAATTAATTGATAAAACACTAATTAACTAATTAAATTAATCTAAATCAGTAACTTAAATCAAACATAAATCAAAAGATAATTACTGGGTAACTCGGGCTTATGAGGCTATTAAGTTAGCTCCCATGA
The DNA here is from genome assembly GCA_019925795.1 of Dendrobium chrysotoxum. Taxonomy (NCBI): domain Eukaryota; kingdom Viridiplantae; phylum Streptophyta; class Magnoliopsida; order Asparagales; family Orchidaceae; genus Dendrobium; species Dendrobium chrysotoxum. The sequence goes on along the minus strand of CM034310.1, from coordinate 18,999,054 downwards.
GGGTGAAATAAGCCTCATAGTCCTTGTTTAATAAAGTTAATTATTATTCAACTTAAAATAATTAGTAATAGATTATTAATAAATTGAAGTTTTCAAAACCTTTATTATATTCAATTTAGAGAGTAAATGTGTATAAGATTCATAAGGCTTTAAGGGCTAAAATGACTAATATACATATCTTTTATACCACCTATTACAACAATGAAGTTTATAGTCTAGACTACTTAGAGATGTAGAGCTACATATCCTAAAGAGGCCTTGGTCCTTATGCACATTATGATAATGCTACAAATGCATTGATGGAATATATGTATTAAATAATAAACTTTACAAAAAAAGAATTCTATTTTTAAAAAATATTTTTAAATATAACATGTGGTGTTGGAGAAGTAAATAAATTTCTATACAAACATTAGTGCTTTAGCCCCTTTTTGATTTATGTTCATCTTTAATTTATGTACGATATATAGGCTGGACTACTTTGGGTTACGGGGTTACATGTCCTAAGGAGGCCTTGGTCCCTGTGCCCATTGTGACAGCATCATATACCTCACAAGGAAGAAAAGTTTAAAGATTTACATAGAATGTTCCATGTTTTAAAATCTAAAGCCCTACTTAGGTGCCCATCCAACTCCTTAACCAACTAAGTGTTAAATCTTAAGTTAAGTAGAACCTTCATATATCCTTAAGTAGTTGGTTTTCCATTCCTATGTCACCATTTTAAAATTGGTCAACCCTAGGTATAAGAAGTTTAGGATTTTTGTGGTGGGACATTTGCCTGCCTTAGTTTATCTCCTATTGGACTTATCTCGAGTCTTAGGGAACTAAGGAGGGCTTATCCACCCTTATAACCTTATAATCACTCTAGCCTTAGTTAGGTATAAGATGAGGATGTGCCATTTTTCTCTTAATTCTTTATGACTCTAATATAGGCCAGGGCTCATGTATTTGGGCTCTTTATTACTTAAAGATTAAAACTATAACTCTAAAATTAAATTATAATTAATCCAACTTAAATAGCTAATCAGTTAAAAAGAAATTCCTAAGCTAATAAATTAAATGATATGAACATGATTTTATAATTTGAACCCTTCGCATAAATTGGGGTAGTTAGTCAACACTATTTTTACAAACACTTAGGTGTTGAAACGGGTACTTTCTTTAGGCATTTTAGGGTAGGGTAAAACTAGGATAACATTTTCAATTTCATTATTTTGCTCTTTACTTTTTTGATAATTTGATGTTATATTTCTGGTTTGGATTATTTATGGTTTTTTTTTGGATTGATATGTGGGTGCTTGTCCTTAAATGGTTGGAATTTTTATAGAGATATCTTTTACAGGTGTCCATATTCCCAAGGAGCTAATTAAAAAGTTATAATTATCAATATAAATGTGCTCTTTAATAGGTACTATGAGAAGCTAAGCCCTTGAGAATATAGTCCTAAGGATTATTTCTAGATGTATATATGATTATTTTATTATAACTATACTAACCTCTATTTTGTAGGGGCTTATGTAATTTTTTTCCTTTTTATATGTAATTTTAGTTAGGCAAGTTTTATAGGTATATGGGTATTTGATGTGTGTGTGGGTAAGACTTTGTTACAAACTGCATAATAAGTGCTTATTTTATCAATGCCGAGTAATGCTTGGGTTTCTTAAAATTTAATAATTAACACCAACCCCTAAAATCTAAATAATAAATCCCAAACATATACAAGGAAAACTTCAACTAAATTTCCCCATTTGTCCTTTAATAAATAAACATTAAAAATGAATGCAACTTAAAAATCAAACTCCTATAAGACATACCAAAGCCGCATAGCCTCCTACAGACACTTAGATGGTTTGCTAGGATAACCAACTCAAGCCTAGCTTAGGCCGATGGTGTGAATTGATTATCGGGTGCTTTGTTTGGAGAGTACCCTTTGTCTATTTATTTATACTTTTGCAACTTTGAATGTCATACATTTTATTTTTTGTTGCTGCACTTAGGCGCTTTAAGGACTATATTAGAAGAAGTAGGATATTGCACAACTGATGAACTTTATATTCCTATAAGAGTCAATAGAATGTACTTAGGAAATGTAATGTATATGTATTAGAGTTTGTAAAAAGTAGAATTATATATAGATCGAGTTGTACAGTGTCCAGAGTTATAAAAGAATAAAAAATGCCTGCTTATATATTCAAGTGGGGCTCCAAAAGATTATATCCTTGCCTTTGGGGGGATAATCTATTTTGGAATTCCATTGAAGACCCAGAGCTCAAAGACATTAAGCAGATGGATCTGATTCTATATATTTGGTAGGTTTAGAATCTCGGTTTGTTATCGTGGAGCCTATCCACCTTTCTTTTTTGTAGAGTCAAAGTCTACTGTAAATATTCAAATCAATAAAGCAATAAATTTCATTTTTTATTTATATACAATACTCTTTTATTTACATTGCATACATGCATTGCATCATATGAGTGATAGATTACATTAGTGGGTATAATTTTCCTAGGTTTTCCTTGGTGTATGTGTTCCAGACTTTGTAGGAACACATATACTAGTTCTAGGATAATAAAATATAGGGTACTATATACACAAACATTGTTACCCTAACATACATACATAGATACATACATTTTATTTTATACAATGTACAATAGCCCAGTACATAAGCGTATGACAAGGTAGTGGGGTCCTCTTTCGCCTGGAGGATGTTGCGCTATTCCTATTGGTATAGGGCCATTTTACTGCCAAAATAATTTTGGTGGTAGAAAATTTAGTTAGGTTAATTAAATAAAAGAAAAGTTAGAGTTTTTGGTGAGTCTTCTCAATAGTGTCACTTGAACTTAATGTGAAGATTCATTTGAGTCACTAATTTTGAGTCTGATTTACTCCTTTCAACTCTTAGGATAGAGTTACCTTTACTTGCATTTCATCTTGGATGATTTCTTTTGAAATAGGTTGTTAGATGGCTGCTCATTCTAAGCAGGCATAAGCTCAGTTGTATTTGTACATTTCCTATCCTAATAAATAATAAATATATATGATAAATAAAAATGTATTCTTTATAAAATTTAACAATATTTTAGAAGAGATGATTGGTATTTTAAACTACCTAAGGCAACTTGCTTATACACGATTATATTATAAATTTAGAGTTTAATCACCACTTTAATCAAAAGTTTTCTCTTTAGAGATATACTTGACTATAGAGGCATGCCTCTATAGAAACCCAAGATCTCAGTATAAAATAAGCCCTGTCTTAGTTCGTTAAGAGAGTGAAAAAATCTCTAGACATTGATCAAGCTTATCCTAAGTCAATTTTATATAAAAAATGATAGGTGAACTTGACTTTTATCCTTCGGGGTAATTGTTACATTCCCTATGCTGAGTTTGAATATAAAAATAAATCATTTCTTTTCTCAAATTGATAATACAAGTGTTAGTTTATTCTTCAGGGTAATTGATACTAATTATGCAAATTTGTCTAAAGAAATATAATAGTAATTTGAGTGGTAACATTCACATATTTAATTTGTCCATAGTTGCCATGTATTCAATCTATTTTAAAACATAATCTACAATAATAAGAATATATTGACTTCCATGGGATTACACAAAATGTCCCATAAAATTCATTCCCCAAACATAAAATATCTCAATTTTCAAAATATAGTTCAAAGGCATTTCATTTCTTTTTGAAATATATCCTATTCTTTAACATTTATCACATTTCCTAATATATTCATTTACACCCTTAAATAGAGTAGGCCAAAAAAATCCAAATTGAAGGATTTTATAAGCAGCTTTAAAACCTCCAAAATGTTCTCTATAATGAGAATTATGTCCTTTCCTAATAATTGATTCTATTTCTTCCTCAAGGATACATATTTTAATAATTTGATTGTTTCAAGCTTTAAATAAATAAGGTTCACCCAAAAAATAATACTTGGTATCATGTACAAACTTGCTCTTTTGAATTGCCAATAAATTATATGGAAGTATACTGCTAACGATGAAATTAATAATGTCAGCATACCAAGGCAGTTTATTCAAATGCATAGCAAACAATTTTACATCATGAAAATATTCATTACTCTCACACTCAGTTAATGCATGCTTTTCAATAACGTGTCTAGAAAGATGATCAGTAATTTGATTTTCAATCCATTTTTTATCCAAAATTTCTATATCAAATTATTGTAGCAAAAGAATCCATCTAAAAAATTTTGATTTAGTGTCTTTCTTTTTCATATGATATTTGATAGCAAAATGATTAGTATAAATAATTACTTTGGTACCAATCAAATATGATCTAAACTTGTCAAAAGCAAAGAAAATGGTTAGCAATTGTTTTTTGGTAGTTGTATAATTATATTGCAAAGAATTTAAAGTTTTACTAGCATAAAATATGACATGTAATTTCTTATCTCACTTTTGTCCCAGAATAACACCCACAATAAGGTCACTAGCATCACACATCACTATACAAGGCAATGGCCAATCATGAGCAATAATAACTGGAGTAGTAATCAAATGTTATTTTAAAGAATTAAAAGCTTAATGAAATGCATAACTAAATATTAAAGGAATATCCTTCTCTAATAAATGACATAAAGGTTTAAAAATCTTGCATGACCAAGGAAACTTCTAATTCCTTTAATTGAATATGGGAGGCAATTTCTCTATCTCCTAAATTTTTGTAATGTCTACTTCTAATATATTCTTATAAATTTTATGCCCTAAGATAATGCCTTCAATCACCATGAATTGACACTTATACTAAATTTACCCCAAAAAAAATTTCTACAGATCTTTTCAAAATAGAAGTTAAATTCTCAAGATAAGAATAAAATATAGTGCCAAGTATAGAGAAATCATCCATGAAAATTTCAATACCCTGCTCGATTAGGTTAAAAAAATTGATATCATAGAAAATTAGCAAGAGCATTACAAAGACGGAAATGCATTCTCATAAAAGCAAAATTTCCATAAGGACTAGTGAATGTAGTCTTATCTTGGTCCTCAGGTGCAATAAGAATCTAATGATACCCTTAATATTCATCTAAAAATTTATAAAATGTATGCCCCAACAACCTATCTAGAATCTAATCAAGAAAAGGCAAGGTAAAATGATCTTTTCTTGTAGCCTTATTTAATTTCATATAATCTATAAAAATCCTCTACCTAGTGTCAGTTCTACTAAGTATAAGTTCATTATGTTCATTTGATATCATAGTTAAACAACCCTTTTTAGGAACCCAATGAATAGGACTTATCAAAGAACTATCAGAAATATGATAAATAATCCCATCATCAAGCCATTTAAGAATCCCTTTCTTAACAACATCTTTCATTGAAGGGTTAAGTCTTCCTTGAGGAGTAACTTTAGGTATTGAATTAGCTTCCAGTAAGATTCTATCCATGCAAATTTATGGGCTAATTCCTTTAATGTCAGCTTGTCCACCCAAATGCTCTTTTAAAATAACTTAAAACCCTAATCAATTCACCTTCCTAATGTCGTTCAAAATTTGTAGAAATGTTTACAGGAAGAGAAGAGTTATTACCTAAGCAAGCATACTTAAGATGACAAGATAAAACCTTAAGCTCCAATTTAGTGGCTTCTTCAAAGGATGGCCTCAATGTTTTATCAAAAAATATGGCTTATAAAGGTTAACACATCTCATTAAACGATCCTATACTACCTCCATTTGTCGAAACAAAATCCCCCAAAAACTCACTATTCTTTTCAACTTCTCTCTCTTCTAATAAAACTTCTTTTAATAATTCTTCCTTCAAACTCTCCACTACTATGTCTTCCAAATCAACTCTAAAGCAATCTCTATTTTTTTCTTGAGGAAATTTTATTGATTTAAACACACAATAATAACCTCCTAATCTTGAACCCTCATGGTTAATTCACCTTTTTGCACATCAATTATGGCTTTCCAAATATTTAAGAATGGTCTTCCTAAAATGAGGGGTATTTCCCTATCTTCTTCCATATCAAACATAATAAAATCAATGGGGAAAACAAATTTCTTAAGCTTAATCAAAATATTTTCTATTACTCCCCTTGGATAAGTGAAAGATCTATCAACCAATTGAAGAGTAACAGAAGTAGGTTGAACCTCTCTTACATCTAATCTTTTAAAGATTAAAACTAGCATGAGATTAATATTTTATCCTAAAACACATAAAGCACTCCCACATAATTTATCACCAATAGTGAAGGGAATGGTAAAACCACCAGGATCTTTAAGTTTCTCAAAAAGTTTCATTTGAATTATATAACCACACTTTTCAAGTAATGCTATAGTTTTAAATTCTCCTAACTTTTTTTTTCTTATTCAAAATATCCTTCAAAAATTTGCATAGGTAGGCATCTACTCTAAAGCTTCAGAGAAGGGTATATTGATGTTTAATTTTTTTAAACACTTCTAGAAAAAGATGGTGGTAGTCTCTCTACATCCTTCCTAATTATTTTTTCAGGTTTCTTTATAGAATCAGATTGTTCAATTAAAGATTTACTTTCTAAATGTTCATATTCAGAATTATTATATTGAAGTAAATCTCTATTCTTGTAAGAGCCTCCAAAATCTCTCCACTCCTAAGTTGGATATTATTACATTATTCTTCTTATTTTTAATAATTAATTAACCTAATAAGATGCCTTATATAATCTTCCTTTCTAGGGTAGTGGATTAATTATGTAGCTAGATTCCTAGTTGTATAACAACACCTTCCAAAAGGTATTTTCTCATTCTTACCATGATAGAGCTATTCAAAATCTGAAGCATAATGCTGTGGTGCTGATATGGGGCCATGGCATTTAAATTTTTAAGATTTTTGACAAAATTATCATACTTATTTATCCTAGCACTAACTTTAAAATTATCTATTTGGAAATTATTACAACTTGTGCAGTTAAAATTGATAATGCATTCAATTTATAGATTCTAACTATTTTTTAGGATTTACCTTATCAACTGGACATTGAAAATTATTAGTAGTCATTTTCTATATTAATCAATATGCTTCCTCAAATGTATTAAATATTAAAGATCATCTAGCTGTGGTATTTATAATTTCTCTAAGAGATCTTACTAATCCATTATAAATGGTTCGAATAACCAACCAATCAAGTAAGGTGTGGTGATGGCATTTTCTAAGAAATTTCTTAGATCTCTCCCAACTTTCATAAATTGATTCTCCTTCAAATGGGGCAAAAGATGTGATATCATTTCTAAGTTTGGCAGTCTTTGAAGGTGGAAAATACTTAACAAGAAATTTGTGGGCCAATTCATTCCAACTGGTTATAGAGCCTGTGGATAAAGAATTCAACTACTTCTTAGCCTTATTTCTTAGAGAAAATAAAAATAATATAAGTCTAATAGCATCATCATTGACACCATTATATTTAAATATTATGCAAAATTTAGAAAACTAGGTAAGTATAAATTGGGATATTTAATAGGAGTTATGCCAAAGTGAGAATTTTGAACCATACTAATTATGGTAGGTTTCAATTCAAAATTATTAGTCTAGATTATAGGTTTATTAATTCTCTGATGAATTTTTTCTACTATAACATTAGCATAATCTTTAAGAGGTCTAGAATGATCTTGATCTGGTACTGGTTTAAACATTTTTAAAATCTTCTTGGTTTTTCTAATTTTGAAAGGGTCCTTTTTATCTCAGAATCAAGTAATAAAGGTTCTTTTCTAGATCTACAAAGTATGCGATAATGGATACATAACAATAAATTTAAAAAAAAAGAAAAAAAGATACAAGTAGGTCTAAATATGTACTTACTTCAGTTAAAATTATAATATACAAACTACCTCCTCGGTAACAACACCAAAAACTTGATGTATATACGGGCAAGGCTTTAATACAGACTACGTAATAAGTATTTGTTCTATCATTGCTAAGTAATGCTTAGGTTCTCTTTGATATGTCAATAAAGAAACTCCACTTAAATGTACACAAGTATACATGCCGAATTAAGTAATAAAGTGATGAAGTAGAGTGTCAAACCAACGAGGAAATGTTATACTTTCTTGTAATAAAACTACTATTAGTTACTCTTAATGCATAAGTTATTCTATTGAAATAAAATTGATGTTTTTTTGAGTTTCTATTACTAAATAAAAATAATATAATAGTTGATATAATATTTAATAAAATATTTTGGATTGATGAATGCAAATACCATATTTTCTTAATAAGATTCTTAATTGAAGATGTAATTTAGAGAATGTGCATCCCTAAATCTTTGTCAAACTTGTAGGGGTGAAAAGAATATATATTGACCTTCTATAGTTATAATATCTCCTTTAAAACCTAGAATATTCAAACATTCTCTGTCAAAGTATTCCAATATTCTATCTTAATATTCTTAATGGTTATTGCATTCCTTCGTTGAGGCTATACTTCACACTAGATTTTAACTACACATATGGCCACTATATACATTAAATAAAGAATGAGAGATAATTAAGAACATCATTAAATTTGTAAAGGATAAGAGTCATTATTAGTACTTAATATGCTCTGTATATCATCAATCCAAAATAATAGATCAAGTAAGATATAGAATAAATAAACTAGCAAACTCTTTTTTATTATATTTATAGAAGAATAAAAGTATAAGAGAAGTAGTGGAATGTTATCACCAGGTAGGATCAAAGTATCTTCTCTACACTCTTTTCCTTCACTTATAGAGTTGCATCAATAAATACAAGCTAAGTACTCCAATAGATTATATCATGTACTTCCCTAGCCTCCGTTACATTGTAGTCTAAGAGCGTACTAGATTAGTATGAAAATACAAGAAGCGCCAAGAGGGGGGGGGGGTGAATTGGTACTTTAAAAATAATCCTAAATAGGAGTACGTATTTTTTTAAAAGATTTTTCAGACTTCTGAAATAAGCAATTTAATTTCACAATTCGGAAGCTAACACATTAACTACAATTTTGAAAATAATGAAGATGAAATTCTAAATTACACAATAGAACATTGACCTAAAAAATTCACCACACAGTTATAACAAAAATTAAAAGAAAAAAGTAAAATGCAAAAAATGGATAAAGTACACCAAAAATTTTTATAGTGGTTCGGTCAACCTTGACCTACGTCCACTCCCTGGAGTTTTCTACTATGAGTATTGCACCAATACTAAGTGACTCTCCTTTTGCTTCCTTAGTAAAGTGGAGAAGCCTTTACAAACTCTCTTCCACTAATTTGGCGTGGCAGAGGACCTAAGTTCCTTTCACAAGCAGAGAACCTTGACTCCTTTTTCTCCCTCTTAGAGAAGGCAGAGAATCTCGATTCCTTTTTCTCCCTCGTAAAGAAGGCAGAGAACCTCGAGGACTGGACTAAGAAACCTCTCTCCCTAGAGAGCTCCCAAAGACTCACCAAGGCCATATAAGGAGCAAGCGTGTAGTTAGCCCGTAGCAACCATATGATCCCCTCACACTACTTCTCCCTCATGCTCAAGCTCACCTTCTCCTTCCTCTCACAAACCCTGATTTTCTTCAAAAGCTCCCTCTTTGAGTTCCTTCTTCAGCCACATTCCTTTCACTATATTAAGAGAAAAACTTAAAACATAGTTTTTATATTAGGCTTCAAGAAACCCTAAAAATTCAAGTTAGCCATTACTATTCATATAGTATGATACAAGTTCGTACAGTACGATCAGTTCTAAACTAGTCGCATTCATATGAAGGAAAATGAACAGTTCATAATTTTTCAACACATCATACAGTACGATCTAAAGATCATCCAGTATAATCTATTTTATTTCCTCTGTTTGTACGGGGCGAATCCTGGGATGACCGAAAGTCATCTATGTTAATTATCCTGCACTATATACTTCATACAGTATGATTAGTTAATTTCAAGTAGTTCTTCAAGTATGATATAGATATCATACAATACAATTAGTATAAAAACCATGGTTTTATCTAATATGATATATGGGATAATTAATATTTCATCTCTGCTCTTTGTACGGTACGATCATGATTGTATAGTATGAACAACGATCATTAATTAAACCATGATGTAATTGCCTAATTATGGGGGTAATTTTAGCAAGATTTCAAATAATCGTACAGTATAATTATAATCGTACAGTATAATTAGTTCAAAAATTAAATTTAAAAATCTTACTTAAATTAATCTGGCAGCTAGGATTTTCAGATCGAAATGAATCATAAAGTATGATCAAGATCATACAGTACGATTAGTTCATAGAAACTAACTTTTTAATTAGCCATTAAGCCTATTTTCAGATAACATATAGTATAGCATGATTGAAAATCATACATTATGCTTTTTTTTTTAAATTTCAACTTAAAAAAATCTCTTTCCCTGTATGTGTGTGCATAGTCGCCCAATTTATATACACTCTTTTGTGGCCAGACTCAAGAAATGAAGATTGAAGAAAATACAAATTACATACTCTTTTATATCCTATTCTACCCAGTCTTGAGTCTTCAGCAGTCTTGAGCGGTGTGTATCTTACTTGAAATATTAGTGCTCACAGACAAAAATAACATCTAAAATATTCAAGAAAGAATGTAATAATTTAGTCAATATTAATTTTTATCATCAAAATCACAGACTAGCGATCCTGGATTGCAACAATCTCCCCCTTTTTGATGATGTCAAATAATGTTAGTTGATAGGCAAGATAAGTGTTATTTCTTCCTAAGCTCCCCCTCATTAGATGATGGATTTTAAAAGTTAGGGGTGTTATAATTTTTTTTAATTTTTATTTTTTTTTAATAGACAAAATGAATACAAAGTAACATAAGCAAAAGATTATATTAAAAATAATATAACATACACTCAATAAAAATAGACATCTTCTCCCCCTTTTGACATCATCAAAAAGAGAGTATCACATAAACAAAGAAATAAAGCAGTAGAAGAAAAAAAGACACAGCAAATAAAGATTACTCAAAAGGTGGATCCTGATCAGGTGGTGTTGGTGATGGCTGAAAGAACTGATGGATGGAGGCAAATTGATGATCTATCGTGGTAAATCTTTTGCCAAACCATCCCATATCTTCCTCATGCTATCATTATTATTGGTCAATATAGAAGTCCAATCAAGTTTCAAGTCACTCGAGCCGTTGAACAATATCGTCCTGAGGGTAGGAAAGGTAGGCGGGTGCAGGTGGTGGTGTTGGTGGTGGTGGAGATCCTCCTACACGAGCAGTGTCCCCTTCTTCATCAAAATTTGGCTCAGCATTCTCTTATCCTCGATGAAATAGGATACAAAAAGAGGCATCCATATAGAAAATAGGGACATTATCAGGTTCAGCAGGAATGGTCAATTGGCATTTATGGTGAAGAATATAGCCTATGATGTATCCTAAGGCTACATTTTGTTTTCTACAGGTGTTTTGATGTCAAATTTGAGTCATGTTCCAGATATAATATATAATCATTTAGGCTTCATCAAATTGTGTATTCAACATAATTAGGTAAGTGATGACAGATAAAAGTGGGGTTATGTTTATCCTATCTCTAGCTTTGGATATGATTAATGTCCTAAGGACGTGCTTGATAATGTGAGCATTCTGAGTTAAGGTTTGGACAAGGGGTTGGTGTTGATTTAAAGGGACATTCCTAAGTAGGAAATTGATGGAAGTTTAGTCAAAATCATTGGATATTAAGGATTGGTGGTGAGGTCCTTCAAAAGAAAGACTGATATGTTCAACTAAGTCTGCTTTGGTGATTTAGACATTTTGATGGCAGACTAAAGTTGTCATGGTCAAGTTTTCTAGGTTTATCCTAAGGTTTACAAGCAACTCATAGAGAAGCTCAGAATTGTATGGGAAAGCTAGGGTAAGAAGAAATTAAAGAGAAGTGGAGGTGAAGAGGCTCATCACCTTGAAGTTATGTGTGGATTGATTGAGCATTTGAGAAGGTGTGATTTTGCACTGTTTCTATTTTTGGTAAGAGTCTTCATTCCTAGCGGAGAGGAAGCGATCGTCAAAATGATGAGAGGAGGAGCAGCTCCCCTGAGTCAGTCATCCACATTTTCTTCCACCTGTTATTGAGTAGAGAGGATTAGAAAGTAGAAGTGTGAAGAAGTTTTGAGTGAATTGAGAAAATTAACCATCTAATTTATAGAATTTTTTGTTGTTTGTACAATATAATTGAGGATCATATAGTACGATCAGGGAGTTAATTCACTTGGATGACCTATTAGAAAAAGCGATCAAATCGTACAGTACGATTAATATCATACTGGATAATCTGAAGGAGTTTTGTTCGTCCCGAGGGGTCGTTAGTACAACCTTCGATGAAAAGTATCGTACAGTATGAACAGATATTCATGCAGTATGAAAGTGTAATAGTACCATATCGGCCTAGTTTAATTCATCCCAATCCAATTTGACACGTGTATCATATCATACGAAGAGAGGTATCATACAGTATGAATGTCAATAATTTCATACCGAATGGATTGAATTCCTCAATAGTTAGTGACATGTGGATCATACAATATAAGTAGGGGTTCGTATAGTATGATGTGACTATTTGTGAGCAAATCATATAGTATGAAATGTGAATCGTATAGTATGATTAGGAAAGAATTTTTTTAAAAGATTTTTGTGCATTAGTGAGGTGCATGTGTGATGATAAGGAAACATCAAATATTTTTTTTTCATAAATAACAATAAATAAAATATTGGTGCATGAACAAACACATACAATTTTAAAAATACCAATGAATAAAGGCTTTCAAATAAATTTTTTATTTTTTTTGGATTAAGCATGAATGTCTATAAAATATAGTTTTGTCCTCAAGGTGCTAAAGGTGTCATAGGTTAATGATTTTAATGAATATGTCTGCCAATTGATCTCCTGTAACTATATGGTACAACTCTATATCTCCCTTGGCTACATGATCTCTTATGAAATGATGCCAAATGTCTATATGCTTTATGTGAGAGTGTTGAATTAAATTTTTGGATATACAAATTATGTTACTGTTGTCATAGATGATTGGATGGTGCCTACAGGTAGTCCAAGATCAAAGATTTATTGCTTCAATCATAAAACTTGAGCAACATAACTCTCTATTGCTATATATTCTTATTCAGCTGTGAAAAGGGCCACTGAATTTTATTTTCTACTAGACCAGGAAACTAGGAATTGTCCTATGAATTGACAAGTTCAAGAAGTAGTTTTTCTATCTACCATACATCCTGCAAAATTAGAATCTGAATATCCTATGATTTCAAAAAATGTATTGTGTCTAGGATACCATATTCCTAAGTTTGGGGTGCCTAATAGGTATCTAAGGATTCTCTTGACAATAGTCAAGTGAGATTCTTTTGGGTCAACCTGAAATTTGGCATAGAGACATACAATAACTTTATGTTCGATCTACTGACAGTCAAATCAAGAAGTGATCCAATTATTCCCCTATATTTTTTTTGATCTACTGATTTTCCATTTGGATCTTTATCTAATTGAATAGTGGAGCTCATGGGAGTGTTCACAGCCTTAACATTATCCATTTAATTTTTTTTAGAATATCATTGATGTACTTAGATTGGCTAAGGAAGGTTCCATCATCCATCTATTTCACACTATATCCAAGGAAATAATTAAGTACTCCCATCATGCTCATTTTAAACTCATTACTCATTGTATTTGAGAATTCATCACATAGATTTTTATCAATAGATTCAAACAAGATATCATCTATCTAAATAAGATATCATCTACATAAATTAGGAGAATGAGTATCTCATCTCCTACCCTTTTTTGGAAGAGGGTGGTGTCTACACTACTGTTAACAAAGCCTCTATCTAGAAGAAATGTACTCAGCCTTACATACCAAGACCTAGGTGCTTGTTTTAACCCATATAATGCCTTTTTTAATTTAAAAACATGGATGGGAAATTATGAATTCTTAAATCCAGGGTGTTGCTCAATATAAACATCCTCTCTGATTACCCCATTTAGGAAGGCACTCTTAACATCCATTTGATATAACTTAAAACCCTAGAAGCAAGCAAAGACTAATAGTACTCTTATGGCTTCTAGTCTAGCTACTGGGGCAAAGGTTTCCTCAAAGTCTATTCCCTTAATTTGGTTATACCCCTTAGCTACTAATCTGGTCTTATTTCACACTACTATTCTAATTCATTCATCTTATTTTTGAAGACCCACTTTGTTTACCACACTTTGCTCCTTAGGTCTCTTGACTAATTACTACACATCATTCCTAACAAATTTATTTATCTCTTCTTGCATTACTAGGATCCAGAATTCATCTCCTAAGGCTTGATCTATATTGGTGGGTTCTATGATGGAGATAAATGCAGAATGACTAACCTCCTTCCTAAGTCCATGCCTAGTTCTTACACCTTCAGATGGGTCTCTTAAGATCAAATCTCTAGGGTGACTAGAAGAATATCTCCAATCTCTAGGCAATTGCTCCTAAGGTTTTACTCTATCTCCTATGATAATGGTTTCAACTCCCTAAATGACCTCAACTTCTTCATCTTCTTCAAGTTTAGGTTCAGAGGACTTATCTTATTCATCAAATACCACATGGTTAGACTCTTTTACTACTAGGGTCCTCTTATTAAAGTTTCTATAGGCTTTACCTACAGATGAATAACCTAAGAAGATGCCTTCATCAGATTTAAGATCAAATTTTCCTAAGGGTGACTTACCATTGATTAAAATAAAGCATTTATATCCAAAAACATGTAAGTGGGAAAGATTAGGTGTCCTACCCTTAAGGAGTTCAAAGGGTGTTTTTTTCAACTTGGATCTGATATTCATCCTATTTAAACATAACAAGAAATATTCACTACTTCTGCCCAAAATTATCTAGGGAGAGTGTATTAAGCTATTATTGCCCTAGACACTTCAACCAAGGTTTTATTCTTTCTCTCAGCTATTCCGTTCTACTAAGGGGTCCTAGGGGTACAGAAGTTATATTATATTCCTATCTCTTGATAGAAAGATTCAAACTTATTATTTTTAAATTCTCCACCATGATCACTATAGATTATTGAGATTTCACATCCTAATTTTCTTTGAATCCAAGTGGAGAAGGTTCTAAATTCCTCAAATGACTCACTCCATAAGTCTTCCATATTAGGCTGGTTTTGCTAACAGGTCCAAATATGTCCATATGAAGGATTTTTAGTGGCCTAGAGGTGTGGATATCCTTAATTGAATGAAATGATGAATTCACTTATTTTTCTAGTTAGCAGGCATCATATAGGTGATCCTTAGTGAAGTCTAATTTAGGTATGCCTCTAACTAGATTTTTTTGAGTGATATTCCTAAGTGTTTTCATGCTAACATGGCATAGTCCCATATGCTACAGCCAAGAATCATCTAATATTATTTTTAAAAATAAAGAATTTGAGTATTCAATACAATTCAAGTCTAATATATAAATATTGTTCTTCTATTTTCCTTCTAACATAAGTTTTTTATTTAAACTAATCATGTATTTATTAGAAAGAAATTTTACATCAAATCTTTTATCACATAGTTGACTAATACTTAATAAGTTATGCCTTACACCATCTACTAACAAAACATTTTCAATCATAAGGTGTTTAGAGTTTCTAATTATACCTGAGCTCGCCACTTTCCTAATGGTATTATCTCTTAAAGTCACCTTGCCTCCTGACCTGGCCTCTAGTGTGATGAAATGCTTTATATATCCAATCATATGCCTTGAGCAGCCACTGTTCAGGTACCACATGCTCTCACTAGGCCTTTTGTGAGATCACCCCTATAATGTCATTCAAAGATTAGATTTGGGAACCCAAGTGAGTTTGGGTTCTACCTTATGCTTGACTGAATGAGATGTATGCATGTTATGTTATGATGAAAGTAATTTAGGCCTCTACACTTGATGTGTCCTATGGTGGATTATGTAAGTGCGGGATATGTATCCTAACATGCCACAAGGAAAACACCTAACATTGGGAAATGGGTTCACTAACCTATGTGGGTGATGGTGCCTCTTCCTTGGTTTGTATGATGTATGCTGTGTTGAGGGGTTGTGCCACTGAGCTAGTGAAGGTGATGGTTTGTCATTTTCCAATGTAATAATTTTAGCTCTTAGAAATTTATTTGCACTTTCATAACTTACATCTTCCAATTTTAATACATGCTCACTACAATCTAAATGACATGCAATTTCTTCTAATTCCTTAAATGAAATTTCTAGTTTAATATATGATGATTTCAAGGAATTGTGTGTAGTAATTAATTCAACATGCTTCTTATTTAATCCATCAAACTCATCTAACAAAGTCATGTGATCATTATCTAAAGTAGATTGCTCGGTAATTAAATTTGCAAAGAAGAAAATTCTGTATTAAAACTAGCAATGCATTTTCTTAATCTTCCTCTCTAAATGATGAATATTTTTGAAAATAATAAGTAATTCATCATAGGAGAGTTGACATACCTCATCTTGATCTGATTGATCAAGATTATCGATAGTCATAAGACATAAATTTGTTACCTCCTCCTCTGTTTCTTCTTCTGACGATTCTAAGGTAGAGTTGGCCCAAAAGGCTTTTTATGTCTTTTGCTTTCCTTTCTTATACTTTGGTTTCTCTTCACCCTTTTCCTTGATCGAGTGAGTCTTTAGATTATGGCAATCAGCTCGGAGGTGACCTGGTTTCCTATACTCAAAGCAGATTATGTTAGATGAAACTTTAATATTCTTGCTGCTTTTACCTTTGTTCTAATTACTTTAATGACACCTTTGTTTCCTCTTCAAAAAGTTTTTGAACTGACGAGTCATTAAGGCGATGTCATTGTCATCCTCTACTGTAAAACTATCACTATTTGAATTGTTCTCTTCTAGAGCCATAATTCTTTCTTTCTTCTTTTCTTCTGCATCACTTTGGTATTGACTCACTCCTTGCACATAGGCAATTAGTCACCCAAGCAAATTTTCAATGGAATTAATGTTTAAATCTTTAGACTAAGTGATTACAATTATTTTTGCATCGTAAGAACTAGATAAGCATCATAAAATCTTATTGACCTTTTTTGAATTGGATAATTCTCTACTTAAAGCATGCAAAGATATCACTATCTGGGTGAACCTAGTGTATATTTCATATATGTTCTCACTAAGTTTCATGTAAAAAAGTTCATAGTCATAAAGTAAAATATTAAGCCTAGACTATTTAACTTCATTAGTTCCCTCATAGGTAATGCATAACCTATCTTAGATTTCCTTCCTTGTAGTACATGGGGAAACTCGCATATAATCCTCAAATTTTAAAGCACAGAAAAATAGTTAAGACATTTAGCATTTAGTTGTGTGAGTTCTAATTCCTCATAACTCCATTCAGTAAAGGGAATTTTGGTTTTAACCCCATTAACTAGATGTGATGGAAGTGAATAACTAGTTTGAATCATATGCCAAATTCTATAGTCAAAGGATTGCAAAAATGTAGACATGTGAATTTTCTAAAAATCAAATGGGATATTTTCAAATAAAGGTGGATAGGTTATTGAATAACCCTCCATAGTGTTACGATTTCTAAAGTGAGCCATTGATTGTTTATCTCAAGGTTTTCTAAAATACTATTTTTGAGACCCCACTATGATACCACTTGAAAGTATGAGATGCACCAAGAGGGGGGGGGGGGGGGGGGTGAATTGGTTTTTTAAAAATAATCCTAAATAGGAGTATTAATTTTTTAAAGATTTTTCAGACATTTGAAATAAGTAATTTAATTTCTCAATGCAGAAGCTTACACATTAACTACAATTTTGAAAATAATGAAGATGAAATTCTAAATTATACAATAGACTATTGATCTCAAAAATTCACCACGTAGTTATAATAAAATTTAAATATAAAATGTAAAATGTGAAAAATAGAAAAAGCACATCAGAAATTTTTATAGTGGTTCGGTCAACCTTGACCTACGTCCAATCCTTGGAGTCCTCCACTCCGAGTATTGCACTAATACTAAGTGACTCTCCTTTTGCTCCCTCAGTAAGGTAGAGAAGCCTTTACAAACCCTCTTCCACCAACCCGATGCGGTAGAGGACCAAAGCTCTTTTCACAAGTAGAGAACCTTAACTACATTTTCTCCCTCTTAGAGAGGCAGAGAACCTCGACTCTTTTTTCTCCCTCGTGGAGAAGGCAGAGAACCTCGAGGACTGGACTAAGAAGCCTCTCTCCCTAGATCTCTCCCAAAAGAGTCACCAAGGCCACAGGAGGAGCAAGCGTGTAGCTATCCCAGAGTAACCGTGTGATCCCCTCACACTACTTCTCCCTCATGCATAAGCTCACCTTTTCCTTCCTCTCACCAACCCTGATTTTCTTCAAAACCTCCCTCCCAGAGTTCCTTCTTTAGCCATATTCCTCTCACTACACTAGGATAAAAACTTAAAATATAGTTTTTATATTAGGCTTCAAGAAATCCTAAATATTCCAGTTAGCTGTTGATTGTGCAAACAGGTTGTTAAACTTATTGCTCAATGTCCCTTAGGCTAACCAAGAGGGGGGTGAATTGGTTCCTTTTTAAAATTACTCTTGATATTTTGGAAAATTTAAAAGCTAATCGTACAGTACGATATACCTTTGTACAGTACGAACAAAGATAATTTTTGCTCTTTCTTTTGAAACAGAAATTCAACCACAACGAGAATAAACTGCAGAAAATAGAAATACAGAAAAATAAATAGAGAACAGAAAACACCAGAATTTATAGTGGTTCGGTCAAACTCGACCTACATCCACTCCCTAGAGATCCCTTCTCTAGGTATTGCACTAAAACCAAGTGTCTCTCCTTTTGCCCCCACAGCAGACGGAGAAGCCTTTACAAATTCTCTTCCACCAACCCCGGTGCGGCAGAGTACCGTAATCCTTTTCACGCTCCAAGTGCGGCAGAGAACCGTCGTCCTTTTCACCCTCCAAGTGCGGCAGAGAACCGTCATCCTTTTCACTCTCCAAGTGTGGCAGAGAACCGGAATCCTTTCGAACAATACTCTTGCAAAAGTCTCCAAGGAACTAGGAAGATGCTTGAAGAACAAGTAAAAGAAATCCTCTTAATTGGATAACCTTGTGAATCTCCTCACAATTTTCTCTTGAAAAATTTCTCAAAACTCACTCTCAAACACTCTCCCAATCACTCTCCTCTCACTTCCAAAAGAATTTTTGCAGAAGGATCTGTATTCAAAACAGTTTTGAGTCATTTTTATACTAAGGACAGGAAAAACCGTCAAAAAACTGAATTTTCAAGTTAAGTCCGTGCCGATCGTCCCGTACGATCGTCCATCGTACTGTATGAATAGTTCAAAAGATTGAACAATGCATCCTGTACGACTCATCAGATGAACACAACAGAGCCGTTCGTATACATAGTTCATCCCGTACAAACGCTTGGACGAATCGAATAGTGAGCATCATCCCAACGCTTCATCCCGTACGAACGCTTGCACGAATCGAACAGTGAGCATCGTCCGAACACTTCGTCCCGTATGAATGCTTGGACGAATCGATCAGTGAGCATCGTCCGAACACTTCGTCCCGTACGAACGCTTGGACGAATCGATCAGTGAGCATCGTCCGATTCATTCGTCCCGTACGAACCTCTGGACGAACCCAATTTTGAGCTGTTCGTACAGCAAAACTCATGTACGAATGTTATTCGTACTGTATGAACATGCCTTAGAAAAATTTTTTGTCTTATGGGTTCTCCCTGGAGGACATATTGTTCATGTCGTACTGTACGAAATTAATTCGTATTGTACGATCAGTTTAAAAACATTTAAACTTTTTACTCCCCCATTGTGTGTGTGTGTGCACAGTTATCCAACTTACAATCACACTCTCTCAGACTAAAGAAAAAGAAGAAAAGAAAATTACAGACTTCATTTACAGTGAACAAGTGAACTTGAAGTCTTCAACAGTCTTGAGTGTGAATTTCCTGAAAAATACTTTAGTACACACAGACAAACAAAAAACTCAAAGATATATGTTAGAAGATAAATTAGACAAACAATAAACTTTTGTAATCATCAAAAACATAAACTGGAATTTGAATTCTCATGAACAAAACAATTCACTCCAATCAAAAACAATCTCCCCCTTTTTGATGATGGCAAAATAACTATTGTTTGATGATACACAAAAAAAAAAATCTTCTAACATTCACTCAATGTATCCCCTTTAAATAAAAGATCTACACTCCCCCAAAATAACCTAAATCCCTAAAACTGACTTATCCTATCCTTAAGCTCCCCTTAAAGACAAATCAAGATATTTGAGGATAGAAAAGAGAAGGGAAGTAAAGAGTGTAGAGCAACAAAAATAAAGCAAGCACATACAAAAACATACATACAAAGCACATACAATCATACGAACATAAGTCAAACAAACAATAAAACTCTCCCCCTTTTACCAACAGCAAAAAGAGCACTAGAATATAGCTGAGAAATGGAATTATGTTAAATGAAGTTGAATTACAAGATGAAATGAGATGCAAAAACTAAAGACTAAAAAAATGTTAGATTTCAAAGTATGTTAAGGACAAGAAAAGTAGATCTATAATAGTAATGTATTGGACATGTTTAGCAGTCTCAATTTTTGTATAGAAGGAGAGATAACATTATCAAAAATTCTAGGTCTAAAGTGACAATTATTGATTAGTGAAAAAGAGACAAAAAAAAACTAAAGGAAAGAATATGTGGCGACTTTGCGCATCTTTTGATTTGAGGACACACTTTGTGTGTCTGTTGACAGTTGGCGACATTACGCATCTTTTGATTTGATGACACACTTTGTGTGTCTTTTTACATTTGGCGACATTGCGCATCTTTTCTTATATGGCACATTTTGTGCATCTTTTCAAGTTTTCTTATGAAGATTCTTTCCAATAAGATTATCTCTTTAGTCACAAATACAATAATAAAACACAAAGACATAGAATGTGAGAATAATGTTAAAACAACAATCATACATAATTTTTGACTAAATAATATGTCTAAATAAGATTTAAAGAAGATCTTCTAATCCACATCACAACATAACGAAATCTAAAAGATTTGACGTTCTAAAGTTATATGTAATCTAAGATCAATTGAGCTTCATCTATTGGCTGACCTGTCATAATAAGAAATGTTGTTGCAGAAAGAAGAGGTGTCATATTAACTCGATCTCCTGCTTTAGGTATTATTGAAGTTCTTAGCACATGTTGAATTATCCTAGCATTTTGATTCAACATTTCTACCCGAGCAACATGTGTAGGTATGCTTGCACCTCTAAGAACTTGGTTAATTTCAGACCAACCATTTTCAGATCTTGTAGAGAAAGTATGAGCTCTAATCCCTTCAGTTCTAAGATGAATGTATTCTCCTAGATCCTCCTTTGTTATTCTAACCTTTTGTTTAAGGACATAGGAAGAGATGGCAATATGATTCTCGTTAAAGGTCATGTTTGCCAGGAAAACATGAAACAAGTCCTTATTGAAGGCATAAATCAAGGTCAATAGGAAAGAAAACTGTGTCGAGTCAAAGAGAGGCATAACTGCAAAATGGATATTTTCTTGCAGTAGGATGCGGGAAGGAGTAACCTTAGACACAGCATACCTAAGGTATGCTTCCTCATTCTCCTCACTAAGGAAATTTTCATCACATTCCCTTCTAGACGCCAGACGCCTAGCCACTCGTGCCCTTTTTCCACTCCCAGACATTTTCTCTGAAGGTTCTAAAGGTTTCTAGAAGGATGGTGAAATGAAAGAAAGTGACCCTTCTTTATATAGAAAAACCTTGATATCGTACTGTACGAATAACATTCGTACAAGACAATCTTAGATTCATCCGGGATGAATTAAAATTCATCCGAGACGAACGAAAACTATCAAAATGAAACGGTTTTTCATAAACTGCTCATCCCGAGGCGTCCTTTCATACAGGCTTTTTGACTTCCTGATCGTACAGACGATTACGTGTTTGTCCGGGACGATCAGAAAATTAAAGGTCGTTCAGGCGACGGTTAGGTTCGTCCCTCACGCGAAACGACACATGGATCATACAGACGAATAACGTATTCGTACGTACGATCGTCAATAATAACTGCCCCTAACCGCGTTTTTCTATCCGGTCGTACAAACGAAATGTGGGTACGATGACGTAATCGTACAGTACGATGGCATATCGTACAGTACGAACATAAATAAAAACCAAACACTCCAAAAACTTCAGCCTATCAACATTTAAATACGGAACAAATAGAAACACAAAAAAAAAAGAATTTAAATAAGAAACAAAAATATAATTATAAAAACAAATCACCAAACAAACTAACAAATACAAAACAAATACAAATACATTTGCAGAAAATTTTAATCAAGCATTTAGATCTATCACACCTAGCCTTATCCTCAACATGCTAAATGTGTCAAAGGCTAAGGGTTTTGTGAAAATATCTGCAAGCTGATCTTTAGTAGCCACATGATGTAGTTCAATTTCACTTTTTGCTACATGATCTCTTATGAAATGATGCCTTATGTCAATATGCTTGGTTCTAGAATGTTGGATAGGATTCTTTGAAATACAAATGGCACTAGTATTGTCACAAAATATTGGAATGGTGCCTACTACTAATCCTAAGTCACTCAATTGTTGTTTCAACTAAAGCACCTTTACTACACAACTCCCTAAGGCTATGTATTCTGCTTATGCTGTAGAAAGTGCTACTGAATTTTATTTTCTACTGGACCAAGATACTAATGAATTTCCAATGAACTGACATGTTCCAGAAGTACTTTTCCTATCCACCCTACAGCCTACAAAATCTAAATCTGAGTATCCAATTATATCAAAAGAAGAACTGTTCTTAGGATACCAAATTCCTAAATTTTGAGTTCCCAAAAGATATCTTAAGATCCTTTTTACTGCTGTCAAATGTGATTCTTTTGGATCAGCTTGAAATCTAGCACATAAGCAAACACTAAACATAATGTCAGGTCTGCTAGCAGTCAAATAAAGCAAAGATCCAATTATTCCTCTAAACTTCTTTTGATCAACAGATTTTCCCTTTGGATCCTTATCTAATAGGACTGAGGAACTCATGGGTGTAGTGACTGGTTTAGCATTGTCCATTTCATACTTTTTGAGGATTTCCTTAACATATTTAGATTGACAAAGAAAAGTCCCTTCCTCATTTTGCTTTATGCTAAAGCCAAGAAAATAAGTCAAATCACCCATCATACTCATCTCAAATTCACTACTCATTATTTTTGAAAATTCATCACATAAAGCTTTATCAGTTGATCCAAAGATGATATCATCCACATATATTTGTACAATGAGTATTTCATTTTCAAATCTTTTCATAAACAAAGTGGTGTCCACACTTCCTTTAACAAATGATCGATTTAACAAGAAAGTGCTTAACCTCTCGTACCATGCTCTAGGTGCCTGTTTTAGTCCATATAATGCCTTTTTTAATTTGAAAATATGATTAGGGTATTTAGAATTTTCAAAACCTGGAGGTTGTTCAACATACACATCCTCTTCTATCACCCCATTTAGAAAGGCACTTTTAACATCCATCTGGTACAATTTAAAATCTTTAAAACAGGCAAAGGCTAACAAAACTCTTATTGCTTCAAGTCTTGCTACAGGGGCAAATGTCTCCTCAAATTCAATTCCTTCAACTTGGTTATACCCCTTAGCTACTAATCTAGCCTTATTTCTAACAATTACTCCTGAATCATTCATCTTGTTTTTGAATATCCACTTAGTCCCAACTACACTTTGATCTTTTGGCCTTTCAATTAATTCCCAAACGTCATTTCTCTTGAATTGATTTAACTCCTCTTGCATGGCCAATATCCAAAATTCATCCAAAAGTGCTTGTTATATGTTTGTGGGTTCTATCATTGAAATAAATGCTGAATGATTCACTTCTTTTCTCAAACCATGCCTAGTCCTAACTCCTTCACTTGGTTCACCTAAAATCAATTCTTTTGGATGACTCCTTACAAATTTCCATTCTCTAGGAAATTGGTTTTCCTCTTCTTTTTCAACATTATCTTCAACTTTTTGATTTTCAAGCTTTTTATTTATCACCTCAACCTCATTTTCATCCATCTTAGACCCTTTATTATCATAAGATTCATCAAAAACAACATGTGTGGTCTCTTCAACTACCAATGTTTTCTTATTAAAAACTCTATAGGATTTTCCAACACTTGAGTATCCTAGAAAGATTCCTTCATCTGCTTTCGGATCAAATTTTCCTAGAAGAGTTTTATCATTATTATGAATAAACACTTTACATCCAAAAACATGTAGATGTGAGAGGTTGGGACTTCTACCTTTAAGAAGTTCATAGGGTGTTTTATCCAATTTAGACCATATATACACCCTATTCAATACATAACATGCGGTACTAACTACTTCAGCCCAAAAATATTTAGGAAGTGAATATTCTGCCAACATGGCCCTAGTAGTTTCCACTAATGTCCTGTTCTTTCTTTCTACAACTCCATTCTGTTGAGGTGTTCTCGGTGCTGAGAAGTTGTGTTCAATTCCAAGAGATTTGCAAAAATCATTAAACATTTCATTTTCAAATTCTCCCCCATGATCACTTTGGATACTAACTATTTCAAAACCAAGTTTTCTCTGAATCCAAGTGGCAAAATCTCTGAACTCCTCAAATGATTCACTCTTAAGATTCAAAAATCTAATCCAGGTGAATCTAGTATAGTCATCCACAATAACATACCCAAATCTTTTTCCTCCTAAACTTAAGGTACTAACAGGTCCAAATAAATCCATGTGAAGAATTTCTAGGGGCTTGCTAGTTCTAATTTCCTTGATAGAATTGAATGAGGATCTCACTTGTTTTCCTAGTTGACATGCATCACACAAATGATCTTTAGTAAAATCCAATTTGGGTACTCCTCTAACCAGTTGCTTTTGAGTGATTTTCCTAAGATTTTTCATGCTAGCATGACAAAGCCTTCTATGCCACAACCATGATTCATCAGATACAGTTTTCAAACACAAGGCAGTAGATGCTTTAACAAAATTAAAATCTAGCATGTAAATATTATTTACCCTGTCACCATTCAAAACAACAGTTCCATTTAGACTAATAACACAACTTGTAGGTAAAAACTTAATATGATAGCCCTTGTCACATAATTGACTAATACTCAACATATTGTGTTTCAAACCTTCAACTAACAGTACATTCTCAATAACAAAATTTTCTGAATTTCCAATTATACCTGTACCTACCACTCTCTTGGTGGTATTACCTCCAAGCGTCACCTTGCCTCCATTCCTGGCTTCTAGCTATATAAATTGACTTGTATCTCCAGTCATATGCTTTGAGCATCTGCTGTCCAGGTACCAAATACTCTCATGAGGTCTTCTGTGAGAGCGTTTCTGCAAAATGATCAAACATTAGCCTTGGGAACCCAAACAAGTTTGGGTTCACCTCTTGACAACTTTAAACCAGATGAATGAGTGATATGCTGTAGTTTCTGCACCCTAGGTCTCCATACTAAATGTGTTCTAAACTTCAAAGTACAGTTATGGGAAATTTGTCCTAACCTACCACAAGTAAAACACTTTATCCCTGGAAAGGGATTCACTAATTTATTCTTCTTAAAAATTTTCTTTTTAGATCTTAAGTAAATGTTCTTGTGGTACATTTCATGAAACTCTTCCAGCTTAGGTGGTATTTTATTTTCCTTAAGTGCTTTAATCTGGACTTCAAGATATGCATTGACACTTTCTAAAATCGAGTTATCAATTTTCAACTCATGCTCTCTAGAATCCGACTCATCCATAAAAGTCTTAAAATCTTTTTCAAGTTCAGCTTGTGATGATTTTAAAAGATTGTGCTGCTTGTTTAAATCATCATACTCATCCAACAAAGTCATGTGGTTGCTATCAATTAATGCATGAACTTTTCTGAGGATCTCATAATCTTTTTGCAGCTCTATGTAATCCAAATTTAACTTAGCATGCAATTTCTTAAGTTTCCTATATGCAGAATGTATGCGTTCAGAAACTTCAAATAATTCTTCATAGCTTAAATCACATACCTCATCCTCATCTGAATGCTCGAGATTATTAGCCATTAAGCACAAATTGGTAACTTCCTCTTCTGGTGCTGTTTCTGATGAGTCTGAGGCTGAGTCCGCCCAGAAAGCTCGTTGTACTCTCTTTTTACCCCTTCTATCCTTTGGTTTCTCCTCGGTCTTCTCCTTGTTAAGATTTCCTTTGAGATTGGGGCAATCTGTCTTGATGTGATTTGGCTTTCTACACTCATAGCAAATGACTTCATTTGAAGTCTTGGCATTCTTCTGGAACTTACCCTTGTTCCAATTCTGACGTCTTTTCTACTTCCTTTTCAAGAAACTTCTAAATTGCCTCGTCATCAGGGCAATATCCTCTTCGTCCTCAGGTAGCGATTGATCACTTTCAGAGTCATCCACCTTTAAAGCAATGTTCTTCTCCTTTCGCTTCTCACCTGCATCAATCTGTCTTTGAGTCACCGATTGCTCATAAGCAATTAGTGATCCAAGAAGATTGTCAACAGAATAAACATTCAAATCTTTAGATTCTGTTATTGCAGTTATCTTTGCATCATATGCAGGAGGTAAACAACGTAATATCTTGTTAACTTTCTCAGCATTAGTTAACTCCCTACCTAAAGCATGCAATGAAGTGGCTATGTGTGTAAAGCGAGTGTACATGTTAGAGATTGATTCATTCTGTTTCATGCGAAAAAGTTCATAGTCGTGCAAGAGAATATTCAATCTAGTTTGTTTCACTTCATTTGTACCTTCATATGTGATGCAAAGTCTATCCCAAATTTCCTTTCCTAATTTACAGGTAGAAACATGCATGTAATCTTCCGATTTTAAAGCATAAAAGAAACTATTCAAACACTTAGCATTCAGTTGCGCTAGTTCACGTTCTTCTACAGTCCAGTTTGCAAAAGGTGTTTGAACTCTTATTCCTTCTACAATCCTAGTTGGTTCAGTATAACCATCCTGAACTAACATCCACATACGATAGTTAAGTGATTGCAGAAAAGTAGACATGCGAGTTTTCCAAAAATCAAAAAGAATATTATCAAATAACGGTGGTCTAGTGATCGAGTATCCTTCCATAGAATTTCTATTTCCAAAATTAGCCATGATCGAAATTTCAAACAGTATTTAAAACAGATATTTTGAAATATGGCTCTGATACCACGTGATAGTGCAAACAGGTTGTTAGACCTATTGCTCAATATCCCTTAGGCTAACCAAGAGGGGGGTGAATTGGTTCCTTTTTAAAATTACTCTTGATATTTTGGAAAATTTAAAAGCTAATCGTACAGTACGATATACCTTCGTACAGTACGAACAGAGATAATTTTGCTCTTTCTTTTGAAACAGAAATTCAACCACAACGTGAATAAACTGCAAAAAATAGAAATACAGAAAAATAAATAGAGAACAGAAAACACCAAAATTTATAGTGGTTCGGTCAAACTCGACCTACATCCACTCCCTAGAGATCCCTTCTCTAGGTATTGCACTAAAACCAAGTGTCTCTCCTTTTGCCCCCACAGCAAGGCAGAGAAGCCTTTACAAATTCTCTTCCACCAACCCCGGTGCGGCAGAGTACCGTCGTCCTTTTCACCCTCCAAGTGCGGCAGAGAACCGTCATCCTTTCACCCTCCAAGTGCGGCAGAGAACCGTCATCCTTTTCACTCTCCAAGTGCGGCAGAGAACCAGAATCCTTTCGAACAATACTCTTGGAAAAGTCTCTAAGGAACTAGGAAGATGCTTGAAGAACAAGTAAAAGAAATCCTCTCAATTGGATAACCTTGTGAATCTCCTCACAATTTTCTCTTGAAAGATCTCTCAAAACTCACTCTCAAACACTCTCCCAATCACTCTCCTCTCACTTCCCAAAAGAATTTTCACAGAAGGATCTGTATTCAAAATAGTTTTGAGTCATTTTTATACTAAGGACAGGAAAAACCGTCCAAAAACCAAATTTTCAAGTTAAGTCCGTGCCGATCGTCCCGTACGATCATCCATCGTACTGTACGAATAGTTCAAAAGATTGAACAATCCGTCATGTACGACTCATCAGACGAACACAACAGAGCCGTTCGTACACATAGTTCGTCCCGTACGAACGCTTGGACGAATCAAATAATGAGCATCGTCCCAACGCTTCGTCCCATACGAACGCTTGGACGAATCGAACAGTGAGCATCGTCCGAACACTTTGTCCCGTACGAACGCTTGGACGAATCGATCAGTGAGCATCATCCGAACACTTCGTCCCGTACGAACGCTTGGACGAATCGATCAGTGAGCATTGTCCGATTCTTTTGTCCCGTACGAACCTCTGGACGAACCCAATTTTGAGCTGTTCGTACAGCAAAACTCATGTACGAATGTTATTCATACTGTACGAACATGCCTTAGAAAAATTATTTATATCGTACTGTACGAAATCAATTCGTACTGTACGATCAGTTTAAAAACATTTAAACTTTTTACTCCCCCATTGTGTGTGTGTGTGCACAGTTATCCAACTTACAATCACACTCTCTCAGACTAAAGAAAAAGAAGAAAAGAAAATTACAGACTTTATTTACAGTGAACAAGTGAACTTGAAGTCTTCAACAGTCTTGAGTGTGAATTTTCTGAAAAATACTTTAGTACACACAGACAAACAAAAAACTTAAAGATATATGTTAGAAGATAAATTAGACAAACAATAAACTTTTGTAATCATCAAAAACATAAACTGGAATTAGAATTCTCATGAACAAAACAATTCACTCCAATCAAAAATAGCTATCACTGTTCGTACAGTATGATACAAGTTTGTACAATGCAATCAGTTCAAAACTAGTCCCGTCCAGTACGAAGGAAAATGAACATTTCATAATTTTTTAATACATCATACTGTATGATCTAAAGATTGTTCAGTACGATCTATTTTATTTCCTCTATTCGTATAGGATGAATCATAGGATGACCAAAAGTCATATCTGTTAATCATCCCACAATGTATACTTCGTACAGTACAGTTAGTTGATTTCAAGTAGTTCACCCGGTATGATATGAATATCATATAATATGATTAGTAGAAAAATCATGATTTCATCTGGTATCATTTAGTACGATCTCTGGGACAACCAAATTTTATCTCTGCTCTTCATACAGTATGATCATGATTGCACAGTATGAAAAGCAATTGCTAATTAAATAATGATTTAATTATCTAATTATGGGGATTAATTTTAGCAAGATTTCAAATGATCATATAGTACGATTAGTTCAAAAATCAAATTTAAAATTTTTACTTTAATTAATCTTGTTTTCAGATCAAAATGAATCTTATAGTACGATTAGTTCACAGAAACTAATTTTTTAATTAGCCGTTAAACCTATTTCCAGATAACAGATCATACAGTATGATTGAAAGTCATACATTATGATTTGGTTTTTTTTAAATTTTAACTTAAAAAAATCTCCCCCCCTATGTGTGTGTGTATGGTCACCCAATTTGCATACACTCTTTTGTGGCCAGACTTAGGAAATAAAAAATAAAGAAAATATAAATTATAGACTCTTTTATATCCTATTCTACCTAGTCTTGAGCGGTGTGTATCTTACCTGAAATGCTAGTGCTCACAGAAAAAAATAACATCAAAAATATTCAAGGAAGAATGTAATAATTCAGTTAAAATTATTTGTCATCATCAAAATTATAGACTAGGAATCCTAGATTGTAACAAAGTACCCTATAAAGTGCTAAGTTTTATATAAGCAACTAACCTCCTCTACAAATAGAATAGAATATATATTTATAAGAAAATATGAAAAAGGTATCATCATTTTGTAAACAGAGAGGATGACACTATAATAGATGCCACTGCAGCACTTACAAATAGTGAGGATGGTGCTCCAATGTCTTGAAGTTAGCACTTCGGCTATGTTAAATGGAGCACATCGGCGGTATTTCATCCTGCACCACAATGCTTACTGTCCCTTTATATTTTTTTTACCTTTTTGAGTTTTTCTTGTATAACAGTAACTAAGATAATAAATTTCACTAAAATTCAAATATAATAAATAGTATGTAATTTACACTTAACATTATTTCAAAAGGTAGGAGGCCACACATGTGAAGATCGATCAAAACCCATATATCATTTTGTTGCTGTATAGTTTTAGGCTAAGTTGTATTTATACTAGAACTCAACTACTCTTTTTTTCTTTTTCTATAGTGTATTATAGAACCCAGCTATAGTTTTAGCCTTTTATTTATATTTATTCTTTGATAATTGGAGTGTTTACATCGATTACACATTAGAACTGCATGCTTGTCTTAGGTTTTATTCACTATTTTACTTTGGGGTAGCTCTAACATAGTTCTTACGTTAGGCTTTTAAGATGTTAAATTTTTTATAAAAGATAAAATATGTCTAAGCAAGATAAAATGAACATAAGATTTAAGATCAACCAACATTTCAAAACTAATGTCAATCTTTTAAAGTGTAATTAAATTTTTAAACCTAGTCCACTTCATAGTGGCTACTGGCTAATTCTGATTAGCCCAACCCTTCATACATAGCCTGAGTCAAGCATATAGATTTTATTTTTTATCACATAAAGGGATAGTTTATAATATCATTAGCATTGTACCATTTATGGTCGGGCCTGAGGCCCCTTCCTCTTATGTACATCCCTATCACTCTTACATTTGCATAAGATTAGACTTCATGGATTTGAAATGTTAGGTGAAGTTTTAGCTGTTTCCCATTTTTGAGTAGAGTGGCAAATCCAGGTAAGGGCTATTTAGATCCCTAGTGGTATTTAGGTTATAAGTCCCCTCACTATCTTATATTAGCTCGGTCAGATGCATTAGTATTGAGAGTACAGTATGTCTCTTATAGATCTAGGATCAAAGGCTAGCGATATGAATATATCATTTCTTTCATTATTGTTGGGTGGGATCTCCATTCTTGGGAGGCTATAAATCCTACTTATCTATGTCACACTGATGACATCCCTTCCACCCTCACTTCTGCATGCTTGACATGTGCTTTCTCTTCTCTCAATTTCTCGCCTTCTGACTGACTGAGTGATTATATGATCTTTATGTGTTGAATAGCTCATTAAGCCTATCTCCTTTGGATTAGAAGAACCTAAGAATTCCACTATGCATTAAGCCAAGAAGATAATAAAATAGTATCCATAATCGAGAGTATTCTTAGGTCAATGCCTAAGATGTATTTAACCATGGGGCTTGCCATGGGAAATCAACACCCATATCAAATAAACCTTACTTGAGCTTATATATCAAATGGGTAAAATGTCATGACTATCAAATTTTATATATCATTATCTATCAAGATGTGTAGGAAAAAACCACTATTTTCCATGGATAATCATATGTATAATTTTATTTGTTCTTCCATTGGCATACCTGCGTAGAGTGTAAAAGTCTGTGACCATTTTATCCTATGAGATAGTGAGATCATACCCTTTGTATTCTAATCCTTACGTTCAGTTCTCTTTTGGAGACCCACACTACTATTTTGTAATTTACGACCAATACAATGATAAAAATTGTATAGTTCTATGGGTTCTTATTTATTGGTATATTAATGCTAAAAAGGTTGATTGGATTTGACTATACTATAAGAGAAATATATTTTATTTTTGAGTTATTCATTATCAACTAAATTCATTTGAAGATAGCTTGTCTTGAGGTATTAGCTTCTACTTGACTAAGAATTACTTGCAGCACTCTAGTGTGTAAATTCCAATCCATCGATTTGTGTAAATTCAGCAAATTCTTGTCTAATGTTCACCAATGATATGAATTCTTCAATCGGTTTTGAACAATAGCAAATTGAGTTACAAACTAAATTTTAAACTCAAAAAGAAAGTGATACCTTCGAGAGGGAGTATGGAGAACCACCTTAATGGTCACATTCTAAAGGTGGTAAGAAAAAATGGCACTTGAATGTATCATTTCTAATTATAAGTGCAATGGAAAACCTAAGGTAAGCAATGTAATCAGATAAGCCATTCTTTCTCTTATACAAACTTTAGTGAGACATCTTGAATTTTGTTGGATCTAGTGCGTAAGTAATATTTTTTTAAAAAAAAATGACATATGAGATCAGTGCTCCTTAGCCCATCAAGGTTGAGGAGTCTCCATAGTACTCTTCTTACTCTAAGAAGAGAAGTCTCAACAACTGATATAATTGAAGTTGAACTTGTTGGTTGTATGCAAATGATAGAGTTCAAAGAACCATCTTTGAGAATTTTAACTTGTAGAACAATCTTTTACACTCATTCCAAAATTCCTTGAATCATCCTTATCATCCTCTCTTTCATTTTCTTTAATTGCTCGATAATGAAAAATCTTCATTCTCTATTAGGAAATATTTCTCCCTTACAACCTAGCTCTCCATTCCTTGGCTTCTTGTCCAAGGCATAATTATGTTCTCATTGCACCTTAGACGTTGTTGGATCCAAAATTATCCTTGGTTGACACCAAAGATTTACTCATAAGAATCATAGAGAATAAGAGAGAAAAGTGGAAAGTGAAAGAGAGCTTAGATAGAGAAGCTCTAGAATTTTTACTTAGCTATTAGAAAGTACAAGGCATGCATGACTTAATGAATGTTCCAAAATGTGTTAGGCTCTTCCTTTGACCCCGATTTATAAGTTTGGGTTCAGGTGACTACATTGGAATTGTACAATTAAAATTACCTAAAAAAACTTAATCAATGCTTATTGTGAAATGTTAAACTTAACAAGATTGTAGCTATCTTTTTACTCGAATAACTCTTAATGAGATCTAGATAAAAAATCTGATCGTTGAGAGTAATATTTCTTTAATGATGTCTCTAATGACTTAATTTACTTTGAGCTGACAATAATCTTTGAATGCTTGGGTGTCTACAACAGATAGTTTTATCAGTAAGTTCAAGTAATCTTTAGGGTGAACATAGGGGTGTCAAAATCTGACATGACCCGAAACCCGACCCGAACCCGACCTGACAAATTCTGGGTTCGGGTCAACCCGTTTGTCATACGGGTCTGGTTTGGGTTTGCAATTCCAACCCATTTGTAAAACTGGGTCAGGTTCGAGTTGACCCGGCAACCCAAAACCAACCCGTATTGACCCGTTTGTTTGGTCGTCAGTCGTCACCTCACTCGCGTCACTAGTCGAGGTCGAGTTTGAGACTTCGAGGCTTCGTGTCACTGGTGACCACATCAGTGCATCTTGTCTTGTCTCGCGTCAGGTCACGTCCGTGTTGCCGCCAACGACGACATCTGGTTGAGTTCGAGGCTTCGATCCTTCGAGCTGCGGCGGCCTTCGAAGGCTCTGAGCTGCCACTGGCCTGCTAGCTTCGAGCTGTCGTCAGTTTGAGGTCGGTTTTGAGGCTTCGTGCTATCTTGATGCCGCCGGCGATGGCGCTAGTCAGGTTCAAGGTTTCGTGGCTCGTGCTGCCGGCAGCGACGGCATCTGCAGAGCCGCAAATGGTTCCTATAGCGCAGACCGCGCGTTCGAGAGTCCGCACATTCCACTACCGCTCACGGGTTGTGTCGGGTTGGGTCAACCCGATAACCCATGTGGGTCGGTCCGGGTTGACAATCTTGACCCATTTGTAAAATCGGGTCAGGTTAGTGTCAACCCGTTTAAGGTCGGGTCAAGTCGGACTCTACCCGAACCCTACCCGTTGACCCGAATTGACACACCTAGGTGAACATAATGGTTGAGTACTTCCTTGATGACTTTAAATGTCTAAGTTCCTTAACAAACCCTATCGTATATCTTTACAAATTGAACTATAGCAAATTAATTAATCGAATTACTCGGTCATTTTTCATAATCTAATTTAAGATAATTATGAGATATGATTAATTAGACATTGAAAACATATGGAAAAAGTCACAGTGATTAGAAAATAGTTCATTTCTTAGTAAAAGATTATAAATACATTACAAAGATAGACACAAAAACTCATTGATTCCATTGGTGACCTCAAACTTTGGCCATCATGCAAGAAATAAAGAGCAGATCAGCTGGCACAGTTATGCATGACAAAAAGTATTCGTTGGCTTTAAGTTATAATAATCATCGCATCAATGAGTTGTCTAAAAGCTGATCACTTTCATAAACAAATGGAGATATTACACTTTGTGTTCCTTACTTTTTAAAAGGATAATTGTAAATATTTTTACGTGTCATTCTCATGGATGAGCAATAGTTGCTGCTCTCATTATCGCTCATGCCTATGTGTCACACTATCATGCACACAACAACTATATCTTAGTTAGGGTGAGTGATCCATAAAATGACAGAGCCTGGCTAGCTTCCGAATGGTGTTCTTCTATGCTATTTTGATATAAGTGTTAATTTTTGATTTTGATTTTAATTATTTAAAAAAAATTAATTAAAAATATTGAAAATACATATTTAACTATGAAATAAAGAGATAAATATAAAGTTAAGTGGATGCCATGAAATAATTATATTTTTAAATTGGGATTTTGTGTTAGTAGGATAAGGAAAAGAAGGGGGAGAGGAGAAAAACAAATAATAGAAAATGTGTCAAATAATATGTATCTAATCATTCAATGTCTATTGTAATATTATATATTTTTATGCATCTCTAATATTTCAAATAACATTGGATTTTTTTTTTTGAATATTTCAAATTTATTAGTAATGAGAGATCCATTTTGGAATAGTTTTGCTTCAAATTTTTATTTTTTTCTTTTAATGAAAGAAAATTTTATTTGAAAAGTATCATAAAAATAGCATCACACATATTAAATGTCTCTAATATCTAAGATTACATGTCATGCCTTTTTCTTGTTGATATGCTTTCACTTAATCATTTGATTTAAATAATTAACTTAATAATTACGTTATATATATATATATATATATATATATATATATATATATATATATATATATATATGCACACGTGTGTGAGTTCATTGTTTTTCAGCATATGTTTTCGGGTTGCAATGAATTTTAAGTTAATGGCCTATTGAACGTTAGTAATATTATTCATTTAGTTTATTTAGGAGAGGCAGGAATATACGAGATGAAGGAGTGATCACACTATAAATACAAAACTATAATGTCATTAAATATACTATAAAGTCATAACTCTTTTAGATATCATATTAACTACAAGGAACATCTTCAAACAATGATAGATTGCTATTGGATCCATATTTGAATAATGATTGATTCATCTTCAACCATAACACTTCTAGATATCATATTAAATACCAGGAACATCTTTAAACAATGATAGATTTATATTGGGTCCATCTTTAAATAATGACTGGTTCATCTTCAACCATAATAATCATTGTTTAGAGATGCTTTGATTATGTTTTTTATCATTATTTGACTAATAATTGAGCATAATTTTAAAAATTTTCAAACCACGATCAATCATCTTCGAATATGCTTTGCTTTAAATCATGGTCAATCATGTTCGAAGATGCTTTGAACCATGCTTCAAACTATGTTTGAAGATTCTTCAAAACAGTTTTAAAGCATCTTCGAAGATTCTTTAAAAAAGAAGATTGAAGAATCTTTAAAGATGCTTTAATCCAACTTTGAAGATCTTTATTTGGGAATACTTCAAAGAAGATTACTGATCATTGAATGAAGATTCTTCAACTATTTTTTAAACATTATTAGGCCAGGTTAAAAAATTTATTGAGGAAGCTTCGATCCTATTTGAAGAAGGTTTGATCCTATTCAAAGATACTTTAAAGGAAGTTCGATCCTATTCAAGCGTCTTCTAGGATTGTTTGATATACATTTGATAGTTGTTTGATCATGGTTTGAACATGATTTATTCATATTTTTCTCTTGTCATCTCTTTTAGAATTGATTCTAGTTATCTTACTATATATGCAAATATACAAACTGAGAGGCCCTTTGGTGCTAATTAACTAGAGACCCCATTTTGGTTATTTCTTCATAGCTCAAGAGATGTAGTTTTCTTGTTCCTTGGTTCATCAATTATTATTGAGGATGGTTCAAAATGTTAGGAATAATGGTTACTCAGTTATGGTTAATATTAGTAGGAAGAACATAACTTTTGAAATCACGGTGTTACATTTGTTCACTAGGCTAAACTTTAGAGGGTTCTCAATGATAAGCAATCATTAAAGATAAGTAGAAGCAATAGATTTCTTGAAAAGTACTTAGATGAGGACAAGAGCACCAAGAATATAAATGTAGAGAGTTATCTTCGAGAAAATTGTGTTAGCTTATGTTTGGAAGCTTAGATTGTGTTTCTTTATAGATGGTGTGCTCTTCAACCATGATAAATATAATGTTATTTTGATAGATATGCTTCAGATGATCGAGGATGCAGAATGGTTTGGATACCCATGGGGTAGGTTGGTATTGGAGAAAATACTGAGTGGCTAAAGAGGAATATGACCCACAATGAGTTCATTGCCTTAAAGGAGAATGCCTTAGACTAGTAGGTAGTAATTGGATATGTAACATCATTATGGTACTGGGCTTATGTGAAAGTCTTGTGGCACAACCAAGAGGGTGTTGGGGGTGGCAAGGATGACTTGGTTATTGAAAAATTTCATTAATAAACAAAACAATTTGTAGTAGAAGTTGTTTAAAATATTATTGAAACTTTAAAGTATAAAGTATTAAAATTTTTAAATTTAATCTTCATATCAATAAAAATTACTTAAGGATAATTTAAAAGTAAATTCAGAACAAATTTTTTTTATTGATACAAAATTTTATGAAAATGTTTTTTGAAAAAATTACTTGAATGTAACCACAACAATTTTAAAATTCCAAATCGAGATCTAAAGTTTGCAAGTAATAAAAGTGCAAAAAAGCTAAAGAAAAGAAAACTGAGATTTTTATAGTGGTTCGATCAAACTTGACTTCTGTTTAATCACCAAATTCCTTCGCATTAAGAATTTCACGAGCAAACAATCCTCTTACACTTAGCAAGGTGGAGAAGCCCTTCTCCATTCCTATGTAGAAAAAGACATATACAAGCTATAACAACCTAAAATATGAAAAACAAAAATTAAAATAAAAAATTGAATTTTTTTTTCTAACTGGAGTACTTCGACGCTGTGCTTGGTAACACTATGGCACCACTAGATTCGAGAGCTCAGCAACACCAGACCCCACAACAACAGTTGAAGCCTCTGTTCAATAGTAATTTTGAATTCAGCATGTAGCGTTGGGTCAGAGCATGTTGACCTCATTTTTGTGTGAGGGCAAAAAAATCCAATGAAATTCAATCCCAAAATCAAACTCAAATTAGAAAACCAAATTCAAAATCCAAAATCAATTGCCCAAATCCAAACCCAAAATCCCTTGGTCCAAAATTAATTTATAGGAAAACTTTAAATCCTTTAAAATGCTATAAATGAATTTGGATTCATGATCCTTCAGTTGCATATTGATTAGGCATGTCTCTAAGGTCAACCATATTGGCTTGGAGACATTCCAAGCCTCCTAACTCCCAAAACCAAATCCATTTCCAAAGGTTGCAAAATCTTAAAACATTTACAGCTTATGCCATTTGACCTTACATCTTGTGAAAAATCACCTTGGAAATTTCCTCAAAAATCTTGGTCAAGTTCTTAATCATTTACATTATGCATCAAGACAAAATTGATCTTTGGTGGACAATGGTTGACCACAAAACCCCAAAATCCACTAAAAACTAAACTTTCCTTAAACCTCAATATGGCCCAGCCAAACCGAGCAATGAAAACTTCTCCAACACATCATATATGTGATTTGGAGTGCATTGAACCTAAACCCTAGCTTTGGTCAAAGATTAGGTGACAAAGCCAACCATGGTTGACCAGATTAGCCTTTAAGCTTAAAAAAATTATATTTTAATGATTATGAATAAATCTACCCTTCTAATCACCTAAATTTAATCCATTATAATCTTTGAATAAGCCCAAGCCATGTGTTAGGTAGTTCATGGTGAACTGACTTTGTCAACTCTTATAGATTGGTCAAATTTCTCACATACACACTTTAAAAATGCAAAAATTGCATCCATGCAACCAAATCCTCCAAAATAAATGAAAATAGCATCTTGAATTTTGTTACGATCCATCCTTAGTGGCATGTAGAGTTTGATCAGTCAACATGGTCAATTCCATAAAATTGCTTTAGTACAAAACTGATAAAAAGTGGTCAAAATTGTAAAAAATGGTCAAATTTGCCAAATTTCAAAAATTCATCCACAACAACCCATGTGGCCTACTTAAATGGATTCTAAAAGCTTCCTAATCACCCCGTAATCCATTTTTAGGCTTTGGTTTAATCCAAATCATCCCCATGTGGCCACATGTGCACAAAATTCCATAAAATCGTTTCCACATCACTTGTCCTTGCATTGTCCTTCCTCTAATAAAATGGGCTTCTCCCCAACAACTCCATATATGAGGCAAGCATCCAAGAAGCCAGAAAACAAATCCTAGCCCTTGTTTTTTGCTCCAAAGCTTGGGTTAGGTGAAAAGAGCCAAATGACCCATTTAAGCATATCTCATGATCCAAAGCATTCCAAGCCCTCATTCCTTTTTCTCCATAGCTCCTAACACTCCCCTAAGACTTCCCAAGTCTTCTCTCATCCTTTCCTAGCTTCCAAAACCCTCATTTGAGAAGAAAGAGAGAGAGATTAAGGAGAGAGGATTGAGAGAGAAAATAATAATCTTATAGAAATTAAGGTTTCAGGTTTATATAGAAGTTGAAGAGGACATCAAACAAAAAGAAAGTCAATTTGACTTTTGGATCAAGGTATTTTTTCAAATTGATCCCCAAACTTCTCTCTAAAATGACTTTCTAAAAAGTGCTTTTTAGGGCAATCAAACACTTCCTCTCTCTTTATGTGGGTGCAGGGAAGATTTCTTTTAAATTTTATTGAATTTGTATGAGTATTTAAGAGGTTACGAGCATTTAAAGTCTTAATTCATTGGTTGAAATCGAATTAAATGCATTAAATAATTTCAAAATATGTTCAAAACTTCAAATTTTCACTAAAAATTCATTTTGTCCCAAAATTTGACATTCTTAGGCTCATTAGAAAGGTATTCGGCCATAGTATATTTTAAAAATAAGTTTTTAGAATTTTTATCCATCAGATTTTGAGTAAATTATGTTTGACCCACACTATTTTTCTTGATTTCTCATTACTCAGTGGTCCAATGGACCTTAAATTTTACATGGCATATTAGGGCATGTTATCTACATACCCTAATTTTCTCTGGAAGTGGTGAGCTCTAAATTTTTAAATTCATGTGCCCATTTAGGACCAATAATTATGAAAATTCATAACTCCCCAAATACATTTAAGTTCTCCATCTTTTTTCTATGGTCTTATTATGTATATGTAAGAGTTAGTTGACTCCACCCAAATCCAGTAAGTAGAACTCCTGAAATAAATCACCAAATTTGTAGATGCTTTCAGCTTTTTTGATTGATTTTGAGAACTAAGAAGATACTCATTACCCAAAATTTGGTGGCCTTGAATCATATGTTCCAGTGAACCTATGTTTCAAATTTTATTAAATTTGGAGTTCATTTGGTCAGAACAATAGTGAACCCAAGTTTAACATCCATAATTAGCTTAGAAAATTCAAAAAAATCAAAATAAATCTAAATTAAATTCATAAAACACAAACTAGGTATCTGAATGCTCAGAATTAAGTGCTCAACCAAAGAAAATTAAAAGCCCCATCACAAACCACCATAATTAAAAATATTATAAAATCAAGGAAAATCATTATATAATTAAAATAAATAAAAAAATATATAAAAATACCAAATAAATTTTAAACACTTGTAATCATACCTAGGAGTCATTACTGACATTTGGTGAAGATTTCAAGAAGTTTGGAGTTAATTTGGTACAAAAATAAGAATACTGCTCTAATTAAATAATTAAATAATTCATTAAAATCATCAAACTTCTAAAATTCCTGACTAATTATAGAAAACTCTAAATTGAACAAACTTAAAGGCATTGAACTCATCTTTGAATCTAGTATTTATGAAAAATATAAAACTTGTAGAATGCACTAATAATTAAAATGCCAACATTTGATCAAATCTAATTCATTAAAATGGCAAAACTTTAAAAAATCATAACTAATTATAGAAATTTTCAAATGACAAACTCAAAGGCATTAGACTCATCCTTTGGTCTAGTATTGTTAAGAAAATAAGAAATATCCAAAATTTAATATAAATTAAAAAGTCAAAATATGATCGAATTTAATTTATAAAATAATCAAGGAAATTCATAAATTCAATAAAATCCAAAAAAATCTTAAATTGATTAACTTATTTATCTTAGTCAAATGCACAATCATGATAGTTAAATATAAAAAAAACCAACACTCCTTCAATAATATTTTTAGGTTGAACTACCTAGAACTGATGGGCTACAGGTCTTGAGGAGGCCTTGGTCCTCATGCCCATTATGATAACACCATGAATGACTTGACAGGATGTGAACATTAAACCATAATTATTTTTATCTAATAATATATAAATTAAATTAATTAAAATTCACCAGCCAAAAACTAAACTTAAACAACTAGATAATTACTATGTTCCCGGGCCTACGAGGCTATTAAGTTAGCCCTAAGAAGGGTGAAATAAACCTCACGGCCCTAGTATAAA
Organism: Dendrobium chrysotoxum; assembly: GCA_019925795.1. Lineage (NCBI taxonomy): Eukaryota > Viridiplantae > Streptophyta > Magnoliopsida > Asparagales > Orchidaceae > Dendrobium > Dendrobium chrysotoxum. The sequence goes on along the minus strand of CM034310.1, from coordinate 18,958,274 downwards.
CAAAGATAATTGCCATTCAACACAAATTAGTAACTAATAAGTTATTAGTTAATTAAACTAATTTAAAGTCAACCAACTAAATCAAGCATAAATAAAGAGAAAATTGTAGGGTAACCTAGGCCTATGAGGCTATTAAGCTAACCCAAAGGAGGGTGAAATAAACCTCACGACCCTGGTGTAAACAAAGAAAATTATCATTTAACATAAATAACCAGTAATAAATCATTAATAACCTAAATCTTCCATACCCTTTGCTTGATTACATTTGGATGGCAAATGTGTATTGGATTGAAAGGCTTAAGGACTAAAATACTCAATTAAAATTAAGGACTTTAGAGAATTAATAATTGTTGAACTTCAACATTTAAAACTCATTTTAAAATGAACATTAGAATATTAAGACTTAAATCAATTTTCCCTCAACCTAAAACAAACTAAAAAAAAAAAGATTTAGAAAATTTCGAACATAATAAACTTAGGGCATATCCAAAACACATAGCCTTGTTAAGACACTATAGATGATTTGTTAGTACAATCAACTCTAGTTTTAGGCTAGGCCTTTATTCCTTTCATATGATTATTCCCCTTTGATGTGGATTTTTACTTGAATAATTCTTGGTTGTTATGGTTTAATGTGATTTATGATGATTATGTTGTGATGCTTTTTCCATACTAGTTTTAATATTATATGTGATGGGCGTTTAGATTTTTTGCTAAGTTAGGAATGATCTGGATGTAGCAAATTTTTTTGTAGGTGGCCATGCTTATGCAGGCTATTATAAAAAGGGGGCTAAAAATAATCATGATTTAAAGCTAATAAATTCTCATGCAAGTGCTTCTGTTGCCTTGCACCTTTATAATTAAAATCATGGCCAAGTTATGAATTGCTCAAGTGATTATGTTGTGAAATGGTTTTTAACAATTTATATGAATTATTTGGCTTATATACAGGAGTATAGAGTCTTTTCTTTTCTTTCATAAATGTAATTTAATTCAAAAGAGTTGTATAAGCTTGTAAAGCAAGGCTTTCTCACAAGAGATTTGGGATCCAAAGAGGAAAGAAACAACCTCCAATGGAGAGTTCTTTTCATTTGGAAACTCCAAATTAGAGGAACAAAAGAAGCCTAAAGATAAGAACCTAGGAGAACTAGAGATGAAAATGCCTTGCTTTGAAAACACTTGCGTCATTTTGTAAGTGTAGAATCCATCTTGTTGTGGTGGAGCTCGACCACCTTTACATTCAGTATAACCTAGGTTATATATCAAGTGGCATTTGCCACATGGATTTTTGATATTTTATATTCTATTGATGATTGTTTAAATTATTTGCACAGTAAAAATTACATAATTTTCACAGGTTTGTTAATTGCAAGTTCTGTTTTAGCCTGGATTTCAGTAGGCGCTTAAGGATAAAAAATTCTTCTACTTATAACTAAATAAAAGAAATCAGACTTGCATAGAAAGCTAAATACTCTTAAGAAGTAAACTAGAGCACCTCTAGAGTTCTCATGCATTCATACCTTTCTTCTCTCCTTGTTAGGAACCTTCCCGCCTATAGGTCGTGGCAGACCACCTGACCTATTGGTGAATAATTTTGTCTAGGGGTTATTATGCTCTCTAGGAAAAAATATATTTTCTATGCTTCTTTTTTAAGTTCACTACATGTGATTTTTGCATAAAAAGTCAATTTATATGCATTGCATTAGAAATAAGTTAAATTTAATTAAAATTTAATTGTATTAAGCATAATTATGCCATTCATAAGCAAAGGGGTCACTTAAGGAATTTTTTAGATGTCAGCCCAAATTCTCAAAAATTTAACTAATAACCCACCCATTTTTCATAAAGACCAGATAACATGGTTTTAAAATGCCTAGGTTATTTAGCTAAATTTTCAATCCTGGTTGATGTAAGCCCATAATTATATTTAATTAGCTAGGTTTAAGTTAATATTATATAGTGCCTAAAATAGATCTAGGTTTTGAGGCAGACCTCAAAATCATAAGTCCTCACCCTCCATGAATGTAATCCCAACTATTTAATAAAATGCCAACTTGAACTAAAAATTTCTTCTTCTAAAATGTTAAAGCCCAACATAAGATAGATTGGAGTGCTTCTGGGAAGTCTCAGAATCTAAAGTGCTCCCTAATCTTCAACCCTTTGGCTTCTAAAAATAACTGCTATAAATTGATCCAATTTCCTTTGTAATCCATCACCTCTCATCCTTGCTTAATCATTGAAATCTAAATAAAATATTCGCCACTACATTAATTGAGAGTATTCTTAGGAGATTTAATTTTTCTAGATGTAATTAACTATAAAGGATTACTTTTATGAAGAAACTACAACCCTAGATTAAAATAAACCCCTATCTTAGTTTTATAAGATAGGGAATGAATCTCTGGGAATGTAGATGATTTCAAAACCCCATTTTTATTTTCAAATCACCTTATAAAATATCATTTTTCAACTTTTGAGGTGATATGATATGATCGTCATTGCATTTGATCACAAGAATGGAGAATTTTCAATACCTCATTTTCATCTTTAAATACTATTATGGAATAGCATTCTCATCTTTCGGGATGATATGTTATTCCCATATTCATATTTGAATATAAAAGTGCATGATTTTTAAAGCCCTATTTTTGTATTTGAAACCATTTTAGAATAAATTTTATTACTCTCGAGATTGCATTTTATTCTCATTATCATATTCAATCACAAGGTTAGGAGCACCCCAAATCTACATGGGCTATTAAATTTATTTTCCCATAAAGCACTATAGTGCTAGGAAACTAATAGTATTTTAATAAATATTTTAATCAAATCCTAAGCACTTAAAGTCTTCAATACCACCACCTCTCACCCATTTTGGTTGGTTTGCCAGGGAAGAAGAAAGGGCAGGGGATAGGAAGAAGAGAGAGGGAAGAGAGAGAAAGCTAGTTTTGATTATTTTCATTCAGTTAAGAAAACTCTTCTAATAGTTATAAGTGACCCAAATTTCACTCTAATTTTCAATGATTTTGAGTTTGGCAAATTTAATCTCTCTTAAATCGATAAAAATACATTTTCTCCTAATTTATTGAATTTTATCGTGTAACTTTTTGTATATAATTGATACAAATTTTATTAACATTTTGACTATAATATTATTGACTTTAACTGAGTAAAATGGAATGTATGATTTTTTTAAGCTATAGATTAATATACAAGTTTCTTGCCTTTTATAAATTTATGCATTTCATGTTATATTTTATGTATTAAAGAGATATTAATATAATTGACATAAAATAAATGTGGCAATTACATGTAAGGAAGGATGTATGTTAGCATTATAATTAATGTGGGTTGAATGTTAAAATATAATATCCTCCATAAGAGGGTGGGCTGATGGACTTTTCTTCAAAGATAGTTTATGGTGTTATCCTGGTTGTAGCCTATAATGGATGGCTAATTACACTGATGGGCAGAGGGTGACGGCTTTTAATGATTTATTAAAATCTACTTGTAATAATAAAATAATAAAGATGTTATAATAAAAATGATAAAGATGAATATAAATGAAAGAATGAAATAACCATATTAAAGATTGATGTCCTGTCTTGCTGAATCATATATTGAGCAATTTATATATTGATAACATTGATAAAATTGTTAACATTGATAATATTGATAACATTGATAGCAATAATAACATTGATAGCATTGATATCACTAATAGATAGATGGAGAAATATGAGTGCATTACATGTATTTATTTCATCTAATTGATAAGATGGACAAGAATGATGACACTGACACTTATATGTTCATACTATAGTATAGATTTATTGAGTATTGATGTATTTATACTTTTGTACCTGTTATTAATTTATGGATTTAAGTGTATTAATTCTTACGTATTGATATTTATCATATTGAATCATATATGTGATGATTGAGCATTGATGATATCGAACACTACTGATTCTATTGATTAAGATGAGCATGCATATTAATTTCTTACATATTCTGTTGAAAGCTTTAGCAAGTTTTAAGTTTTATATTGGACATTTTAAGATCATTATGTGGTTTTATATATTTTAGGTCAGAAAAAGGGTCAGGACCGTATGGAGTGAGACTGATTTAGATCTTTAGGGTCTTCTTTCAATTTTGTCCCATTTTATTCTTCTGTAGTCAGGAGCTTTTGATAGGTCAATGATTATTAGTGATTTCTCGTCTATTACAAATGTTATTTTAGTAAATGAATATTATGGAATATTTTAATATGTATGATATTTAATTAGTTTTGTAGGATATTAAATTATATGAATGATTTATAAATGCTAGTATAAATAATTAAAAAGATAAAATAGATAATTTTTTAAAATTTGATTCTGGGCGTGCCAAATATGTATTAGAGAAGCTATTGGAAGAATTAAATTATAATCTTAGCCATATAAATTAATTATGAGTGGGGTCGAAGTTGGGTTGTATTAATTTCATTTTTATATTTGATTGATTGATTTGTATATATATGTATGCTGAGTTTATATTTTAATTGATTAGGAAAAAGAATTATATTATTTGATAGATGGACCCAACTGATCAAGACATAGAAAATGGATAGATTGCAGAAGTAAATCTAGTTAGTTCAAATAAATTGATCCAATTTGCCAGTATACTTGCATAGGTAATGAGTAATGCTCGAAGTAAATAGATTGGACATAAGTCAGAAGAGGATAGACATATGCAAATGTTTCATAAACTTAAGTAGCCATTTTGTAAAGGAGCTATAGAACCTTAGGTACCTAAAGATTGGTTATTCATGATAGAGATATTATTTAATTAGAGCAAAGAAAAGTGCCACTAGCTATATTTTGTTTAAGAGGTTAAGAGATGGTGGGTAGGTTAACAAAGGGAGACATTTTAGAGCAAAATGAAAGTGGAGAATACCTAGGTAGAGTTTGTTACCTTTTTTAGAGATTAATTGGCATCTCCATCAGCTAGGCAATAAATATAAGAAGCTTTTACGAGACTAGAGCAAAGAGAAAAGATAGTGATGTAGTTTGATATTAAATTCATTGTACTGAAAACATATGTTCCATAATTGATCAGTATAGTAGACGAAAATACTAATGGTTCCTAAGAGAATGGATGGATAAATTGATGCATCCACTTATACCACTGAGGATTCAAGAATTTTTAGAATTAGTGGAGAGAGTGAGACTGGTGGAGAATGATTTGGCTATTCCCTAGTTCAGACAGGATATGATTAGGAAGAGATTGCGAGATAACATGACCCAGAGAGATAGCATAAAAAGAGGAGTAAATTTTTAGTTAGAATGAAAGGATATGAGTCGAGTGTGAGCAGTGAATTAGAATATGCTTGATCTAGGAAGAGACATACTACAATTTTTTTTTAATGATTAGATTATGCTTTAAGTGTGGATAGTGAGGACACCAGATGGCTAATTGTCTACTACAATGACATGAAATAAGATCTAAATTTAGAGGAGAGTAGGCCAAGCAGAGCTATAAATAGAGGATAATTGGAGCTAGATAATACAATAAAGGATATACAAGTAAGAAAAATGAACTAGGAGTTACTAAAGGTTAAAGAGAAGCTGTATAGTCAACTAGACCAGCACTAGCACCATTATGGCCTTAAGTTTACAGTCTCCTCTAGCAAGATCATCGGAATATATCTAGAGGATCCACTAGTAGTATTTTAATCCTGTACATCAAAATTTAAATGATTAGCATTGCATTGCATGTTGAATGATTTATATCCATAAGTGTCTGATTGAACTTTTGACTGAGTGAATGCAATGAATAATAAATCAAAGATTAGTACTATTTTGGTGGTTTTTGAATGGATTTAAGTTAACTTATTGGTTTTGAATCATATTGATTTATTTTGGTGAATTTAAAAATTGAATTTATTTTGAATTGAATTGAATTTATTTTCAAATTTATTTTATTTTTATTTGTGGAAATGTCGAGGTGACATTTTTTATGTGGGTAGATTATAACAACCTAAAATATGAAAAAGTTTTTTAAACTGAAATTTTTTTTTTTTTTTAAACTAGAGTGTTTCAGTGTTGTGCTTGGTAGCACTATGACACTAAGTTTGAGAGAACAATGGCACCAGAAACCACCACTGTAGCATTGAAGCTTTTATTTGACAATAATTCTATATTCAACCATGTATGCTGTGACACTTGGTTAGAGTGTTGCTATGATAGGCCATTAATAATATTTTTTTATGTATTTTAATCAAATCCTAACCAATAAAAGCCTTCAATGTTGCCACCTCTCCCCTATTTTAATTACTTATTGTGAAAGAAGAAAGGATAAGGGAGAGGAAGAAGAGAGAGGGAAGAGAGAGAGAGAAAGAGAGAGAGAGAGAGAGAGAGAGAGAGAGAAAGCAAATTTTGGTCATTTTTGTTTGTTACTTTAGATAGGAAAAGTCTTCTGATCATTGATGTGATCCAAATTTAACTCTAGTTTTTAATGGTTTTGAGTTTGATGAATTTAATATCTCTTAAGTCGATAAAAATATATTTTCTCCTAATTTACACACTACCTTTATTATGTAACTTCTTATATATGATAGATACATACCTTATGGATATTTTGACTGTAATATTATTAACTTTCACTAGATAAAATGGAATGTATGACTTTTTGAAGCTATAGATTAAAATATAGATTTTTTACCTTTTATAGATTTAAGTATTTCATAATGCATTTCATGTATTAAAGAGAGATTGATATAGTTGATATGAAATAAATATGGAAATTGCATGTAAGCAAGCAAGGCTAGTTGTTAACACTACAATTAATGTGGGTTGACTATTAAAACATAATGCCCTACGTAGTAGGGTGGGTTGATGTCCTTTCCTTTAAAACGGTTTATGGTGTTATCCCGATTATAGCCCATAGTTGATGTCTGATTATATCGATGGGCAGAGGATGATGACTCATAATGATTTATTGAAAGCTATCTGTAATAATAAAATGATAAAGATATTGTAATAATAATGATATTGATGAATAGATATGAAATAATAAAATTAGTATGTTAAAACAAATGTCCTGCCTTACTAAATCATATACTAATGTTATTTATATATTGATAATACTTATATAATTAATAACAATGATAACATCGATAATATTGATAACACTTATATCTAGATAGAGAAATATGTGTGCATTATAATTGTTTGATGACATTAACACTTGTATATATATTCATGCTATAGTACATATTTATCGATTACTGATTTATTGAATATCAATGTATTTATGTTTTTGCACCTGTTGTTGATTTATGGATTTAAGCATATTAATTCTAACTTTTTTTATTGATTATATTGAATCATATAAGTGATGATTGAGCATTGATGATACTGAACACTGTTGAATCTATTAATTAAGATGAGCATACATATTGATTTCTTAGATCTTGAATTGAAAGCTTTATCATATTTTAGGTTTTTTATTTGGCTTTGTAAGCTCATTATGTGGTTGAATTGATTTCAGGTTAGGAAAAGGGTCAAGATCATATGGAGTGAGACAGATTGAGATCTTCAAGTTCTTCTTTTAATGTTGTCCCAATTTTTTATTTTTTTATAGTCAGGAACTATTAACAGTTCAACGATTGTTAGTGGTCTCCTAGCTATTATAAATATGATTTTGTTAAATATATATAGTGAAAGATTTTGATGTGTATGATATTTAATTGCTTTTGTTGGATATTGAATTATATGGATGATTTATATAAGCTATGGTAAATGAATAAAAAGATAAAATAAATAATTCTTATAAATTTGATTTTGGGGCATGAAACGAGCTCTTCTTACTAAAATCCTAGACTCCTTTCATTTGCTTGTTGTACAACAGAGATGCCTACCTCCTTCTCCCTCCTATATGGTTGAGATGCCTTCACTCTCCTTCTATTGCTCATAATAATGAGATACTACTCCCTTATCCTCCTTGGATAGTCACAAGTCTTTCTCCCAAAGACATTCTTCTTAGAGCTCCCCTCCAAGAGCTCCCAACACAAAATCTAATGGAAAAAGGTGTAAGACGATGACGACAACTGCGTGATCTCTTTTACAAAACACTTGACTCCCCAAGGAATATCCTCTAAACCTCACTCTCTCTTCCAAGTGGCTTGGACAAGATCTCTCAAGTAAGTAGAACACCTCTCTCCTTCTCCAAGGGCTCTCTCTAAAGAACAAAATGTCTCTGGTTGCTCGCTTACTTCACACACACTTATAGTTAAAAGAATTATAATTAGCTTTTTAAAGAAAACCCAAAATTTAATTTTTAATATATTGATTGTCTGATTTATTCAATATGAGAAAATACCCATATTTGAGTTATGTTGGATTGACTTGCATGATTAGTTGAATCGTATCAAGGATTATCCGGGACAAATAATAATTCATCCAACAAATGTTATGTTCAATTGTATCGTATGATTTATTTATACATTACGAAAGTCGATTATAATTTAATCCTATTGTCATATCAAAATAGACAAAGTTCATTAATATTCATACAATATAATTAAGACCATACAATATGATTTGTTCAAATTTTAAATTTGCCTATTTATGGAAATCAAAAGTTTACAATAGTTATATATCAAAATAATTGATCATCCCATATGATCTCGATCATATAGTATGATTAGTTATCCTAATTTTTAATTTTTATAAAACACTTGATTTAATTTTAGAATAATTAATTGTACAATATGATTAGGATTACATAGTATGATTTAATAAAAAAACCAAGTGTTCAATTTTGATCCCACTCATAAGTATGTGCTCAATTGTCTTTCCAAAATACACCAAAATACAAAAATACTCAAGAAAAGAAAAATATACTCTTATTACAAGTTTTGACTAGACTCAATTATCCAAATCTTGAGCTCTCCTTTAACTTGGCATCTTATTATTTGTTCTACCTAAAATGTTAGTATAGTAAAAATAATTGTATATATTATAAAAAATATTATGTGATTATCTAACAATATTTGGAATCATCAAAACAATAAATTAGGCTCTCGTGTTTCAACAATCTTCCCCATTTTTATGTTAGAAAATATTATTGGTTGTAAATTTCTAAGGGTATTATTTATAGTAGTCAAGTTTTAATTCATGGTGTGTATGATATATGGGGTGCTTCATCAGTACTAGAAATGTGCAAATCTTCATACAAATCTACATTGATAAGAGAGATTTGACATTGGCAGACATAAGACTTGTTGGAGTTCCTATATGTAGTGATTTTAAGATTGGAGAAAAATTCAAAAAGTAGTTTTGTGAGGTAGGGATAGGCAAGGTAAATAAGAATATGGAGAATAGTGGTGATAAATAGAATGAAAGGTTTTCCTAGTCCACTACTTTGGAGTAAGTTATTGAGGTATTTCTATATTTTCATTTGCCACTTGAACCTCCTCACTTTAGAATCTATCATCCAACCTTGGTCTTGAAGTGCCCAACCTGCTAAAAGTTTAAAAGAGGCTATTAAACCTTGTTGAACTACCCTAGGTACGCCAAGAGGGGCTGAGGTGCGGGGTGAATGGGCTATTTAAAAATTTCTTTATCAAAACCCTTTTCTTTTTAAGAATGATGTTAAACAAAAACATAAGTAGAAGCAAATATTAAAGAACCAAATAAAATTTATATTTTTTTATTTTATAAAAATGAACTAAAAAAGATTTTTCCTTTTTTATTTTCAATTTATTAATTTTTTCTTTGCTCACAGAAATTCATCAAAAACAGTAACAATACAGTTATCACAGATTTACAAGAAGATAATATTAGAAAAATTAAAATGCAGAAAATAAATGTGCTAAAGAAAAGAAACGAGCACACTAGAAATTTTATAGTGATTCGATCAACCTTGACCTACGTCAACTCCCTAAAGTCCTCCTATATGGGTATTGCACTAAACTATTAGTGACTCTCCTTTAGTCCCCACAATAAGGCAGATAAGCCCTTACAAAATTACTTCCACACTTCCGTGATGTGGCTGAGAACCTGAATCCTTTTCACCCACCTGGTGAGGTGGATAACCTGAAATTATTTTCACCCTTCTGGTGAGGTAGAGATCCTAGAATACTTTTCACCCTCCTGGTGTGGCAAGAAACTTATGATTTTTGTCCTTGAAGACTTCCCCTCTGGGGCTTCCCTTAAGATCAATGAAGATATGGAGGAACTTAGGTAGAAGCTTACTTGGAGTAACTGTTTGAAATCCCCTCACACTACTTCTCCCTCACACACACCTTCTCCCCCTCTTATTCTCAAAACTCTATGATCTCGCAAGATTACAAAGCTCTCCCAATAGCCAAAGACTATTCTAGAGTCTCATGAGAAAGTTTATATACAAGGCTTCCAAAAAACCTAATTTTTTAAGTTCGCCATTCATGATCATACAGTACAATATTAGATCGTACAGTATGATTAATTTAATACATCCTATTAGTACTATAAGATGAACAAGGTTCTGTAAGATTAGTTTAAAATTTTAAATTAATTATCTAGTATGGTATCAATGGTCATACAATATGATTAGTTCAATCGAATAGAACTTTTTTCTATACTATGGCTGGAAGTTAAATATCATCCCGGGGTCGGACTGTATGAATTAGGACTTCATACATTATGCTATAAAATCTCAATTAATCTAGATTTAATTACTTAATTACAATATTAAATTAGGAAAAATTTTACTACATTAACTAGTATGATTGTAATCATATAGTATAATTATAATCGTATAGTATGATTAGTTCTATTTTTTGAATTTTAAAATATTACCAAATTTTTTGTTAGCGATAGATTTATTGATTTCTAATGATCATCCTATATAATTTGGACCATACAGTACAATTAGTTAAAAATTAAATTATCTTAAATAAATATTCTAATTAATCCTTATTTTATTCAGATCATATAGTATGACCTTTACAAAAAGTTGAAAAATTCAATTTTGCTCCCATGTGTGTGTATACAGTCATTAAGATGGCATACACCTTTTACAGGACATTCGAATCAAGAAACATAAAAATAAATAAATGAAAATACAGACTCTTCCAAAAATATCATACCTATTCTACCCAGTCTTAGTTCAATCCTTTGTTGCATGATGTATGGTGTACTTGAAATATTTAAAATCTGAGGATTATATGAGAGCATCTACCTGTACTATGAGGAAAGAAATATGGGATAAACTGTGCATCACATATAAGGAAACTTGTGAAGTCCAATAATCTAGGTTAAACATTCTACTGCATGACTACGAATTATTTCACATGAAACCTAGCGAGACTATATCTAAAATATACACAAGGTTCACTCAAGTAGTGACATCCCTACATGCATTAAGTAGAGAACTTTCTAATTCTGAAAAAGTTAATAAGATTTTATGTTGCCTACCTAGTGCTTATGATGCTAAAGTCACTGTGATATCAGAATCCAAGGATTTAAATGTATATTTAATTGACAACTTGCTTGGCTTGCTCATTGCCTATGAGCAAGGCATGAGTCAAAGACTACTTGATGTAGGTGACAAGAAAAAGGAGAAGATTATGGCCTTAAAAGACAATGACTCAAACACTGACAGTTCTTTAGCAGATAAGGATGAATGATGACATTACATTGATGACCCGTTTGTTCAAAAATTTCCTAAAAAGGAAGCAAAAGCATCATCAACAATAATAGAGCAAAGGTAAAAATAATAAAAAAATTTAATCATCATCTGACATGATATGTTTTGAATACAAGAAACTAGGACATCTACGAACAGACTGCCCTAACCTAAAAAACTTTTCTCATTGAAGAGAAAGGTGAAGATAAGGCAAAGCTTAGAAAAGGGAAGCAACAGACACAGAAAGCTTTTTGGCCTGACTCCGCCTTAGAATCATCTAAATAAGAAGCATAGGAGGAGGTAAAAAACTTATGTCTTATGGTTAATGATAATCTTGATAAGTCAGATCGAGATGAGTATGTCAGTTTTCTTATGACGAATTGTTTATTATATCGAAAGAAAATTCATGATTCATATAGAAAGCTAAAAAATATTTATGCTAGTTTAAACATTGATTTTACTACTTTATAAATGGTCATAATAATCTGATAGCTAAACATTCTGATTTAGATAGCAATCATTTATCTTTACTTGAAGAGTTTGATACATTAAATAAGAAGCATATTAATCTATCTAGTGTATATGAATCCTTGAAAGCAAAGCATATTGAATTAGAAGATTCATTCAAATAATTAGAGATATATGCATCTAAACTAGATGGGAGTGATCATGCATTAAAACTAGAAATTGCAACCTTAAAAATGCAAATCAATTTTTAAAATAAAAAATTCATGCATTGCAAAAAAATAGAACACCACCTAAATTAACATAATGGTATGACCCGACCTCAGTACATAGATCATATAACCCTAGTAAGAGGCACATCCCCTAGCAAAAACTAGTAAATTTGTTCCTAGGGGTTAGGTGTCATTCTTATGGCATGATAGGCCACATAGCTTGCACTTGCACTATACACCATAGGACATATCTAGTGTGGAGGCAAAAATCACATGCATCACAACATAACATGCATATAACTCATTCATTAAGGCATAAGATAGAACCCAAACTCACTTGGGTTCAAAAATTTAATATTTGATTGATGTTATAGGAGTGCTCTCACAAAAAACCTAGTGAGAGTATGTGGTACTTGGATAACGGATGCTCAAGGCACATGATTGGAGATTTGAAATAGTTCATCATGCTGGAGGGCAGGTCAGGAAGTAAGGTCACACTGGGAGACAACACCACTAGGAAAGTTATGGGCTCAGGTATAATCGACAACTTAAAGAATTTAATAATTGAGAATATTTTACTTGTAGACGATTCAAATCATAATTTACTTAGCATTAGTTAGTTATGCGATAAAGGGTTTGATATCAAATTTTTATCTGCAAAATGCATGATTAGTTTGTATGATAAATTTATTTTAGAAGGGAAAAGAGGCAATACTATTTATTTGCTTGATTTAAATTGCATTGAATTCTCTAACTCTCTATGCTTGAAAGCTACTATTGATGAATCCTAACTATGGTTAGGAGACTATATCATGCAAGCATGAAGACCCTTAGTAATATTACCTAAAAAGACCTAATTAGAGACATACCCAAGTTAGACTTCACTAAGGACCACCTATATGATGCCTGCCAACTAGGAAAATAAATTAAGCCAATATTTCATTCAATTAAGGATGTCAATACCTCTAGGCCACTAGAAATTCTTTATATGGATCTATTTCGACCCATAAGTACGGCCAGCCTAGGAGGGATATTATATGGACTTGTAATTATTGATGATTATTCTAGATTCACCCGGGTTAGATTCCTAGCATAAAATAGTGAATTATTTAAAGAATTTATAACCTTCTCTACTTGGATACAGAGAAAATTAGGATATGAAATATCGACCCTTCGTAGTGATCATGGTGGAGAGTTTAAAAATGATAAATTTAAATCCTTTTGTCAAGAGATAGAGATAGAGCATAACTTTTCTTCCCCTAGGACCCCTTAGAAAAATGAAATAGCTAAAAGAAAGTAGAACTTTAGTAGAAGTTATTAGGGCCATGCTATCTGAATATTTTCTCCCTAGATACTTTTGGGCAGAAGTAGCAAATATTGCTTGTTATGTACTGAATAGGGTAAATGTTATATCCAAGTTAAATATGACACCCTATGATCTCCTTAATGGTAGGACATCGAACCTTTCTCAGTTGCATGTCTTTGGATGTACATGTTTTGTCATGATCAATGGAAAATCACCTCTAGGAAAGTTTGATCCCAAATCTGATATAGAAGTCTTCTTAGGATATTCATCTGTGGGTAAGGCCTATAGAATTTTTGATAAGAGGACCTTATTAGTAGAACAATCTACCCAAGTTATGTTTGATGAATCATATAAAACCTCTGAACCTAGACTAGAAAAATAAGAAGTAGAGGTCATCCAAGGGTAGAATCCATTGACTTAGGGGATAGACTAGAACCTCAGGAGCCTTTGCCTAGAGCATGGTGATACTCATCAAGTCATCCTAGACAAATTATATTAGGAGACCCATCAGAAGGGGTGTTAGGACTAGGCATAGACTTAGGAAGGAGGTTAGTCATTTTACATTTGTCTCAATGATAGAACCCACCAACATAGATCAAGCTCTAGCCGATGAATTCTAGATCCTAATAATACAAGAAGAGCTAAATTAATTTGTTAGAAATGATGTATGGGAACTGGTCAGAAGACCTAAGGACAAGAGTGTTATAGGAACTAAGTGAGTTTTCAAAAATAAAATGAATGACTCTAGTACATTGGTGAGGAATAAGGCTAGATTAGTTTCTAAGGGATATAATTAGATTGAAGGAATTGTGTTTGAAGAAACCATTGCCCATGTAGCTAGACTAGAATCCGTTAGAGTACTACTAGCCTTTGGTTACTTTAGAGGATTCAAGTTATATCAGATGGACGTTCAGAGTGCCTTTCTAAATGGGGCAATTAAAGAGATGTGTATATTGAGCAACCCCCAGGTTTTAAGAATTATAAATTTCTCAATCATGTATTCAAATTAAAGAAGGCATTATATAAATTAAAGCAAGCATGCTTGGTATGAAAGACTGGAAAAATTACTCCTAGATAGAGCCTTTGTTACGAGTAGTGTAGACACCACCCTATTCCTTAAGAAAGTAGGAGAAGATCTACTAATTATTCATATTTATGTCGATGATATACTATTTGGATCTACAAATAAAAATCTTTGTAATGAATTTTCAAATAAGATGAGTGAAGAGTTTGAGATGAGCATGATGGGAAAGCTTAACTATTTCCATAGATTTAGTGTGAAGCAAAGGGATGATGGAACCTTCCTTAGAAAATCAAAATATATTAAGGATATTCTTAAGAAATATGACATATATAATGCTAAGGCAATAAATACTCCCATGAGCTCAACTATTCAGTTAGATCAGGATCCAAATAAAAAATCAGTTGATTAGAAAAAAATATAGAGGGATAATTGGATCACTTCTTTATTTAATTACCAGTAGACCTGATATAATGTTTAGTCCATGTCTCTGTGCTATATTTTAGGCTGATCCAAAAGAATCTCATATGACTGCTATTAAGAGAATCCTTAGATACCAGTTAGGCAACCAAAACCTAGGTATTTGGCACCCTAAATATAGCTAATCCTTCGAAATTTTAGGATATCCAGACTGACTTTATAGGATGTAGGGTAGATAGGAAAGGCAAATCAGGAACCTATCAGTTTATAGGATAATCATTATGTTGCAAATTTGGTTTTGATGATGACAAACATGTTTCCAGTGTGTTTTGCTTGGCTAACCCGTTTCAGGCACAAAAGATCATGAGCCACTCAAGCCAACTCAAGATCGGGTCCAACTGTGTCCAATGTACTATTTTTATTTTTCTTGAGTCAATTATAATGTAACTGATCCCCCAGCTAAGTAACCTTGCACACACACACTCAGGGGGAGAGCTTGAGTGAATTAGAGTTTCTGTTCATTTTTTATTCAGATCGTCCTGGACGATATTCACATCGTCCTGGATGATCAGGTAAAAATAGAAACCCTAATTAGGGAGACTAAGTTAAGAGGGTCTAATTAAGCAGATCGTCCTGGACGATATTTGGATCGTACGAGACGATATGCCCAAATCAGAAATTCTCAGCCGCCAGATCAAGTAATGTAAGTTTTTATTTTAAGTTATTTGGTCTGATCGTCCCAGACGATACGTGTATCGTCCCGAACGATTCAGTACAATCATGCCTAATTTAATCTAGTAATTAAGGAAAGTAATTTATTTTTGATTGATACGATCATATCATCCTAGACGATCGCAGGATAATCCCGGACGATCATGATCGTCTAGTGCATTTAAGCTGTACGTCTAGAATTATGTACAGGATGATTTGGGCACTTTTTGAACTAATCACACATGATGATGTCCCTATCGTCCTGGGCAATTAAGTTATTTTTTGGTCGTCCAGCACAAGTTTCTCTGGACGACCCAAATTTTCTTCTGGACGATATTCCAAGATTTACACTAATCGTCCCGGACGATCGCAGGATCGTACGGGATGATATGATCAATTTTTTCTACTGATCGTCCAGAAGAGCCAGATCGTCTAGGCTAAATCATCTGAATTTGAAATGATCGTACAGGACGATCTACCGATCGTCCTGGACAATCTTTGTCGACCAGTTGAGATTTAGGGCAAATTTTAAGCCCTCCTATAAAATTACTTTTTCTTAAAACAATAAAAATCTTTTGCCACCTTCCTTTCTAAAGAAACCCTAGAGAGAGAGAGAGTTTGGGAGAGAGAGAAGATCTTGTGAGGGGGAGTTAGTGAGGGATTCACTAAGGTTGCTCCAAGCACGGATCAGAGTCGTCTTCTCCGCTCGTCATCTTTCGTCTAGTTGGTGTTCGTCGTGGGAGGATTGTTCGCAAGAAGATCCGGGGTTCTCTGCCCGCTTCAGGTGGAAGCAAAAGGAAGTCGGGTTCTCTGCCTCACCGTGTGGTGAAAAGGAGGTCTTATACAGGCTTTTCCGCCTTGCTATCGGAGCAAAAGGAGAGACACTTTTTGTTTAGTGCAATACCCGGAGGGGAGGTTCCGGGGAGTGGACGTAGGTCAAGTTGACCGAACCACTATAAAATCTGGTTTGCTTTTCTGATTCAGTTCTGCACTTTACTTTTTTGATATTAACTACTTGGGTGAATCTCTGTGATTGATCTTTTCGTTGTTGTTTACTTATTTCCGCTGTAAAGTATCGAAAAGATTTTTCTGTTGTTTGTGAAATTTTTAAATAACCAATTCACCCCCCCTCTTGGTTAGCCTCGGGACTAGTTCACTAGGGCTTAACATCCCTGTCGAACTTTCAAGTGGTATCAGAGCGGGATTAAAAATTTAGGTTTAAAAACTTTTGAATTTGATCCATGGCTAATTGTAACAATCATAATACTGCTGAAGGTTATTCTATTACAAGACCACCGTTGTTTGATAATATTCCTTTTGATTTTTGAAAAATATGCATGTCTACTTTTCTTCAATCGATTGACTATCGCATGTGGATGTTAGTTAAGGATGGATACGAACCACCTTTTAGATTGATTAACAATGTGAAAACTGAATTGCCCTTTGCTGATTGAACGTTTGATGATCGTGATTTAGCACAGTTAAATGCAAAATGCATGAACTGTTTCTTTTGTGCTTTAAAATCTGAAGACTATATGCGTGTTTCTACTTGTACAATGGGTAAAAAAATCTGGGATAGATTGTGTATAACATATGAAGGTACATCTGAAGACTATATGTGTGTTTCTACTTGTACATCTTGTTACATGATTACGAACATTTTCCCATGAAACCTAGTGGGACGATTTCAGAAATGTACTCAAGGTTCACTCAAATCGTTACCTCTTTACATGCTCTAGGAAGAGAATTAACTAATTATGAAAGAGTGAACAAAATTCTTAGATGTTTGCCTGCTTCTTATGATGCTAAGATTATTGCTATCACGGAATCTAAAGATTTAAATATTTACTCTATTGACAGTTTACTTGGATCACTCATTGCTTACGAGCAAGGGGTAAACCAAAGATAACTTGATGCAGGTGAACGAAAGAAGGAGAAGACAGTGGCGCTAAAGGCCAAAGATTCAGATGCTAGCACATCCGGGTCTGATAGCGATGATGTTGCCTTAATCACAAGGCAATTCAAGAGCTTTCTAAGGAAGAAGAATAAGAATTTTCAAAAGTGGAACAAAGGTAAGACCAGTAGAAACTTTAAAGGTTCATCTGAATCTGTTTGTTTTGAATGCAGGAAGCCTGGACACATAAAGGTGGATTCTCCTACACTCAAGGCTCACCCAAGTAAGGAGAAGGGTGAGGAGAAACCAAATTTCAGAAAGGACAAGAAGCGGATACAAAAGGCGTTCTGGGCAGACTCTACATCCGACTCCTCTGAGACTGAAGCTGAAGAGGAGGAAACAAACTTGTGTCTGAAGGCTGATGATCACCCTGGTCAGTCGGACCAGGAAGAGGTATGTGAGCTTACTTACGATCAATTATTTGAATTATCTGAAAAAATTCATGCATCATATAGGAAGCTTAAGAAAACCCATGCTAGTTTGAAACTGGATTATTTGACTTTGCAAAAAGAGCATGATGTGTTGATTAAGGATCATTCCACTATTGATAGCAATCACATGTCTTTACTAGATGAGTTTGGTGAACTGAATAGAAAGCATTCTGATTTAATTATTGAGCATGATGCATTAAAAATATCGCATGTTGAATTAGAAGCTGCCTTTAAGAAATTGAAACATATGGCATGTGATTTAGAAAGTAATGAAAGTGCGAGAACTTTTGAGATTGCCAGTCTTAACAAGGAGAATGAATTTTTAAGAGTGAAAATTGATGCTTTTAAAAAGAACAAAAAACCTCCTACTTTTGAACAGTTTTATGCACCGCCGCCTTTTGAAAAATCTGTTGCAAGTTCATCAAAGCATGTTTCATACACTTCTAGGAAGAGGCATTATCACTCACGACACTTAGTTAATCCTTTTCCCGGTGTTAGATATTTTTCAAGTGGCATGTTAGGACACATTTCCCATACCTGCACTGTTCACCGTAGTACACGTTGGGTGTGGAGACCCAAACTGCCTGTTTTACAGCACAGCACGCATGCATTGCATTCTTCTCTTCATAAGAAGGAACCCAAACCTGTTTGGGTTCCTAAGACTGGTGTTTGATATTTTTGTAGGGGTGCTCTCACACAAGACCTCGTGAGAGCATGTGGTACCTAGATAGCGGATGTTCTAGACACATGACTGCATATGCAAATCAGTTCATTTTGCTGGAGGCCAGAGCTGGAGGCAAGGTTACACTTGGAGATAACACCACCAGGAAGGTGGTAGGCTCAGGTATAATTGGTGATTCAAAGAATTTTATGATTGATATTATTTTTCTTGTAGATGGACTGAAACACAACTTGATGAGCATCAGTCAACTTTGTGACAAGGGATACAACATCAAATTCCTGCCCACTGGCTACATTTTAAGCTTAAATGATGAAGTTATTTTGCAAGGGCAAAGGATCAACAACGTCTACAAGCTGGATGTAAGTTGCATTAAATTTGATAATTCAATTTGCTTAAAAATTGCTGCTGATGAGTCTTGGTTATGACATAGGAGATTGTGTCATGCCAGTATGAAAACCCTTAGGAGAGTCACCCAGAAGGACTTAGTTCACTAAGGATCACCTGTGTGATGCCTGTCAGTTGGGGAAGCAAGTCCAATCCTCGTTTCACTCTGTTAAGAGCATTAGCACCTCTAGACCTTTAGAAGTTCTTCACATGGACCTCTTTGGACCCATTAGCACTGCTAGCTTAGGGGGGAGAGTCTATGGATTTGTGATTGTAGATGATTATTCGAGGTTCACTTGGGTGAAATTTTCGTCACATAAATCTGAGTCATTTGATGAGTTTAGATCTTTCTCTACTTGGATTTAGAAGAAGTTAGGATGTGAGATTATTACCATCCATAGTGATCACGAAGGGGAGTCTGAAAATGAAAAATTTGGAAGTTTTTGTGAGGATCAAGGGATTAGTCATAATTTTTCAGCTCCTAGGACCCCTCAGCAGAACAGGATAGCTGAAAGGAAGAACAAGACCTTAGTGGAAGCCGCTAGAGCCATGCTTGCCGAGTATTCACTTCCAAAATACTTTTGGGCTGAAGCGGTGAACACTGCCTGTTATGTGCTGAATAGGGTGAATGTGAGAGTCAAACTGAATATGACACCTTATGAGATCATTAAGGGTAGAACTCCAAATCTGTCCTACCTCCATGTCTTTGGCTGTAAGGTTTTCATTCTGAACAACGGAAGTCACCCTTAGGAAAATTTGACCCCAAATCTGATGAAGGAGTGTTCTTAGGATATTCAAGTGTGGGGAAATCCTTTAGGGTGTTCAATAAGAGGACTTTGGTGGTGGAAGAAATAACCCATGTAGTGTTTGATGAATCTGATCCTAAGGAGTCTAGATCTGAAGTAGAAGATGAAGAGAGTGTTGAGGTTACCCAAGGGGTTGGAAATACAAATCTGGAGGAAAGGGTAGAACCTCAAACCACTTTGCCTAGAGATTGGAGATATTCTTCGAGTCATCCTAAAGAACTGATCTTAGGAGACCCTTCTGAAGGTGTTAGGACTAGGCATGGACTTAGAAAGGAAGTAAACCATTCTGCCTTTATCTCAATGACTGAACCCACCAACATCAATCAAGCCTTGTCAGATGAGTTTTGGATTTTAGCTATGCAGGAAGAATTGAATCAATTTGTAAGGAATGATGTTTAGGAGTTAGTAGAAAGACCTAAAAATCAAAGTATTGTGGGAACCAAGTGGGTCTTTAAGAATAAGATGAATGATTCTGGTGTGGTGGTGAGAAATAAGGCAATATTGGTGGCTAAGGGGTATAATCAGATAGAAGGGATTGATTTTAAGGAGACTTTTGCCCCTGTAGATAGATTGGAAGCCATTAGAGTGCTACTAGCCTTTGCCTGTTATAAGGGATTCAAGCTGTTTCAAATGGATGTTAAGAGTGCCTTTTTAAATGGGGTAATAAAAGAAGATGTTTTTGTAGAACAACCCCCAGGTTGTAAGAGTTCCCAATATTCAAATCATGTTAATATATTAAAAAAGGCCTTATATGGATTGAAACAAGCACCTAGAGCTTGGTATGAGAGGCTTAGCACATTCCTGTTAGAAAAAGAGTTTGCTAAGGGGAGCGTAGACACAACCCTTTTTCTGAGGAGAATAGGGGATGACTTACTCATTGTCCAGATTTATGTTGATGATATCATTTTTGGATCTTCTGATAAATATTTATGTGATGAGTTTTCTAAAATAATGAGTAAGGAGTTTGAGATGAGTATGATGGGAGAATTGTCCTACTTTTTGGGATTTAGCATAAGGCAAACGGATGATGGAACCTTTCTCAATCAATCTAAATACACTAAGGATATTTTGAAGAAATATGAAATGGACAAAGCCAAGCCAATCAATACTCCCATGACCTCCTCAGTTTAGTTAGATAAGGATTCAAGCAGAAAATCTGTTGATCAGAAGAAGTATAGAGGAATAATAGGATCACTTCTTTACCTGACTGCTAGCCGACCTAATATCATGTTTAGTGTCTATCTTTGTGTTAGGTTTTAGGCTGATCCTAAAGAGTCCCACCTGACTGCTGTTAAGAGAATTCTTAGATATCTTTTAGGGACCCCAAACCTAGGAATCTGGTACCCTAGGCACAGCACCTCTTTTGAGATCATTGGATATTCTGATTCTAACTTTGTGGGGTGTAGGGTGGATAGAAAGAGCACCTCTGGAACTTTTCAATTCATAGGATAGTCTCTAGTCTCCTGGTCCAGTAGAAAATAGAACTCAGTTGCACTTTCCACTGCTGAAGCTGAGTACATTGCCTTAGGGAGTTGTGTGGCCCAAGTTCTTTGGTTGAAGCAACAAGTCTAGGATTTAGGGTTATCTGTTGGCACAATTTCTATTCTGTGTGATAATATTAGTGCCATTTGTATCTCTAAGAATCTAATCCAACATTCTAGGACCAAACACATTGATATAAGGCATCACTTCATTAGGGACCATGTTACAAAAGGGGACATTGAGCTACATCATGTAGCAACTGAAAATCAGCTGGCTGACATATTCACTAAACCACTAGCCTTTGACTCATTCAGCATTTTGAGAACCAGATTAGGAGTGATTGATATAAATGCTTGATTCTGATGACTGCTGATTTCTGATTGTTCTGATTAGTATTCTGTTTTCTGTTAGTTAGTTTTTGGGTTGATTATTTGCTTTCAGTTGATTTTATTTCTTCTGTTGATTTCTATTTTTAGCCTTACTATTAGTTTGATTTGAGCATTTACTTTGATGTGATTTTCTTCCTATTTTTTATTCACTGGTTTATATCTTGCACTTACTATTTTATGCTTTTCAAAATCTGATCACCGCTCACTACTTCTGATAATCTGAATTTCTGACTAGGAGTTTTACCTTGTTTTGATTTGGAACCTGGTAAGCAGTGATTGATTCCATTGAATCTGTTAAAGGGAAGAAACATTGATGATTGTTTCTCTTCCTCTAACTCCTTTACTGGTGTATAGTTTCTTTTGGATAAAAATCCTCTTCAAAATTAAAATGTTAGTTTTTGAAATAGAGATTATTTTATCTTGCTACAGTAATCTACCTCATATCAATAGTGTTTTTCAAAGTCTTGAGTCATTAGTTTGATTTTCTAAACCAAGTGATTGCATTTATCATATGATGTATGGCTTTTATTTTGTGAATCATTCTTCCTTACTGTGGAGAGTCATCTCCTATATCTGGAAGATAATTTCACAGCTGAGACTCTTTAATGATTATGAAAAGGAGGAAGCTTACAAAAGATGCGCAGTGTGCCAAATAAATTGAAAAAGAGGCATAAAATGAGCCCAAAGCTGAAAAGATGCGAAAAATCGCCAACTAAAAGATACACAAAGTGTATCAAAAATGAAAAGATGTGCAAAGCGCCAACTAAATTAAAAAAGAGGCACAAAATGAGCCCAACCAAGCTTTCTTTCCTTTCAGAATGTTAAAAGGTCTTAGAAAAATCCGTGTGCCACTAAATAATTTCAAAAGCTTGTGTTTTGAAAATCCTGATTTCTGATTTTTGTGTTTTGAAAGAGGTTTGCATCGATAAGGTGCCCGGGGTCGGAGTTACGAAAGTTGATTTTTCCAACCTTTTCTGGATTTCAGGGCTGTCAATCGTCTTCTTATTGGTTTTTGGATCTACAATCAAGGAAGATTTAGGTGAATACCTTTATCATTCCACAGAAGGACCTCGACCCCAATTAATGGTCTTTAAGGGTGATTTTGATTGGAGTGTGATCAATCTAACCATCCAAAATGTCACCCTAAATTAATAGTAATCCTTAGTCCACTCTTTAAATCAAAATATACGTATTATCCAGCATGTTCTTTGAACTTCAATCATTCCTAAAGCTGGAGATCGTCTCAATATTACTCCACTCATTTCCTTTGTCACCTACTTTATTATGCATGATACCCAATTTGACAAAGCCCAAATGATTATTGATTATATCCAAAACTTGACCCCTATTCAACTTCCTACCACTAGAAGAAAGTAAAATATCGCTCTTGGTCATGTCATTACCTTTATTCTAGACAAAATAATATGAGCTTACTACCATACGCCTACCAACCATTTTCCTATTTTCTACACTGATGCTTCCTTCCATATTCTCTTCTATCATCATCAGGGGAAGAGTAAGATAAACTAGATTTTGATGAAGAAGGGGGAGTTGGTCCAGCAGTTGCACCTAAACCTAAACCTACACCAACACCAGCACCAGTGCCACCACCTGTACCAGCATACCACTCTTACCCTTATGAGGAGCTGATACAAAAATTTGATCGACTAAAGTCCCACCTGGATTCTCATACTCAGTAGTAACAATAAAAATACGAGTCAGACATGGCATGGTTTGGAGAATAATTCTCCTCTATTCACAAATACTTCCAACCACCACCACCACCATCACCACTTGATTAGGGGCATTCCTACTTTTAGGCTTCGTGTGTTGTATTTCATGTTTTTAATATTTTGTAGTATTTTATGTCTTGTGTGCTCCTCCTTTTAGTGATGTCAAAAGGGGGAGTAAGTTGTATATATGTTTGCTCATTTTTTATCAGTTCTTTTTGTGCACTTTATGTTAATAATTTTTTATGTTCTTTTATTTATTTTTTATTTCTCTTATTATTTTAATAATAAAACAAAAAAATCAAAATAAAAAATACTCATACCCCTATCTTTCAAATCTATCACCTAGTGAGTGGGAGATTAGGAGAAAAGAACATTAACTTGCAATTTTAACCAAAAAGGAGGAGATTATGGAAATCCAGGATCCCTAGCTTGTGATTTTAATGATAAAAAACATTATTGATTGAGATTTTATTTCTTCTAGCATATATATTGGATATTATTTTTATTTGTGTGCACTAACATCTCAGGTACATCAAACACCACTCAAGATTGATCAAGACTCAATTTTGGGTATAATAGGATGTCATTCAAAAGAGTCTGTAATTTTCACTTTCTTTTATTTTATACTTTTTGAGTCTGGCCATATGAGGGTGTATGCAAAATTGGTGACCATGCACACATAGAGGCGAGTGAGAAAATTTTGAGATGAATATTTTTTGAACTAATCATATTGTATGATTACAATCATACTACATGATCAGTTATATGAAAAAGAGGGTTAACAACTAATTAAATCATTAATGCTTATGAACTAATCATACTGTATAATATAAATCATATTGTATGATTTATTTTGATATGTAAACCCTAATCGCCAGATAAATTAAGTAATAAGTTCTAAAATTGATTTTTGAACTAATCATAATGTACGAACCTAATTATATTATACGATATTGGAAATCTTACTTAAATTATCCCCCATGACTAGTCAATTAAATCAATGTTTAATAAATATGGCTAATTATACTATTCAATTAAGATCGTACCTTACAATTGATAGAGACAAAATTTAATTATCCCAGAGATTGAATTGGATATAGACCTTAATTTTTGAACTAATCATATTGTACGATATATATTTCATACTATATGAACTGTTGATATTACACTGACCTTACTGTATGATGTGAATCATGTCAGACGATAGACAGAGATGATTTCCAATTGTCCCCATAATCATCCTATACGAACAAAGTGGAATTAAATTAATCATACCGTACGAGAGCTTATGATCGTACTATAAGATATGTTTGTTAAATTTGAACAGTTCATCTGAATGATTATTTCATCATACTGGATAAGTCATATTTTTGAACTTATTGTATTATATAAATATAGATCATATTGTGCAGAGACAACCAAATTGAAAATTTAGGGTTTTTTTGAAGCCTTATACTTAAGCATCTTATTGAAGTCATTTTGTAAAGATTTTTGGTTGTTCAAGGGACTCTAAGGGAGAATTTCTTGAGAGAGCTTTAGGTTTAAGGAGGAGGAAGGTGAGGTTGTGCGTGAGGGAGAAGGAGTGTGAGGGGTATTCATACAGTTGCTTCAGGCAAGCTTGCACCCAACTCCCTCATGTGGCCTTCGTGAGTTCTTGAAGTTGCTCTTAGGAGAGAAGATTAAAAGTCAGAGTTTAGGGTTCTCTACCTTCACCAAGAGGGTGAAAAAGAATTGACTTTTCTCTACCATCACAAGATATGTGAGAAAGATTCCTTGGGTTCTCTATCTTCACAAGGAGGCTAAAAAGGATTGAAAGTCTACTACCGTTGCCAGGAGGGTAACAAAGCTTCTGGTTCTCTGCTGCAACAGGTTTGGTGGAAGTGATTTTTGTAAGTGCTTCTTTGCCTTGCTGTGGGGACAAAAGAAGAGTCAGTATAGTGAGTTCAATACCCAAAGAGGAGGACTTCAGGTAATGGGCATAGATAAAGGTTGACCGATCCACTATAAAATTTTTCATGTGCTCTTTCTTATTTGTTTTTACTTTTCTACAATTTTGTTTTTACACTTTAAATTTGCTGCATGAATTTCATCTTTTATTACAAGCTGTAGTTAGGTTAAATTCATGATTAGCAAAATAAAAATTTTCATATTTTGGTTGATTTATTTATTCCTAAAAATAAAAAATATTTCAATCTCTGAATTGATTTTGCATGTGTTAATTTACTCATTTAGATTTATTTTCAAAATAAATATTTAGCTTAAAATGATAAGAAAGATTTTGTTGCAGTATTTTATAAAAGTACCAATTCACCCCCCCCCCCTGCCCCCCCCCCCCCCCCCCCCCCCCCCTTCTTGGTGTGCCTAGGGATAGTTAACCGAGGTCTTACAACTTCCCCGAACTTTAAGACTAAATGAGCATGAGTGTTTAATGGAGTATCCTTAAGGGTTATGTCGGCTTGGGTCCAATCTATTGCAACTCAAGCTCATAAGTTTATATTTTTGATGATAACAAATATTATGGCTCACATCTTTATGTCTCATAGTATTTTTATTATATACTTGTTTGTGTGTATATTAACATTTCAGGAATACCATACACCATCCAATGAAGAATCTGGGCTCAAGATTGGATAGAATAGGTTATACTATGAAGAGTCTGTAATATTTATTGATCTAATTTTTATTTCTTGAGTTGAGTCCTGTAAAGGTGTTTGCTAGCTTAATGACCATGCACACACAAACTCAAGGGAGTGAGATCTAGTCAAAACCAGAAGTTTAATTTTTGAGCTAATCGTACTGGATGATTTGGATCATCCAAGATGATCACCTCATTGAACTAATCATACTGGAAGATTTCTATCATCCAGGACAATCCCTTATGATCATGAAAAATAGCCGCCAATGATAATTTAGGCAAGGTTTTAAGATTCAAATTTTGTTCTAATCATCCAGGATGATATCCGTCAAACAAGATGGTCAATGCATATCATGCCTAAATTGATCTTGTGCTTAGGGGACTAATATGGTTAAATTGTTCAATCAAATCATCCTGGATGATCTGTATATCATATTGGATGATGTTTACCGACATATTGGATTTTCCTAAACTATCCCTTATGAAATACAATAATTTGTCATCTAATTGTCCAGGACGATCCCCAATATCATACTGGATGATCTGTCCAAATTTGAATTGATCGTCCTAGACTATCCAGATATCATCTAGGGCTATCAGCTCAAATTCTACACATCATCATGGATGATCATGTGATTGTACTAGATGATTCTTGGCGCCTGAATTGAGTTTTTAGGGTTTTCTAAAGCCCTCTTTTTAAGCACATTGTCCTAGACAATCATGCGATCATCCTGGATGATCTTTGTCGTTAGAATTAATTTTCTAGGGTTTTTGAAGCCCTTTATTTAAGCTTTCTCAAGGCACTTGGTAAGTGTCTTTGGCAGCCATTGAGGCTTCATTTTTCTGGAGAAAACTTGAAGAGAGAGCCTTGAAAGGGAGAGAGGAAAGAGTGGAGTTTGAGAGAGGGAGAAGGTCCTTAGAGGGGGTTTTAAGGGAGTGTGGGGGAACTTTCACACGGTTGCTCCGGCAAGCTTGCACCTTAGTACCATCGGATTCAAGGTTTGTCTTAAGGGAAGTTTTAGGAAGAAGAAGATCTCTTTGGTTTCAAAGGACCAGGTTCTCTACCTTCACAAGGAAGGTGAAAAAGGATTCTAGGTTCTCTACCTCACCTGGAGGGTGAAAAGGATTTTAGGTTCTCAAGGCACTTGGTAAATGTCTTTGCCGTTAGAATTAATTTTCTAGGATTTGATCAAAATCATCATAGGTAATCTCTATAGGTTTTCTATAAATAAAGGATTAAAGTGTAGTGCCTTCACTATTGACTCTAAGGCTGGCAAAGAACTGAAAAAGCAATTTAGAATTGAAGGAGAAGGCTAAGGTTGGGAAAAATTGGAGTGTGGAGATAACAGAGGGGTTTAGTACCAAGAAGTTAAGATCATCCGGATTGATAATTTTTTATGGAGTAATCCCTACAGTATTGTACCTATGGTAGACTTATTCATTTGTAGCTTTATAAAATCTAGGATCTACAAGATGTCTAAAAGAGTTATCTATAAGAGCCCTAGAATGCATTCTACTGGCCATTTGAAAAGAGGAAGGATGAGAGTGAAAAGGTGAAGATTAAGAAGGATGAAATGTGTGATTGAAAAGATTAAATTCCCTATCCTTAAATAGATCTCAGGCGTATCATATAATATGTTATGGATCATATAGTATGATCAAAAGGAGCTAATTCATCCAGTTTGATTAGTCAAAAAGTTTGTTCAAATTGTACAGCACGATCAAAATCATACTGGACAATCTTCATTAAGACGATCATCCCGAGTAGTTAGGCTATATGATATTTAACTGATACATCATATAGTACAAACATGTGTTTGTACAGTTTGATAAGTTATTAAATATCATACCAACTAAATTGAATTCATCCAATGGTGTGTGCCACATGTATTATATAATATGACGTAGGGGTTCGTACAGTATCACCACCAATAATTGACTCAATTAGAGCAGTTGGATGTGTTGTGCACTAGTGATGAGCAAATCTATTAATATCGTACAGTACAATGATAATCATATAACAAGATGTGTGTATTTTTTGGTGTGATGATCAAGGAAGATATACTTAACAAATTTTACAAACAAATACACATACAAAAAAGCATAAAAAGAAATAATCAACTACAAATAATCAATAAAAAGAAATAAATAACATAAGCAACAAACATACATTAATTGCTTCTATATTTTTACCTTGTTATCCTTTAAGCATTGATATCAATAACACCTAGTCTAGTTCTAATTGTACTGAAAGTCTCAAAGCTAAGAGGTTTTGTAAAAATATATGCCAGTTGATTTTCAGCAGCTACATGATGTAGTTCAATGTCTCCCTTGGCTATATGATCTCTAATGAAATGAAGTCTAATGTTTATATACTTTATGGGATAATGTTAATTTGGGTTTTTAAAAATACAAATAACACTAGTATTATCACACATGATTTATATAGAACTTATAGAAAGTCCAAGGTTAAGGATTTGTTACTTTGGCCATACGACTTGAGTAATACAACTTCCTACAACTACGTATTCCACCTCAGCAGTGGATAGGCTTGGTGATTTTTTTTCTCTAAAAGAACAGGAAACTAATGATTGCCCTATGAATTGGTAACTGTCAAAAGTGCTTTTCCAATCTATTCAACATCCTATAAAGTCTTAGTCTGAATGAAGAGCTGTACGTAGGATACCAGATATTAAGTTTTGGTTTCCCATAAGTTAACTAAGAATTCTCTATTGTGACTCGAGCTCACTAGTTTATGTTTTTTGATGATAACAAATCTTATTGCTTACATCATTATGTCTCCTAGTATTTGCAATGTATATTTGTTTGTGTGTATACTAACATTTCCAGAACACCATGTAGCATCTAATAAAGATTCAGGGCTCAAGATCGGGTAGAATAGATTATGTTGTAAAGAATACATAATATTTATCGATGTATTTTTTTGATTTCTTGAGTCTAGTCCTGTAAAGGTGTTTACTTGCTGAGTAACCTTACACACACACAGGGGGAGAGAGAAAAATATTTTTGAGATAATTTTTTTTTTAAGAAAATCATATTGTATGACTTTGGTTCGTATTGTATGACTTATTTCATATGGTACGACTTCATTCATACTGCACGATATATTGTGCTCCATCAAAACCCTAGCCGCCAGAGGTTAATGAAGATACTAATTATGTACTGATCGCACAGGATGACTATTAACCTTGAAGATATGAAAGATTTATTTATATAAAATTCTAATGGCACCATTAGGATATATTATATGATAGTAAAAGGGCCAGTCCATCCATATTTAAGTTTTCCATTATATTATTTCTTCCTATAATAAAAAGTAAGACATCTTGACCAGGAGAAAATTTGTGATCTAAAACTCCACATGCATACATCTTCTTCATCTCTGCTTTGAAGATTTTTGAGTCTTCATAAACTTCATTTCTAAATTCATGAAGTTTATCAACTATTGCTTGAATGCTTAGAATAGAGAAGGATTCTTCATTCTTTAAGTGTATTTCATTTCTCTTTGAAGATGAATGCTTTGTTTCTTTCCGCCTACTACTTTACAAATCTTGAAAGGAAAGAAAGGCACTCCCAAATACTATACTCAAGAAGGATTGTTGTGGATAGAAAATCAAACGTTTAACTTACCCTTTTTAAAAAATTCCCAAGCACAAAAGCACCAAAATTTGAATTTTAAACCGCTGCAGCAAGACCAATCGCAATGGTGCTATAAGCACGCTGCGACACTCCCTTCACTCTATCTCTCTCTCTTTCTCTCTCTCTTTTTGAATAAACACTACCACTGCTAAATCTACTCTCCCAAGCACATAATAAATTAAAAGTTGTGTTACCTCCCATACAGCGCTAAGTTTATAGTATTCAGCAATACTTGCCAAGATTTATCAATTTGGTTAGGGTAAATTGCTACCAATCCTCAAATGATTATCACTCAATCTTCTTCTTTTTCCTTTGGTTTAACTTCAGTATTGCTTGGCAATAATCCAAGAGGTCCACTACTGATTTAAATTGTAAGCGGACTTAATTGGGTTTCTAAATTTTTAATAGAAGTAGCTTGACTTTGCAAATGAGTTCCTAACTGCATCACTACATCGTCCAATGGTGATTTTTCACTTCCAAACTGATTACTTTGATTAAATTCTAAATTATATATAGGTCTAGAATTAATAGCAGGTCGCTAAGGATAATTCCAATTTACTCCTCGATTAATTTGACTATAATTCCATTGATTGTTTCTTATTTGCCAATTAAAATTTGGATGGTTTATCTACTCTAGATTATAGGTATTGGAGTAGGTATTATTTTATCTTCCAATCAAATTGATATTTTTAATCCCTTACATATTATTATTTTCAATTAACTTCTGATCCTCCAATTGCATAGATAATTTAGTTTCAAATTTTGAATTTTCTTCTATTATACTCAACTTCTTAGAAATTATTACAACCTGTGAAGCCAAAATTGATAAAGTATCTTATTTATATACACATGCAACTCTCTTAAGATTTATCTTATCAGTTGGCTACTAGAAATTATTAGTACCATTTTCTCTATTAATTTATATGCTATCTCAAATGACTTAGACATTAATGATCATTCAGATGTAGCATATATTATTTCTCTAAAAGATCCAACTTATCCATTATGAAATGTTTTAATAATTAACCAATCAGGTAAAGCATGTTGAGGGAATTTTCCTAAGCATTTCCTTAAATCTCTCCTAACTCTTGTAAATTGATTCTCCTTCAAACTGGGTAAAAGAAGTTACGCCATTTCTAAGTTTAGCATTCTTTGTAGGTGGGATATACTTAGTAAGAAACTTATCATCCAACTCATTCTAAGTGGTTATAGAGCCTGGGGGTAAAGAATTCAACCACATCTTATCTTTATCTTTTAGAGAAAATAAGAACAATCTAAGTCTAATAACATAATCACTGACACCAATATACTAAAATATTGCACACATTTCTAAGAAACTAGCTTAGTATAAATTGGGATCTTTAATAGGAGTTCCACCAAATTGAGAATTTTAACTATTTGAATTATAACAAGTTTTAATTCAAAATTTTTAGCTTGGATTGCAGGTTTATTAATGCTTTGATGAATTCGGTCTACTAAAGGGTTAGCATAATCCCTAAAAGGTCTAGATTGATCTTGATCTAATGCAAGTTCAACCATCTTTACTAACTTTTTTATTTTTTAAATTTTTAAAAGGGTTCTTTCTATTTCAACGTCAAATAACAAAGTTATTTTCTTTATCTATAAAGCATACAACCATGAATATGTAATCAACAAATAAAATAAAAGATATAAGTATGTATCATTATATAATTTCAACAATATATTTAATATCTATAAAAAGCAAAATACTTCTCCGATAATGACACCAAAAACTTGATCGGGACTATGCAATGAACTTTTGAATTATATAAAAATTTAGGGCTCTATCAACCTTAATGCTTAGGTTTTCTTTGATATAAATAATAGTAAACCCCACTTAATATACACAAGTATACGTGCCAAATCAATTAATAAAATGATAGAGTAGAGTGTCAAACCCATGAGGAAGTATACTTTACTTGTAATAAACTACTATTATTTACTCTAATTGTAATAATTATACTACTGAAATAAAAATAATAATTTTAGAGATTCTATCAATAAATAAAATAGTAAAAATATTTAATATAATATTTAATAAAAGTTCTTTGGAATGATAAATATAAATTTCATATCTTTCCTAGTGAGGTTTTTTAAGGTAATGTGATTCAGAGCATATGCATCCCAAGATCTCTATCGAGCTTGTAAAGGGTGAAAAGGATATCTGCTAGCCTCCTATAATTATAATATCTCCTTAAGAACCTAGAATATTTTACATCCTATGTTTAGTCACACAAATATCCTATGTTTAGGCATGCAAACATCCTATCACAATATTCTTGATTGTTCTTGTATTCCTTCGTCAAGGCTATACATCACACTATATTTTAACTACACATATGGCCACCCTGTACATTAAATAGAGATAAGGATAATATTCAAAATATCTTTTATGGTTATAGAATAAGAGTCTTTATTAGTACTTAACATACACTTTATATCATCAATCCAAATAAGAGAATAAGCCAGAAATAAAATGAATAATAAGCAAACTCATTTTCATTAAACTCATGAAAGAGAGTGATATCACCAAAAATGATCAAAGTATCTCCTCTATACTCCTTCTTGCTTTAGCTTACATAGTTGCTTCACAAAATACAGGCTAAACACTCCATATGATTGTATCTTGTATTTCTCTTGCCTCCCTTAGATTTTACTCTAAGGAGGAGCTTAAGAAGTACTCTTAAAAGTACTGAATTTACACAAGTTATTGAATTCACTTATAAATATAACATCACAACTATTTATAAAAAAGGCAACTCGTGTTATAGCTCTTGAAATAATGACATCCTAAAGCCCCTGAAGTAAACTAGCGCCTTGGTGCTAAATCGTTTGCACCTTCATGGCACTTGCTAACATGGATTGGTTATCTAGTAAACAACCATGTCTCATTATTGATTGAAGATATACCTTGGAAGTTACAACTGTAATGCTATGACACTATAGACTTTTGAGCATTGTGGCGCCCAACTACAAAAATGGTGCTGAGGCGTGAAAAATTATGGCACCACAAAATTAAAAATAGAGAATCCACTGCTACCAAGTTGGCCTTCTTATGTCGCAGCACTAACAATGCTATGACGCTGCTTGAATTTTCACCACAGTGCTTACAAGTAAAGACTCGATGCCGCGATGTCAAAATTAGAGTGCCTTAGCGGTATTAAAGTAAGCACTACAGCATTATTTCATTGGATACCGCAGTTCTGTTGAATACTTAGAATTTCTTACCATTTTTAGTTTTTTGTGCACAAAAATAACGAAAAGAACATAATTTTGCTAAAAATAAAACACATAAAATAATATGTAATTTATACTTATCATGAGGCTCTTGAATTTTAATAAGGAGGTGAAAGTTCGAAAGGGATGTTAAGCCCTAGTGAACTAGTCCCGAGGCTAACCAAGAGGGGGGTGAATTGGTTATTTAAAAATTTCACGATAACTATGAAAATCTTTTCGATACTTAGCAGCGGAAACAAGTAAACAATAACGAAAAGATCAACCAACGATATTCACCCAAGCAGTTTATATTGAAAAGTAAAGTGCAAAACTGAATCAGAAAAGCAAACTAGATTTTATAGTGGTTCGGTCAACTTGACCTACGTCCACTCCCCGGAGCCTCCCCTCCGGGTATTGCACTAAACAGAAGTGTCTCTCCTTTTGCTCCGACAGCAAGGCGGAGAAGCCTGTACAAAAATCTCCTTTTCACCACACGGTGAGGCAGAGAACCCGACCTCCTTTCGCTTCCTCCTGAAGAAGGCAGAGAACCTTCGAACTCCTTTCGCTTCCTCCTGAAGCAGGCAAAGAACCTACGAACTCCTTTCGCTTCCACCTGAAGCGGGCAGAGAACCCGGATCTTCTTGCGAACGATCCTCCCACGAAGAACACCGACTAGACGACAGACGACGAGCGGAGAAGACGACTCTGATCCGTGCTTGGAGCAACCTTAGTGAATCCCTCACTAACTCCCCCTCACAAGATCTCTTCTCTCTCTCCCAACTCTCTCTTCTCTCTAGGGTTTCTCAGGGAAGGAAGGTAGCAAAAGATTTTTCCAAAAATTGGAAAAAGTTCTTTTAAAGGAGGGCTTAAAATTTGCCCTAAATCTCAACTTGTCGGCCAAGATCGTCCAGGACGATCGGTAGATCGTCCTGTACGATCAGTTCAAATTCAACTGTTTCAGCCTGGACGATCTGGCTCTTCTGGACGATCAGTAGAAAAAGTTGTTCATATCGTCCCGTACGATCCTGCGATCGTCCGGGATGATTAGTTCAAATTGAGGGAAATCGTCCAGAAGACAGTTCGGGTCATCCAGAGAAATCTGTGCTGGACGACCAAAAAATGACTTGATCGTCCCGGACGATAGGGTAATCGTCCGGTACGATTAGTTCAAAAAGGCCCCAAATCGTCCTGTACATAGTTCTGGACGTACAGCTTAAATGCACTAGACGATCAAAATCATCCGGGACGATCCTGCGATCGTCCAGGACGATATGATCGTATCAACCAAAAATTAATTGCTTTCCTTAATTACCAGATTAAATTAGGCATGATTGTACTGGATCGTCCGGGATGATACACGTATCATCCGGGACGATCAGACCAAGTATCTAAAAATAAGAACTTGCCTAACTTGATCTGGCGGCTGAGAATTTCTGATTTGGGCATATCGTCCCATACGATCCGTAGATCGTCCAGGACGATCGGCTCAATCAGACCCTCTTAACTTAGTCGCCCTAATTAGGGTTTCTGTTTTAACTGGATCGTCCAGGATGATGTGGATATCGTCCAGGACGATCTGAACAAATTTGCAACAGAAACTCTAATTCACTCAATCTCTCTCCCTGAGTGTGTGTGTGTAAGGTTACTTAGCTAGGGAATCAGTTACATTACAATTGACTCAATAAAAAGAAAAATCATACATTTGACACACTTGGACCCTATCTTGAGTTGGCTTGAGTAGCTCGCGGTCTTTTGTGCCTGAAACAGATTAGCCAAGCAAAACACACTGGAAACATGTTTGTCATCATCAAAACCAGATTTGCAATAATCTCCCCCTTTTTGATGATGGCAAACATTTGTAAAGTAGTCTGAAAACAAAGGTAAACTAGGAGATCAAACAAACAAATATATATTTTTTTTTCATTTAACAGCTAAAACAATACAGAAAACATGACCCAGAAAAATAGAAACAGACACGACTACAACTGACTCCCCCTTTTGACATCACAAAAAGGAGGAGCGAAAAACATAACACGGAAATAAAACATAAAATAAAACATATTGATTTTAGATTTAAAAACCAATGACAGGACGATTAGACAGCGCTGAAATCCAGAAAAGGTTGGAAATAATCAACTTTCATAACTCTGACCCCGGGCACCTTATCGATGCAAACCTCTTTCAAAACAAAAATCCGATTCAGAATAAAAGACATTAGATTTGAAAAGAAATCCTTTCAAGCCTCGTTCCAGAAAAATATCTGATATAATAGTGTTACAAAGTAAAAAATCAGAAATCCGGATTTTCAAAACTCAAGCTTTTGAAAATATTAAGTGGCGCACAGATTTCTCTAAGACATTTAACAATCTGAAAGGAAAGAAAGCTTGTTTTGGGCTCATTTTGTGCCTCTTTTTCAAATTGGTTGGCGCTTTGCGCATCTTTTGATTTTTGATACACTTTGTGTATCCAATTTGGCAATTTCGCATCTTTTCAGTTTTGGGCTCATATTATGCCTCTTTTTTAAATTATCTGGCGCACTGCGCATCTTTTATAAGCTTTCTCCTTTTCATAATCATTAAAGAGTCTCAGCTGTGAGATTATCTTCCAGACATAAGAGATGACTCTCCGCAGTAAGGAAGAACGATTCACAAAACAAAATCCATACAACATATGATAAATGCAATCACTTGGTTTAGAAAATCAAACTAATGACTCAAGACTTTGAAAAACACTATTGATATGAGGCAGATTACTGTAGGAAGAGAAAATAATCTCTATTTCAAAAACTAACATTTTAATTTTGAAAAGGATTTTTATTCAAAAGAAACTACACACCAGTAAAGGAGTTAGAGGAAGAGAAACAATTATCAATGTTTCTTCCCTTTAACAGATTTAGTGAAGTCAATCACTGCTTATCAGCTTCCAAACCAAAACAAGGTAAAAACTCTCAGTCAAAAATTCAGATCACCAGAAGTAGTGAGCGGTGATCAGATCTTGAAAAGCATAAAAATAGGTAGAAAATCATAGCAAAGTAAATACTCAAATCAAACTAACAAAAAGGGTAACACAGAAATCAGCAGAAGAAATAAAATCAACTGAAAGCAAATAATCAAACCAAAACTAACTAACAGAAATCAGAAATCAGAATACAAAAAACTAACTAACAGAAATCAGAATACCAATCATAACAATCATAAATCAGCAGTCATCAGAATCAAGCATTTATATCAATCACTCCTAATCTGGTTCTCAAAATGCTGAATGAGTCAAAGGCCAGTGGTTTAGTGAATATGTCAGCCAGCTGATTTTCAGTTGCTACGTGGTGTAGCTCAATGTCCCCTTTTGTAACATGGTCCCTAATGAAGTGATGCCTAATGTCAATGTGTTTGGTCCTAGAATGTTGGATTGGATTCTTAGAGATACAGATGGCACTAGTATTATTACACAGAACAGAAATTGTGCCAACAGGTACTCCTAAATCCAAGACTTGCTGCTTCAACCAAAGAACTTGGGCCACACAACTCCCTAAGGTAATGTACTCAGCTTCAGCAGTGGAAAGTGCAACTGAGTTCTATTTTCTACTGGACCAGGAGACTAACGACTGTCCAATAAATTGACAAGTCCCAGAAGTACTCTTCCTATCCACCCTACACCCCGCAAAGTCAGAATCAGAATATCCAATGATCTCAAAAGAGGTGCTGTGCCTAGGGTACCAAATTCCTAGGTTTGGGGTCCCTAAAAGATATCTAAGAATTCTCTTAACAGCAGTCAGGTGGGACACTTTAGGATCAGCCTGAAACCTAGCACAAAGATAGACACTAAACATGATATCAGGTCGGCTAGCAGTCAGGTAAAGTAGTGAACCTATTATCCCTCTATACTTCTTCTGATCAACAGATTTTCCATTTGAATCCTTATCTAACTGAACTGAGGAGGGCATGGGAGTATTGATTGGCTTGGCTTTGTCCATTTCATATTTCTTCAAAATGTCCTTAGTGTATTTTGATTGATTGAGAAAGGTTCCATCATCCGTTTGCCTTATGCTAAACCCCAAAAAGTAGGATAATTCTCCCATCATACTCATCTCAAACTCTTTACTCATTGTTTTAGAAAACTCTTCACATAAGTATTTATCAGAAGATCCAAAAATTATATCATCAACATAGATCTGGACAATGAGTAAGTCATCTCCTAATCTCCTCAAAAAAAGGGTGGTGTCTACGCTCCCCTTAACAAACTCTCTTTCTAACAGGAATGTGCTAAGCCTCTCATACCAAGCTCTGGGTGCCTGTTTCAATCCATATAAGGCCTTTTTTAATTTATAGACATGACTTGGATATTGGGAACTCTCAAAACCTGGGGGTTGTTCTACAAAAACATCTTCTTTAATTACCCCATTTAAAAAGGCACTCTTGACATCCATTTGAAACAGCTTAAATCCCTTGTAACAGGCAAAGGCTAGTAGCACTCTAATGGCTTCCAATCTAGCTACAGGGGCAAAAGTTTCCTCAAAATCTATCCCTTCTATCTGATTATACCCCTTAGCCACCAATCTTGCTTTATTTCTCACCACCACACCAGAATCATTCATCTTATTCTTAAAAACCCACTTGGTTCCCACAATATTTTGGTTTCTAGGCCTTTCTACTAACTCCCAAACATCATTCCTTACAAATTGATTCAATTCTTCCTGCATAGCTAAAATCCAAAACTCATCCGACAAGGCTTGATTGATGTTGGTGGGTTCAGTCATTGAGATAAAGGCAGAATGGTTTACTTCCTTCCTAAGTCCATGCCTAGTACTAACACCTTCAGAAGGGTCTCCTAAGATCAGTTCTTTAGGATGACTCGAAGAATATCTCCAATCTCTAGGCAATGGGGATTGAGGTTCTACCCTTTCCTCCAAATTTGTATTTCCAACTCCTTGGGTAACCTCCAAATTCATCTTCTACTTCAGATCTAGACTCCTTAGGATCAGATTCATCAAACACTACATGGGTTGTTTCTTCCACCACCAAAGTCCTCCTATTGAACACCCTAAAGGATTTCCCCACACTTGAATATCCTAAGAACACTCCATCAGATTTGGGGTCAAATTTTCCTAAGGGTGACTTCCCGTTGTTCAGAATGAAAACCTTACAGCCAAAGACATGGAGGTGGGACAGATTTGGTGTTCTACCCTTAATGATCTCATAAGGTGTCTTGTTCAGTTTGACTCTCTCATTCACCCTATTCAGCACATAACAGGCAGTGTTCACCGCTTCAGCCCAAAAGTATTTTGGAAGTGAATACTCGGCAAGCATGGCTCTAGCGGCTTCCACTAAGGTCCTGTTCTTCCTTTCAGCTACCCCGTTCTGCTGAGGGGTCCTAGGAGCTGAAAAATTGTGACTAATCCCATGATCCTCACAAAAACTTCCAAATCTTTCATTTTCAAACTCCCCTCCGTGATCACTATGGATGGTAATAATCTCACATCCTAACTTCTTCTGAATCCAAGTAGAGGAGGATCTAAACTCATCGAATGACTCAGATTTATGTGACAAAAACTTAACCCAAGTGAACCTCGAATAATCATCTACAATCACAAAACCATAAACTCTCCCTCCTAAGCTGGCAGTGCTAATGGGTCCAAAGAGGTCCATGTGAAGAACTTCTAAAGGTCTAGAGGTGCTAATGTCCTTAACAGAGTGAAAAGAGGACTGGACTTGCTTCCCCAACTGACAGGCATCACACAGGTGATCCTTAGTGAACTTAAGCTTGGGCACACCTCTAACTAAGTCCTTTTGGGTGACTCTCCTAAGGGTTTTCATACTGGCATGACACAATCTCCTATGCCATAACCAAGACTCATCAGCAGCAGTTTTTAAGCAAATTGAATTATCAGATTTAATGCTACTTACATCCAGCTTGTAGATGTTGTTGATCCTTTGCCCCTGCAAAACAACTTCATCATTTAAGCTTAAAATGCAGCCAGTGGGCAGGAATTTGATGCTGTATCCCTTGTCAAAGAGTTGACTGATGCTCAGCAGGTTGTGTTTCAGTCCATCTACAAGCAAAACATTATCAATCATAAAGTTCTTTGAATCACCAATTATACCTGTGCCTACCACCTTCCTGGTGGTGTTATCTCCAAGTGTAACCTTGCCTCCAGCTCTGGCCTCCAGCGAAATGAACTGATTTGCATCTCCAGTCATATGTCTAGAACATCCGCTGTCCAGGTACCACATGCTCTCACGAGGTCTTGTGTGAGAGCACCCCTACAAAATCATCAAATGTCAGTCTTTGGAACCCAAACAGGTTTGGGTTCCTTCTTATGAAAAGAAGAATGCGATGCATGCGTGCTGTGCTGTGAAACAGGCAGTTTGGGTCTCCACACCCAATGTGTACAATGGTGAATAGTACAAGTGTGTGATATGTGTCCTAACATGCCACATGAAAAGCATCTAACACCAGGAAAAGGATTAACTAAACGTCGTGAGTGATAGTGCCTCTTCCTAGTAGTGTATGAAACATGCTTTGATGAACTTGCAACAGAATTTTTAAAAGGTGGCGGTGCATAAAACTGTTCAAAGGTAGGTGGTGTTTTGTTCTTTTCAAAAGCACTGATTTTTACTTCCAAAAACTCATTCTCCTTCTTTAAACTTGCAATTTCAAATTTTAAAGTGCCATTGTTACTTTCTACTTCACATGCCATTGTATCTAACTCTTTAAAAGCTTTTTCTAAATCAACATGCGTGGTTTTCAAAGAATCATGCTCAGAAACTAAATCAGAATATTTTTTGTTCAATTCATCAAACTCATCAAGCAGAGACATATGATTGGAATCAAGTGTGGAATAATCTTTAACTACAGAATCATGCTCTTTTTGTAAAGTCAAATAATCTAATTTCAAACTAGCATGGGTTTTCTTAAGCTTCCTATACGATGTATGAATCTTTTCAGAAACTTCAAATAACTGATCGTAAGTAAGCTCACATACCTCTTCCTGGTCCGACTGACCAGGGTGATCATCCGCCATCAGACACAAGTTTGTTTCCTCCTCTTCAGCTTCAGTCTCAGAAGAGTCGGATGCAGAGTCTGCCCAGAACGCCTTCTGAATCCGCTTCTTGTCCTTCCTGAACTTTGGTTTCTCCTCACTCTTCTCCTTGCTTGGGTGAGCTTTAAGTGTTGGACAATCAGCCTTAATGTGTCCAGGCTTCCTGCATTCAAAACAAACCGATTCAGATGAACCCTTAAAGTTTTTATTGAACTTACCCTTGTTCCACTTCTGATAGTTCTTATGTTTCTTCCTTAGAAAGCTTTTGAATTGCCTTGTGATTAAGGCAACTTCATCGCTATCAGACCCGAAAGTGCTAGCATCTGAATCTTTGGCCTTTAGTGCCACGGTCTTCTCTTTCTTGCGTTCTCCTGCATCAAGTTGCCTTTGGTTCACCCCTTACTCGTAAGCAATGAGTGATCCAAGTAAGCTGTCAATAGAGTAAGTATTTAAATCTTTGGATTTAGTAATAGCAGTAATCTTAGCATCATAAGAAGCAGGCAAACATCTAAGAATCTTGTTCACTCTTTCGTAGTTGGTAAGTTCTCTACCTAAAGCATGCAAAGAGGTAACAATCTGAGTGAACCTTGTGTACATTTCTGAGATATTCTCACTAGGTTTCATGCGAAAAAGTTCGTAATCATGTAACAAGATGTTTAACCTAGATTTTTTGACTTCAGTTGTACCTTCGTATGTTATACATAACCTATCCCAAATTTCCTTTCCCGTTGTACAAGTAGAAACACGCATATAGTCTTCAGATTTTAAAGCACAAAAGAAACAGTTCAAACATTTTACATTCAACTGTGCTAAATCACGATCATCAAACGTCCAATCAGCAAACGGCAATTCAGTTTTCACATTATTAATCATTCGAAAAGGTGGTTCATATCCGTCCTTAACTAACATCCACATGCGATAATCAATAGATTGCAGAAAAGTAGACATGCGTGTTTTCTAAAAATCAAAAGGAATATTGTCAAACAACGGTGGTCTAGTAATAGAATAACCTTCAGCAGTATTACGATTGTTACAATTAGCCATTGGATCAAATTCAAAAGTTTTTAAACAGAAATTTTGAATCCCGCTCTGATACCACTTGAAAGTTCGAAATGGATGTTAAGCCCTAGTGAACTAGTCCCGAGGCTAACCAAGAGGGGGGTGAATTGGTTATTTAAAAATTTCACGATAACTATGAAAATCTTTTCGATACTTAGCAGCGGAAACAAGTAAACAATAACGAAAAGATCAACCAACGATATTCACCCAAGCAGTTTATATTGAAAAGTAAAGTACAAAACTGAATCAGAAAAGCAAACCAGATTTAATAGTGGTTCGGTCAACTTGACCTACGTCCACTCCCCGGAGCCTCCCCTCCGGGTATTGCACTAAACAGAAGTGTCTCTCTTTTTGCTCCCACAGCAAGGCGGAGAAGCCTGTACAAAATCTCCTTTTCACCACACTGTGAGGCAGAGAACCTGACCTCCTTTCGCTTCCTCCTGAAGCAGGCAGAGAACCTTCGAACTCCTTTCGCTTCCTCCTAAAGCAGGCAGAGAACCTACGAACTCCTTTCGCTTCCACCTGAAGCGGGCAGAGAACCCGGATCTTCTTGCGAACGATCCTCCCACGAAGAACACCGACTAGACGACAGACGACGAGCGAAGAAGACGACTCTGATCCGTGCTTGGAGCAACCTTAGTGAATCCCTCACTAACTCCCCCTCATAAGATCTCTTCTCTCTCTCCCAACTCTCTCTTCTCTCTAGGGTTTCTCAGGGAAGGAAGGTAGCAAAAGATTTTTCCAAAAATTGGAAAAAGTTCTTTTAAAGGAGGGCTTAAAATTTGCCCTAAATCTCAACTTGTCGGCCAAGATCGTCCAGGACGATTGGTAGATCGTCCTGTACGATCAGTTCAAATTCAGCTGTTTCAGCCTGGACGATCTGGCTCTTCTGGATGATAAGTAGAAAAAGTTGTTCATATCGTCCCGTACGATCCTGCGATCGTCCGGGATGATTAGTTCAAATTGAGGGAAATCGTCCAGAAGACAGTTCGGGTCGTCCAGAGAAATCTGTGCTGGACGACCAAAAAATGACTTGATCGTCCTGGACGATAGGGTAATCGTCCGGTACGATTAGTTCAAAAAGGCCCCAAATTGTCCTGTACATAGTTCTGGACGTACAGCTTAAATGCACTAGACGATCAAAATCATCCGGGACGATCCTGCGATCGTCCAGGATGATATGATCGTATCAACCAAAAATTAATTGCTTTCCTTAATTACGAGATTAAATTAGGCATGATTGTACTGGATCGTTCGGGATGATACACGTATCGTCCGGGACGATCAGACCAAGTATCTAAAAATAAGAACTTGCCTAACTTGATCTGGCGGCTGAGAATTTCTGATTTGGGCATATCGTCCCGTACGATCCGTAGATCGTCCAGGACGATCGGCTCAATCAGACCCTCTTAACTTAGTCACCCTAATTAGGGTTTCTGTTTTAACTGGATCGTCCAGGACGATGTGGATATCGTCCAGGACGATCTGAACAAATTTGCAACAGAAACTCTAATTCACTCAATCTCTCTCCCTGAGTGTGTGTGTGCAAGGTTACTTAGCTAGGGAATCAGTTACATTACAATTGATTCAATAAAAAGAAAAATCATACATTTGACACACTTGGACCCTATCTTGAGTTGGCTTGAGTGGCTCGCGATCTTTTATGCCTGAAACAGATTAGCCAAGAAAAACACACTGGAAACATGTTTGTCATCATCAAAACCAGATTTGCAACAGGAGGGCCTTAAATTGATGGAAGGAAATTTTTGCAGTCTTCTCCCCAAGAGAATTTCTTCATGTTTCTAAGGATATTAAAGAAGGGGAAGCATCTCTCTTCATGTTAAGAGATGAAACGGTTGATTTCAACGACTTGGAATATGAGTCTTTGGAATTCCTTGGCAATTTTGGGTTCTTCATTTTTAATATAGCTTATACTTTATATGGATTGACTTTAATTTTGTCAAGTGTAAGGAGGAACCCTGCCTACTCTACAGGTGCACTTGAGAGGATTTAACCTCATGTTATATTTTTTTAGAGTGAGGAATGCCTCTTGGAGGTGAGTAAAGCTACAATTTTTTGTTCTTTTAATTGATGGGATGATAGTCCTTTTTTGTGTTTAGTCGATGGCATGTAACTTCTTTACTGATGCTTGGCATTTTTATTATTGTCTATATAAATATTTCAATATTATTTTGTAGAATTTGTATCAACTCCTCTCCATGTCCTCTATTGAAGGAGGTGTATATTCTGATGTTTCTTCCTGGCTCACCTTTTGTGGTGGGTATTTCTTTGACAGCTTCAAATTTTTAATACTCGAGCCTCACTCCTTGTCTTGATGGAGGATATTTTCAGATGAGCTTACTGGACCTATTGCTCATAGGTAGCAAGTGCGCAACTGAGTAAGGCAGCCTTGCATTATGACTTCTCTTCCTTCAGCAAAAAATTCGATGGTGATGTGGTATGTGGATACCACATCTCTGTAAGTATTTGGTAGAAGATTACCGACTATGGCATTTTAGGTTGCAAGAGTATCAACTAATATGAAGTTTACCATAACCATATATTGATTATCTCCCTCACCCCAAGTTATAATTACGGTAATTATTCCATCAATTTGTCTATGCTCACTTGAGAATCTTTAGAGGGGTCCCATTATGGAAATGAGCTGAGAAGTAAAAAAATTCATCATGTCAAAGATTGTTTTGAAGATTACGTTCATTAAGTATGCCGTGTATATCAAAATGTTACCAATTTGACAGTTGGTGATTAGGGTAGTAACAACTATTATTTTATTGTGTGGACTAC
Organism: Dendrobium chrysotoxum; assembly: GCA_019925795.1. Taxonomy (NCBI): domain Eukaryota; kingdom Viridiplantae; phylum Streptophyta; class Magnoliopsida; order Asparagales; family Orchidaceae; genus Dendrobium; species Dendrobium chrysotoxum. The sequence goes on along the minus strand of CM034310.1, from coordinate 18,914,191 downwards.
CCCTGGTTGGTTTGTCCCTACCACTAAAGGTGACATGTGTGTCATTGTGGGATAGTGAGAATGATACTGAATGTACTTCTTCAACTTTTGTCTTCTTTGCTAGTGTGGGGGCATCTCCACCTTCACTTCCCTAGATGGTGGGCACTACTCTTGCGATGTGGATAGCTAGAGATGGTCTGGGCTCATTGTTCTCTTCTGCTAGAGCATTTCATGGTCATCATTCTGGATTGGAAAGAACAAACACTTTAATTTTTCTAACTTTTATGAGTTCTTCGACTAAGTTCTATAGATGGCATCACTCTTCGGCATCATTTCTATGGTCTTTGTGGAAGGCACAATATCTCAAGGTGTCTTATAGACTATCAATCTTCATTGGCAGTGTCCTTTGAAGAATTCTTTACATTGTATGGCCTCCACTATTATAACCTTCAAATTTTAAATAATAAATTTTGACCAATAACAGAAAAAAAACTATTTGAGGAGTCATTATAAGTCTAAATCATAAATCATCTTTAACATAACATAGATATTATTATGCTTTAGTTCCACTAATTTTTTCATACTTTTTGGGCACTTGTGCAATTCCTTAAAAATTTTTCTTTTATTGATTCAAGTGGGGATTTTTGGATTATTAGGTGTCCATTTTACAAACCGATTTCACCTAAGTCATTTATACATGCTTAACTAATTTATGAATATTTTTGTATAGTTTTTGGATTCCAATAATTGAAACTATAAAATAATTTTAGGCTAAAAGTTGAATAATTACATTAATAAAAAAAATAACCTTAAGATATTTTATTATAAAAAATATCTAAAACCATATTAAATGCTCGTGTACATTTGCTTTCTCATTTTCACCATGCTAGAGATCCATTTTAGCTAACAAAGAAAAAAAATAGGGCGAAAGAGAGGAAAAAGAAAAAAGCACGATTTTGGAGGCCATAGAGCCATTTTTGTCTATCGCCCCAGTTGGTAAATTTGTTCGTCTCAAGGTTAGTCACACTATGCATATCTTAATTTTTAGAAATATACAGTTTTAAGCAAATTTTCTGATTAAGTTTCTATTTTTGTTACCGAAATTTGGGGATAAGTTTATGCTGGGAAATGATCATTATGTAACATTTTATATGTTATAGAGACTGTGATTTTGAGCACTTTGGATATTTTTTAAAAATTTTATACTAGGTATTTTAGAATATATACATTTTTTATTAAATAGAAAATAATCTAGACTCTAAAAAATAATGTAGTATAATTAAAGTCTTAAAATAGTGTTCATTATGAACTCTGGGAATTTGATTATTTTTTAAAAATACGCATTTTTTCTTAGTAGGGTTTTATGTTGCCTACCATTATAGAAAATTGTGCAATTGTGATAGTCAAAATTATACTTCAATTCCTTGCATGTGATGAAATATGCATTTATATAACCAATATGATTGAGTTATATGAATTATGAATTGAAAATATCTGTTAAGAGATATAAGGTGTCTAAATCCATTGAGATTATATCTATGATTGGGAATCTAAGTATGAAAAATATGTCTGTTGGGAGGCATAAAGGGATAGTGCCCTTTGAGATTCTATCTAAAAGAGGGAAAAGTTTTGTTGGGAGTTATAAGGGAACATAATTTTATGAGATTCTATTTATAACAAGAGAAAATTCTGTTATGAACTATTCTATGATTTGAATTTTAGTTTATTTAACTACTCAGTATTATTATTTGAATTTTGGATAATAGCTATGCATTTAGTATTTTACTCAGCTTAGTAATCTATTATGCTACATTTTTTTTTGGTAATTTTGGAAATTTAAATTAGTGTTTCTGATTTATTGAACTAGAGTAGCTCACTATGATTTTACTTCTTATTTTTAGGATTTGGAAAAGGGAAGGAGCTTATTGATCAGTAGCTTTAGGATTTGAACTGAGTCTATATATATTTCTCTATTTTTATTTTTGTACAGTCATGGTTAGTTTATAATTTAGTTTTATAGTTTTATTTTAAGCCATGTATTATGATTGTATATTAATTTTCATGAAATAAAAGAGCTTTTTATGGATGAGTTTATAAGTACTTTAACAGTTTTAAGTAGCTTTGTACTATATTATGTTTTTTAAATTTTAAATTAAAAGAACAAATCTGAAATATTTTTAAAACTAGATCTTGGGATTTATCTGTCATAGCTTAACATTGTATCAAAACAATAGTTTTGGAATGGATCATAAAATAAGTCAAATGAGGTAGTTTTGATTCAGTCTGGGTGTTTATTATTATTTGTTTCATGTGCATGTATGTTTAGTTGCATATTATATTTGATTATGGATCCACCAGACTTAAATATGATAGACAGGCAGAGTGGAAGTCACGAACCTCTTGTATATAGTACAGTTCTGATAGTGGGTTCTGACATAATTTCACAGTTTTCTAATCTGATAGCCTAGATGATGGGTTAAGCATGGAGTAGGGTTCCTACTATTAGATTTATTAATATAAATAGACATTTGAAAATATTTCTCAAGTTAAAGCCTCTGAGATTTGAGGGCACCATTGAGTCCAGAGTAGTAAAGAACTAGTAGAGGAGGCTAGAAAAGACATTTGATGGTATATAATATTCTCCTGAGAGGAAGGCACCCTTAGTAGTCTTTTTTTAGAAGGGGAGGCTGAGTACTAGTGTATGGGCTAATTGAAGGAGAAATTTCAAGTGATATTGAACTCATTTATTATCTGGGAGGAGTTTTCTGATAAATTTTGAGCCTTGTTTGTACCCCATTCTATATAATAGCAGATATATAAGACTTTTTGCAGTTGGTTTAGGGGAGCAGGATAGTTATGCAATATGCGATAGAGTTTACTACTTTGGCTAAATATGCTCTGAAGCTAGTTAGTACTACCATAGAGAAGTGTTAAGATTTCTAAGAGGACTTCAGAATAGTCTAAGATAGCCTCTAATATCATTTCACAATTTTTATTTCTGTGTGCTAGTGGGGAGAGGTCAAATAGAGAATTATTTGATAGCTACTTAGTATGAGTGGACTTCTAATAGGAAGTGGTTCAGTGGAGAGATATCCAACAGTGGGTTTTCTAGGAAGAAGAGCAAATTTAAACCTAGAGATTCCATGATAGGTGGACAGTCAGTATCTATAGTAGTCTCTGATAATGACATCATATACAGTTTTGGTTTTGTTAATAAGGCACCTGTGTGTTAGAGTTGTGGCATACATCATTCTAGTCAGTCCTACAAGATGATTGGGTAGTGCTTCAAATGTGGTTAAATAGGGCACAGAGTAATTGGTAGGATTTGATCGATGTTTTGAGCCTAAATTTGATAGCTTTATCAGACCAACAAGGAGATCAAGGGCAATTTCACTCTGTATATTTTTTGAGGGACCTTCTAGTAGAGCGATGGTTCTGGTTCAATGGCAAGGAGGCCTTTTAGTAATGGTCAAAGAGAGTCTAATAGTTTTATTTCTCTAGCTCCACTTCAGCCAAGTGTGTGTTGTTTGACTCAACAGGAGGCTTGTGATGCTTTAAATGTAGTTATAGGTATGGCTTATATTTTTTCTCAACCTTATTTTATTTTATTTGATTTTAGAGCTAGCCAATCATTTATTTCTAAGCCTTTCTTTGATTTACTACACCTGTATTCAATTTTTCTAGTTGTTTCCCTTTCTATTACTTCACTAAATGGAGATTGTTTGATAGACAATAGAGTTTATTTTTGTGATATTGAGATTTATTATAAGAAGTGGAAGTCTAATTTGATTTTATTACCCATTTCTATATTTGAAGTTATTTTGGATATAGACTAGTTAAGTAGATATGAGGCTCAGATTTATTGCTTGAAAAAGTGAGTTACATTATTTATGGCCAATGAGAGTTATGTATTCCAAATAATTAGTGGAGTTCTATACTATTTTACTTTTACTATGAAAGAAAATAAATTATGGAAGAAGGATTACATGGTATTTCTTGCATTAGTTTAGGATGGGAGTATAGATTCTTACCTTCTTCTAATGTCTCAATAATGCAGGAATTATTTGATGTATTTCTCAAGGAGTTAGTTAATTTAGCTCTAGATAGAGATATAGAGTTCTTCATTGATGTATTTTTGGGTATATCCTTGATTCATTCATCCTAGTGTGTCTACATGGGGAGCACTTATACTATTTGTAAAAAAGAAGGATGGTACAATACAAATGTGTATTGATTATATGGAGTTGAATAAAGTCACTATTAAGAATAAATATCATCTTCCATGGATTAATGATCAATTTGATCAACTTCCTTGATCTTCTATATTTTTGAAGATTGATTTGAGATCCAGATATTAATAGGTAAAGGTAAGATAGTCTAATGTGATGAACATTGCTTTCTATATGACATATGGAACACTATGAGTTCTTAGTCATGCCTTTTGGGGTGACTAAAGCACCATCTATTTTATGGATTTCATGAACAGAGTTTTTATAGATTTTATGGATTAGTTTGTTATTATTTTCATAGATAATATTTTGGTTATCTACTTTTGAGAAAGATAATGCCAAGCATTTGAGGATTATTTTGGAGACTCAGAGACAGCATTAGCTATATGAAAAATTCTCCAAATGTGAGTTTTAGCTAAGGAGTACATCTTTTTTGGGACATGTGGTAAATGGTGCAAATATTTCTATATATCTCAAGAAGGTTCATGCATTTACTAATTGGCTAAGGCCTACTACCATATTTGAGATATGCAGTTTCTTAGGTATGGTTGGATACTACAGGAAGTTTATGAAAGGGTTTTCTCAAAATTTTGCACCTCTGATGAGAATGACTTAGAGTTAGTAGCTTTTGTCTGGACACTAGAGTGTAAGGCTTATTTTAAGAGACAAAAAAATTATTTGGCTTTTACTCCAATTTTGGCTATTCCTTTTGGTAAAAAAAGATTTTAGGTATTCAGTGATGCTTCACTATGAGGTTTGGGGTGTGTTCTAATGTAACATGGTTGAGTTATAGCTTATGCCTCAAGATAATTGAAGCCATATGAGAGAAACTATCAGATATCTGATCTTGAACTTATTATAGTTTTTATGTTAAAGATTTAGAGACTCTATCTGTATAATATCAGGTGCGAGATTTTCATCGATCATCAGAGTTTGAAGTACATGTTCACTCAAAAGGATCTGAACTTATGGCAAAGGAGATGGCTTGAGTTGTTCAAAGACTATGATCTAACTATTTAGTATCAACCTGGTAAGGCTAATGTGGTGGCAGACACTCTAAGTAGGAGGCCTTCTAGATTATCTTGTATATAGTTCACTTCTGATGAGTATTTAACACGAGATATAGAGAGATTATAGTTAAAGGTAATTTCTTCTTCTGATCGGGATTCTGATGTAGTGGCTCAGATGATCATTTAGCCTTCATTGCAAGAAAATATTTAGGAAGCTTAAAAATTAGATGCAGAATATCCAAAGTTGATTGTTCAGATCAGATCTTGTAAAAAGTCTAAACAATGAGTTTCTTATTCTGCTATTATATTTTATGTGGATAGACAGTGACTTTCTTTTTTCTTTTTTTTTTTGAGATTTGAGGCAGGAGATTCTACATGAGGCTCACCTTTTAGTCTATATTATTCATCTAAAAAGCAATAAGTTGTACAAAGATTTGAAGGGTGTGTTTTGGTGTCCTAGATTGAAGAACATAATAGAGTTTATTTTGAACTGTAAGGCATGTTAGCTAGTAAAGGTGGAGCATTAGTGATTTGGTAGCCTTATGCATTCGTTACCTATTCTGGAATGAAAATGGCAAGAGGTGATGATGCGTAACAGTGTAGGGGTATAAGACAATCTTGTTTGTTATCGATCGACTGATGAACTCTTCTCATTTTATTCCAATCTGATAGACTGATCAAGCATATATGTTAGCATAGATATATATCAAAGATATTATCAAATTGCATGGTGTTCCAAATGTGATGATATCTTATCATGTTGGCAGGTTCACCTCCAGATTATGAAGAGGTTATCAGTAGGGACTGGGTATGAAGTTGCATTTTAATAGGGCTTTTCATCCTTAGATAGGCATAAAGTCTGAAAGGACTATTCAGATACTGAAGGATCTTTTCAGACTATGTGTCCTAAATTTTGGGGGTAATAGGGAGGATCATATCCCATTGATAGAGTTTGCATATAATAATAATTATTAGTCCAACATAGGTATGACTCTTTATGGAGCTCTATATGGTAAGAAGTGCATGACTCCTTTGACATTAATAGAGGAGGGAGATAGACAGGTGATAGGGTCAGCCATTATGGATGACACTATAGCAAAAATCCATTTGATCAGAGAATGATTAAAATCTACACAGGATAGGAAGAAGAAGTATTACGATTAGAAATACAGGTTGGTAGAACTTTAGGTTGTTGATTTTATTTATATAAAAACTAGCCCTATAAAAGGTGTCAATAGATTTGGGAGAATTAGTAAGTTAAGTCTAAGGTATATTGGACCATTTGAGATTGTAGATAGGATTAGTAGTTCTACTAAGAGATTTTTTCTACCTAATCAAATGCCTAATATACATAGAGTGTTTCATGTATTTTCTTTAAGGAAGTGGGAATTTGATTCTGGGAAGAGAATATCTGTTGATAAAGTTGAGGTTCATCCAAATCTGCATTATAAAGAAGAACCATATAGGATTAAGGCATATGTGTGAGAAAATTGTGGAGCAAACAAATTTTAATGGTCAAGGTGCAGTGAAAGCACAGGACAACTAGAGAGGCTACTTGGGAGAAGAAATATGAGATAATACAGCTGTATCAAGGTTTATTTTGACTTATTTTGGTTTGAAAATATTGAGAATGCTATTTTTTAAGGTGGGTATATTCTAATAACCTTTAAATTTTAAAAAATATATTTTTACCTAAAATAAAAAAAATTACTTTATGAGTCATTATAAATCCAAATCACAAATCATCTTCACCATAGCATAGATAATATTGTGTTTCAGTTTCACTAATTTTTTCATAATTTTTTGGCACTGGTGCAATACCTTAAGAAATTATCACTTATTGGTACAAGTGGAGATTTAAGACTGTTAGGTGTCCATTTTGCAAACTTATTTAACTTGAGACTTTTAGATATTCTTAGCTAATTTATGAATATTTTTGTATAATTTTTGGATTCTAGGATTTAAAGATATAAAAATATTTTAGGCTAAGAGTTGAATAATTATATTAATGACCAAAATGTCCTATAGATATTTTATTATAAAAAATATCTAAAACCATATAAAATGCCCTTTTACATTTACATTCTCAATTTCACCATGCTAGAGAGCCATTTCTGCCAACAGAGAAAAAAATAGGGGGAAAGAGAGGAAAAAGAGAGGAGAGAGAAAGAAAAAGCCGGGTTATTTTGGCTGTAGAGCCATTTTTATCCATAGGCCAAGTTGGAAAATTTGTTTGTCTCAAAGAAGGTTACACTATGCCTATCCCAATTTGTAATAATACATAATTTTAACAAAAAATTTTGATTAAATTTTTGTTTCCATTATAAAAGTGGATATAACTTTATTCTGGTAAAACTTTAACCCCAAAACTTTTTATATATTATAGAGATTGAGATTGTGAACAATTTGAATATTTTCCAGAAATTTTATACCTGGTGTTATATTATTTATACATCTTTAATAGATAAAAATTAATCCAATATCTAAAAATAATGTTGTAATACAATTAAAAACTTAAAATAGTGTTATGCACGATCTCTGGTAGTTTGGTTATTTTATAAAAATGTGTATTTTTTTCTTAGTAGGAATTTCTGTTGCCTACTATTTAAAAAACTGTGCAATTCTGACAGTCTAAATTATGCTTTAATTACTAGACCAATGTGATTGAGTTATGTGAATTTGGAAATGAAAATATCTGCTGGGAGATATAAGGGATGAGAATCCTTTGAGATTATGTTTGTGATCGAGAATTTGATTTTCAAAAATTTGTCTTTTGGGAGTCATTATGGGACATAATCCTTTGAGATTCCATATAAAAGATGGGGAAATTCTATTGGTAGTTATAAGGGGCCAGAATCATGTGAAATTTTATCAAGGACTAGCGAAATATGTGATATGAACTATTATATGATCTGAATTTTAATTTATTTAACTGCTCAATATTATTATTTGAATTTTGGATAACTGCTAAATATTTATTATTCTACTCAGCTAAGTAATTTATTATACTGCATTTTTTTAGTAATTTTTTATATTTAGATCAGTGTTTTTTATCTGTTGAGCTGGAGTAGCTCATTATGATTTTACTTCTAATTTTTAGGATCTGGAAAAGGGAAGGAGCTTGTTGATTACCAGTTTTAGGATTTGATCTGAGCTTATAAGTATTTCTCTATTTTGATTTTTACACAGTAATGGCTAGTTTATGATTTAGTTATGTAGTTTTGTTTAAGCTATGTAATATGATTGTATATTTATTTTGATGAAATAAAATAGATACTTTTGGATGAGTTAATTATCAATACTTTGAATATTTTGGTATCTTTATAGTCTATTATATGTTTTGAAGTTTAAATTGGAAGAAGATATCTAAAATATTTCCAAAACTAGATCTTGGGATTTTCTTATCAAAGCTCAATATGATAGGACCTTTCCTAATTAGGTTGGGTTGTGACATCCACGAGCTTGGTCATAGATACTCTCAATGATGTATAGGTTGGATATGTAATACCCCAAACTCTTAATTATTAAGATATTGTCTGATTTGGCCTAAGGGCCTCACAGTTTTTTTCTATCGGTGTAACTTCTTAGGAGGTCACTCAACCCAGGATTTCTTCAGGATGAGTATGCTTAACTAAAGAGTTTCTTAAATAAAAATCCAACCATTACATCATAAGGATCCTCGATGTTTAAGAGTTTTACTTCTTTTTACTTAAGGGGTTTCACAATCTCCCCCACTTAAGTAACTAACATCCTCATAAGTATCTTTACCATAGAGTCATCCTACATAAAGATAAGATTCTAAAGGTGGCCCTAATAATTTTAAGTGGTGACTCCCATTATGTAGCACCTTATTCTATACGGGGTTCAAGAGGTGGCTCCCATGGCATAACGCTTTGTCTTGTTTGACACTTATTTCCCATCTCCTGGTTGGTGTACTACTTTGATACCATTTGTAATAGCCTAAACTCTTAACTATCAAATTATTCTTCACTTTGGCCTAAGGGCCTCACAATTTTAATTTATTAGTGTAACTCTTCTAGAGGTCTCCCATTCTAAAATTTCTCTAGGGATAACATGTTTAACTACAGAGTTTCTTGAATGAAATTTTAACTATTACACCAAAAGGCACCTCGATGTTTATGAGTTTAGCTTGTTTTTTTACTTAAGGGGTTACACGATACGTTTGAGGTCATTGAGAGACCTTTCTGTACTCCACCTCACATGCAAATGGTTCTTCTATCCTCAGAGGTATTGACTGAACTAACATCCTATATGGACAAGAGCATAGGTGGTTGCACTAGAAGTTTGATCTATTGCTTCTTTATTCTCAAGGATGAGTTCTTTCTTTGTCCCTTCCAAGATGGAAGTTTCTTCTTACAGTGACATCTTGATGTGGAGTGGCCATTGAGGTTTTAGTCACTCATTTGTATTCTTTTACATTTACATGGCTGTTAGCAAGTTCCAATAACTTTTTTAATGTCTTTAATTAGTATAGTTGAGCACATATGAGAAAAGACATTCCCTTAGTCCTTGAGTCAGGGCAACTTGGGTGACAGCTGGTTCTAGTTCCTTGATGTCGAGAATTTCCTTATGGGAACTCTGTATAAAGTTATTTAGTGATTCTCTATGTTTCTATCTATTTTTAATAGGACTTGCAAGCTCTTTAGGGCTCTCTTGGCATTGATGAACTATACAATAAATATTTATTTGAATTTGATGAAGGAGGTGATCACCCCCATTGGGTAGACTAGTGAACCCTCTAAGTGCCAATTCTTTAAGGGTGCTGAAGAAGAGACAACATTGAATGGCATCATCAGTGTTGAGAAGAGAGGTCATGGACTTGAAGGTTTCCACAAGGTCTATTGGATTAATTGTTTCTTGTTAGACATCTCAATGAGACACCTTGAACTTTGGAGGTGCTCTTACTTTGGAGATTGATAAGGAGAAGACATTAGAAAGCCCTGATTTACTTTCTTGGGTTCACCAAGCTAGCAGGTTAGAATCTTTATCCCTCGTCTAGGGGTGAGTATGGTTAATGAGTGGATTCTATGCATGTTCTTCTTCCAAAGGCTCACAATGAGCTCTGAGATCAGACAGTCCTTTAGGTATGTCAACTATTTGTGCTTGGTTGGTGATGGCCATAAGATCATCTTGAATGGATTGTAGAAGTCGCTCTTCTATTTCTTATAATTCATGGTGAGTGGTGTATTATGGATACATCATGTTTAATAAGGTCCCTAGTTGCTTGGTAGATAGAAACTTTCTGGCCTTTGGCATCAAATCCACACTCACCAAACCTAAGGGGATGTTGAATTCAAATTTTTCACTGGATGATACAAGGCCTTAATTTATGTACCAGATGTAAGCTTGAGGACATGTATGTGAGGAAGATGAAGGTAGAATAGAATGGGAGAAGAGAAAGAATGGATCTAAATAAAACCTTTATTATCTTAGCCAAAAAAAAAAAAAAGAATACGAGGGGGTGAGAGCTCTATCTTATAGGGCTTGGGTTAAGCTATAGAAAAAATAACAATATCTCTCTCTTTCTCTCTTTTTTTCCATGGTGTCTTCATGGAATTTTCATCATGTATTATTTGTGTGCTCTTCTGGTACCCCCTTCCTTCATATTTATAGGCCCTGGAGAGCTACAATAGAATATGTATGGAATATAGTAATAATACTATCGATCTTTGAGGTAGCTCGACCAGTTGTGCCAAGTGGAGAGGCAATCTTGTAGGCGATGATATGAGTGTAATGCACCCATAAGCGACTAAAGAACAAGTTAGAGTGAGGTAGGGATCTGATCTGAGGTTTCCCCATTAGAACGAGGGGGGAAAATGATGATTTTTTGTTGATATCTAAGAATGATGATGATCCGATCGTGAGAGAGGTCTCATGGGAGAGATATATGTCTTTAGCTTGTTTCTTGGTAGGCCTCGCATGGGAGACTTAATTTTGGCTGAGATGAATGAGGATTTGTCTAAATGAGAGAGGAACATTCACGGTCGCCCTCACCAGGGAGGGTAATTTCTTGGAGGAAGTTGTCGGAGGAGGTTGATCGTGCTATAGTGATAATCTCCTTCCTACCTCCTAAGTGTGTCCCATAAATAGGACGTCAACTTCTAAGGAACTACCTCGAATGGGTTATCAGCTCCTAAGCATATCCCTCGAATGGACTGTGGCTTCATCATACTTTGCATCAAACTTTCTCAAATTAGATTTTTCCATTATTAAGTACATACCAATTGAATCCAAAGACATATAAGGAAAAAAGGTTGATTGTTCTACTGTTTAAAAGATCATAGGGGGGTTTTATTCAATTTATATCTAATATTCAACCAATTTAAAATATAACAAGTGGTATCTACTATGTTAGCCCAAAATTATTTGGGTAGTCTATACTTGTTTAACATAACTCTAGGCACCACAACCAAAGTCTATTCTTTCTCTCTACTATGTTATTTTGCTGTGGCATTCTAGGTGCAAAAATGTTGTGCTCTATCCCAATCCTTCACAAAAACATTCAAATCTATCATTTTCAAATTCTCCTCTATGGGCACAATAAATGGTGGCAACGAATCCTAAATTCTTTGAATCTAGTTGGAGAAAATCCGAAATTCCTTAGAAGAACCACTTTTATTATCTATAAACTTGACCCAAGTAAACCTAATGTATTCATTTATAATAGCAAACCCAAATGATTTTCTTCCTAAGCTTATGGTGTTGATGAATCTAAATAAGTCCATATTCAAATAAGTAGTTTATTGATGATAATCTCATTGAGTGAGTGAAAAGAGGACTTAACCTGCTTCATTAGTTGACAATCATCATAAAGGTTTTCCTTAGTGAACTCTAGCTTGGCTACTCCTCTAACTAGGTCGAGGTGTGTGATCTTTTTGTATATCCTTATACTTACATGATAGTGTCTTTTAGGCCACAACCAAGCCCAATATATAGTGGGTTTTAGATAGTGTACATTACTAGACTCATTTAGACTCTCTATGTTAATTATGTTGTCATTATTCACTCTAAAACTATGTAGAATAGGTTTACTATCAAGAAAAAATCAAACATTTTTCAAAAATGAATTTCACATCAAATCCCTTATCACATAACTGGTTCATGTTAAGTTAATTATGCTATAAACCTTCTACTAGCAATACTTTTTCAATGGCAAAGCCATTAATTTCACCTATAGTTTTAGTTCCAAATCACCTTTCTTGTAATATTATCTCCCAAGGTCACTTTTTCTCCACTCCTGAACTCCAGCGTGAAGAATTTCTTTATATCAACTATCATATGGCACTAGCATCTGCTATACAGGTACCATATGCCTTCATCAGACCCCTTATGAAAGTATATCTACAAAATAAATCGAGTTATAACCAGGGTAAGCCAAATGAGTATGTGGTTTTAAACTATTATGATTTCATTCAAGAAATATTTTCAAAACAAAATTTTCATATGTTTCTATTAATAAAATATTTTGTTTTGAAGTACATTCAAATTAAACTTAAGTAATTTTATTGCTCTAAAAAATAAAAATAAAAAATTTATTGTTAGCACTTTCGACTCTCTAAAATTATATTATTGTTTTCAAAATCACATTCCACTGCATGTTGTATTATTCCTTGATTAAAGTCTTTTTTAATTACCAATTCATCCCTCCTGGTTATGCCATGACACTTTTAAGTGGTATTGTGGGTGTTTTTTTGTTTGGCTTAATCACCTAAAGTAGATTCTGGCACTGCACAAATTGGTAATACAAACACTTTGGAAGGGTATGCCATTTCCTGACCACCAGTATTAAATAATATTCTTTTTAATTTTTGAAAAAGTAGAATGTCTACTTTTATATAATCAATTGAGTATCGCATGTGGCATTTAATTCAAACTAGATAGTCATCACCCTATAAAATTGTGAATAGCATAAACATTGAAATATCCTTTACTTAATAGAGTATTAAGGATAAAGAATTTTCACAACTAAATGCTAAATATTTAAATTATTTCATTAATGCTTTCAAATCTGAAGACTATGTGCATGTATCACCCACACAATAAAAAAAGATTCTTGTATAGATTTTGCATTACATATAAATAAAAAAATGAAGTTAAGCAGTCAAGATTAAATATTTTGCTTCATGATTATGAACTAATTAACATGGAACCTAGTGAAACCATTACTGATATGTATATTCAATTTAATAAATTTATAACATATTTGCATGCACTTGATAAAGAAATTTCAAATAAAGAAAATGTTAATAAGATTCTTAGATGTCTGGTTGATTCTTGGGATGTTAAGGTGATAGCAATATTTGAATCAAATAATTTGAATACTTATTCTATTGATAATTTACTTGGTTCATTAACTTCACATGAGCAAAAAACTTTCTCAAAGAATTAAAGATACAGGTCAGGAAAAAAAAGAGAAGATGATTGTGTGAAAATAAATGATTTAGACAATAATTCTGAAGGAGATGAAAATATGAACATAGCGTTGATGATGAGATAGTTCAAGAAGTTCTTGAAAAGAAAGCATATAAATCACAGTTAAAATAAAAAGGTTAAAACATGAAGTTCAATAAGATTTTAGTTTATGTTATTTGCTTTGAATTCGAAAAGATAGGTCTCATCAAGTCTAAATGCCCAAATCATAATATAGCCATCCGATAAAAAAAATTTGAGGATAAGGTGAAGAAGAGTAAGAAGAGAGCTTAAAGGCCTCCTGGGCAAATTTTGACATCATCAAAAATAGAAGCAGAGGAAGAAAGCAAGAACCAATGTCTCATGACAAAAGATCGTAGCAATAACGCTCACTAAAATAAGAATATGATTTTCATACGATGAGTTGATTTATTTTTCGGAATAAATGCATAGTAGTTATAAAAAGCTTAAAAAGAAATTTACTAACCTAAAATATGATCATGCTATATTAGTAGAAGAACACACGAATCAAGTAGAAAGATTTGCATGGTTAAAAGATGAAAATATTGCATTAGAAGATCAGCACTCTAATTTTCAAAAGGAGTTAGAGAAGCTGAAAAACAATCCTAGGGATAAAACACAAGATCATATTGATATAGAACATGCATTTAAATAATTAGAAGAATTGGCTTTGAATATGGATAGTAGTGAGCATGAAGCATTGAAAGTTAAATTTGGATTGTTAGACTGACTTGAACTACCCAAGGCACACCAAGAGGAAGGGTGAATTGGTGTTTAAAAAATTTCTTTTTTAAAAAATGATGGCAAGCTACAACCCAAGCGAAAGCAAATATCAAAGAACAAAATAAAATTTATATTTTCGATTGAACAAAAAAATATTTTTGTTCCTTTTAATTTTTAAAAATTTTATACTATTTTTTTCACAAAAATAATCCAAAGCTATCACAATATAATCAACTCAAATTTCAAGAAAATAATATGTAGGAAATAAACTATTAGAAACAAAAGTGTGAAATAAAGTGATCGAGCACTTCAGAATTTTTTAGTCATTCAGTCAAACCTTGACCTACATCAACTCATCGGAGTCCTTCTCTTTGTGCATTACACTAAACCTTTAGTGACTCTACTTCAGCTCCAACAGTAAGACAGAGAAGCCTTTATAAAATCACTTCCACCCTTCCACGGTGCGGCTGAAAACCTAAATCCTTTCCACCCTCCTGGTGAGGTAGAGAACCTGGAATCCTTTTCACCCTCCTGGTAAAGTAGAGAAATCAGTGATCTTCAACCTTTAAGACTTTCTTCCCTGAGTAACCCAAAAGATTAATGAAGACATTTGGAGGAACCAAGGTAGAAGCTTCCTTGGAGAAACTGCTTAAATCCACTCACACTACTTCTCCCTCTTACATAATTTCTCCTTCTCCTCTCCAAACTCCAAGACCTAACAGGCACTCTCATAGAAATCTCTCAATAGCCAAAGACTTTTTCAAAGTCTAATAAGAGTGTTTAATTATAAAGCTTTCAAAAAACCCTAATTTTTTTAATTCTATCATTTCTATTTATACAGTATGATATGGGTTTGTATGGTATGAATATGTCAAATACCTATTTCATCTAGTACGTCTTAAATAATCATAGTACAAATTGTTCAAACTTTGCATGCTGATCGTATAATATAATCATTGGATCGTATAGTATAATTACTTCATTCATCTTAAGATCATACAGGATGAACTCCAGGATGATTAAAAATCATCTCTATAAATCATCCAGATGATTAATATAATACGGTATGATTTGTTCAAAACTTAAGGTTTCATCTAGGATAATCCCTGGGATGATTGTTCTTCATCTCTACAATTATCCAGTATGGTCTAAATTGTACTGTACGATCTGCCAAGTTTATTAAACCTTAATTTGATTGAATAATCAAGGGGATTAATTTAGGTAACATTTTAAATATCATACAGTTTGAATGGGTTCATATAATATAATATATTTAAAATTTGAATATTAAAATAATTACTTAAATCTGATTGGCATCTCGAGTTTTAGAGTTAAACTGATCATCATGTTTGATCTGGTTTATACAATATGATTAGTTCAAAAACCATTATTACTCAATTAGTCATTTTAATTAATTTTCTAATTAATTGATCATACAGTACAATCAAGTTTGTATGATACAATTAGTTCAAAATTTTACAATTCATTTTCCTACTCTTATGTGTGTGTGTGTACGATCGCCAAGTTAGCATACACCTTTATATATGTTTGACTCAAGAATTATAAAAATAAAGAAAAGAAAAATATAAACTTGTAAAACATTATCCTATTTTACCCAGACTTGAGCCATAATTCTTTTATTGCATGTTGTACAATGTAACTAAAATATTAATAAACACAAAAGCAAATATGCCCTAAAAATACTAGGAGAATTAAAGAGACAATCAATAATATTTGTTATCATCAAAATCATAAGCTCGGGATCTCAAATTGTAATAATTTCCACCTTTTTGAAGATGGAAAATTTTATTGGTTGAATTTTTAAGTGAGTTATATTTTATTCTAATCTCCCCCTCACTAAGTAAATTATTTTTAAAAACATAGGGGAAAATAAAAACAAATTATTAGTATTTTTTATTATTATATTTTTTATTTTAATTTTAAAAATAAATGCAGTAAAATAACACAAAATACAAACATAGAAAAACAAACTAAACAAAATAACATTGGAACAAATATAATCAAACACCTACTCCCCCTTTTGACATTACCAAAAAGGAGAGACAACACAACATAAGAAAAAGTTTAAACAAAAATAAAAGAAAAAGAAAACATAAAAATTATAAAAGAACGCACATCCTATAAGTAGGAGGGCCCTTGATCAGGGGGTGGTGGCTAGAAATTCTAGTGAAGAGCAGTAAACTGCTTGGTGAACCACTCCCTATCGGGCGTTTACTGTTGCTCAACCTACTAGTGGTGCTATTGGAGTGCGTCGTTCTACTGCTGAATCTATGTCCAATGTTGATTCCATTCCTTGATATGCTATGGGATCCTCTTATTCAAGATACCAAAACCCTCTAACAAAGTGGTATAGAGGTCAGACTGGGCTACAAGGGCTGGTCGTGGTATAGGAGCTGGTGCTAGAGCTAGGGTGGAACTAGAACGCTTCCCCCTTCCTCATCAAACTCTGGGCCCTCTTCTGGCTCTTCTCCTTGATGTCAGGAAAAGAAAATTTAAAATGAGCCATCAGTGTAAAAGATAGGGAAATTATCTATGGTGCTAGGATAGATAAGTTGATGTTTATGGTTTAAGACATAGGCAACTAGATGTCCCAAGACAATGTTTTACTTCCATCGGGTGGATGGGTGATAGATAGTAGTTAGATTTTGGAAGTAATTGATAATCATGTGAGCTTCATCAAACTGGGTGTTCGACATAATGTAGTATATGACTAAAGACAAGAGTGGAGTGATGTTGACACTATCTCTAGTTTTAGGAAGAATTGAAGGTGGAATAACATGCTGGATGACTTTAGCATTATGGTTCTAAGAATGAAGAAGAGGCTAGTGTTGATTCAAAGGGGCATTTCTAATTGTTAGGTTTATAGTGGTCCAATCATAATCTCCTTGAGATGATAGTAAATAAGGTTTAAGCCCTTCATTAGAAAGGTGTAGGTAGTTGGCTAGGTGCTGGGTGATAATTTATATAGGCTTCCTACACACATTAGAGGTCATATTAGAGAATTTGGCATTTACGCTAAGACTCACAAAGAATTTGAAAAGAAGTTTGGAATTGAAAGCGAATGCGAGGGTTAGGAGGAAATACAGAGTGGTGGAACCAAATAGGTCCATAAAAGGGTATTGTAGAACATTTTGATCCAAATGATGTGAGGGTGTGATGTGTGCATTCTTGAAATTGTGATAGGCCGACTTGTCCTTAACTAATAGAAATCTGTCATCCAAAGGATGATGAGAAGATCAACCATGGAGTAAGCGGGCTCTCTTACTACATCCTGCCATTTTAGAATTCTAATGCTAGGAATGGAAGTGAATGAAGATTGAAAGATGTTTGGTGAATCAGAAAGTTATAAATCCATCCCTTATATAAAGTTCTTAGTTGATCATACATTACGATTGAGGATCATACAATACGATTAGGAAAGTTAAATCATCTAGACAACTTGTCAAAAAAAGAGGTCAAATTGGACAATTCGATCAAGATCATGTAGAACGATCTTTGAAAAATGTATTCGTCCTATGGAGTCTTTAGTATGATTACCAATTATTGGTCAAATTAGGACTTTTGAAATCTCAAGTGGTGAAGATGTGCATAGTTGTGTTTATCGTACAGTACAAATAAGGTTCGTATAGTATAATCTGAATAATATTAATTTTTCAATTTTTTTTTAAATGTATTGTGTGTGATGATCAGTGAACTTCTACTAATTTAAAATATTAAACACATAAACTAAAAAAAGTAAAAAATAAATAAATAATATAGCAAATACAGAAGCACACAAAATATATAGCTACACAAGTTATTGATTGCACTCTTGCCCTACATAAAGCATAAATGTCAATGACACCTAGTCTAGTCCTCAATATGCTAGAGGTGTCATAGCTTAAGGGTTTGGTGAAAGTTTTTATTAGTTGATTTTTTGTGGCTACATGATGATATTCTATATCTCCCTTGACTATATGATATCTAATAAAATGGTGTCTAATGTCTATATGCTTACTGAGGGAGTGTTGGATTAGATTTTTAGAAATATATATGGAACTAGTGTTATCGCACGTTATTCGAATGGTCCCTACATATAGTCCAAGGTCAAGGATTTATTGCTTTATAAATAAGACATGAGCAACATAGCTTCCTACTTTTATGTATTTTGCCTTAATGGTGGATAGAGTTACTGAGTTTTGCTTCTTACTAGACCAAAAAACTAATGATTACCTATGAATTGATGGGTTCCAGAAATACCTTTTCTATCCATTCTACACCCTACAAAGTCTAAGTCATAATATCTAATAATTTCAACGGAAGAGCTATATTCAGGATACTAGATACCTAAATTTTGAGTGACTAGAAGGTATCTAAGGATTTTATTAACTGCTATCATATGGGATTCTTTGGGATCATCTTGGAATCTAGCACAAAGCAAATGCTAAACATAATATCAAGTCTGCCAATTATAAAATACATGAGATTTCCTATAATCCCCTATACTTTTTTTGATCTACTAATTTTCCATTAGGATCTTTATATAATTAAATAGGAAGAGTTCATGGGTGTATTAATTGCTTTAGTAATTTTTCATCTCATACTTCCTTAAAATATCTTTGATATATTTACTTTGACTAAGAAATGAACCATCATCCCTTTGCTTCACACTAAAACTAAGAAAAAATATTAGCTTTCCCATCATACTCATTTCAAATTCTCTACTAATAGTTTTTGAAAAATCATTACAAAGATTTTTATTAGTTGATCCAAATAATATGTCATTCACATATATCTGAACAATGAGTAGATCATTTCCTATTTTCTTTAGGATTAGGGTGCTATCTACACTACCCTTAACAAAGGAACTACTATACTCTGGTCCTTAGTTCTACTATAGCCATTTTGGTACCTACTATACTCTGATCCTTAGTTCTACTAACCAACTCCTATACATCATTCCAAACAAAATGGTTTAACTCTTTTTGCATAGCTAGGATCTAGAATTCATCAAATAGGGCTTGATCTACACTTGTGGGCTCTACCATAGAGAATAATGCAGAATGACTAACCTCCTTCCTAAGTCCATGCCTAGTTCTAACTCCTATAGATGGATCTCCTAAGATGGGCTCCCTAAGTATCAAAAGTTCAATGGAGGGTGTTAAGCCTCATTGAACAATCCCTAGGCACACTAAGAGAGGGGGGGGGGGGGGGGATTTATTCTTTAAAAATTTACCCCTTTAAAAATAATTCAAACTAATAATGAGTGCAAGTAGAAGAACTTAATAATAAATAATATAACTTTATTTCAATCAATTCTCCTAACAAATATCAATGACAAAAGATTTTTCTTTATTTTTGTTTTTTAATTTTTTTCAATAAGAGTTAAAACTAAAGACGATGTGATAAACAACTCCCAATTTTGTAATAATAATAAATATGGAATAAAATAAAATTGCAAGAAAATAAAAATGTAGAAAGTGAATTAGAATGAGCACATAAGAATTTTATAGTGGTTCAGGCAAAAACAAATGACCTATGTCCACTCCTCAGACTCCTCTCCGGGCATTGTACTAACCCTTAGTGTCCCTCCTTTAGCCCCCAAGCAAGGTAGATAAGCCCTTACAAGTATCACTTCCACCAACCCGGTGCGGCAGAGAACTGGAATCTTTTCACCCTCTTGGTGAGGTAGAGAACCAAGGAAGCTCTTTTCACCCTCATGGTGAAGGAAGCAAACCTGGAAGCTTTTTCACCCACCTGGTGAAGGCAGAGTACCTTGACCTTTGACCTTGAAGCTTTTATATTCCCCGAGCAACCCTTGTAGATCTATAGAGCCTTGTGGATGAATCAAGGTGTAAGCATGCTCGGTACAACCGTGTGAAAATCCTCACACTACTCCCTCTCACAAAACACACCTTCTCCTTCTTAGCTCTCCAAGATCTCTCATAGCTCTCTCATAGAATTCCATCAATAGCCAAAAGTCTCTCTAAGACATAATTAAGAAAAGCATTAAATCAAGGTCTCCAAAAACATATAATTGATGATTGTGCAGTATGATTAGTTCAAAAACATGATAACTTCTAGCATGATGGAACAATCATAGGATGAACTATTTAAAATCTGAATACTAATCGTACAGTATAATCTGTAGATCATATAATATGATTAGTTCAATTATCTTATGATCATATTGTATGATTATTGGGTTGATTAAAAATCAACTCTTCCTATCATCCAATATGATTGACATCGTACTGTACGATTAGTTCAAAAATCATGATTTCGTCTGGGACTATCACCAGGACAAAAATTCTTCATCTATGCCCATCGTATAGTATGATCCACATCGTATAATATGATTGACCAGATTAATTAAACTTTAATTTGATTGATTAATTATGGGGAATAAATTAAGTTTTTAAATATCATACTGTATAAATGATATTAAACATTATGATCAGTTTAAAAATAAAAAATTAAAATACTTACTTAATTTTGATTAGCAGCTAGGGTTTCCATTTTAAATAGATTATACAACATGATTCGTATTGTAAAGAAAAAAGGTTTGGAGAACATGCTAGATAATATGAGCATTTTGGTTTAATGATTGGATAAGTGGCTAGTGTTTATTTAGAGGAGTTTTCCGAATAACTAAATTTACAGTGTTCTAGTCATAATCTCCCCAAGACGATAGGATATGGGGTTGAACCCCTTTAGTGGACAGTTGTAGGTATTCAACTAAGTCCTATTTGGTAATTTATACGGGTTGTACACACATGTATGAGGTCATGGTAGAGAGATTTGTAGACACTCGTAGTCTCACAAAGAGTTCATAAAGAAGTTCAGAGTTGAAAGGTAAGGCAATGGTAAGAAGGAATTGAAGAGTACAAGTGGCAAAAAGATTCATTACCCTATATATGAGAATCGACTGGTCATGGATGCAGGATGGTGTAATATGAGCTTCCTTGAATCTACAATAGTAAAATTCATCCTCAACCATTTGGAAGTGATGGTTAATTGGATGACGAGAGGAACTGCCTTGGAGCAATTGACGGACTCGCTTGTCATCTGCCATTAAGAAGGTTGAAGGTATGGATCCAAGTGAAAGAGGAATAGAAGGATGGAGTGAGTGAAAACTTAGAAATCCCTCCTTATAAAAATTTAGTAGATCATATAGTACAATCGATGTTTATACTGGATGATTAAAAGAATTCAATTTGTCTGGACAATTTATCATAAAAATTCATCAAATCATACAATACGATCAGGATCATACTGGACTCAATATGACCTTTGATTAAAAGGTTCATATAGTATGAATAAGTGTTTGTATAGAATGATGATGTTTTAAATATCGCACTAGATAATTTAATTCATTCAATGGTAACTAACACGTGGATCATACAATACAGATAGGTGGATCGTATAGTATGATCGTGAATGATTGGTCAAATAAAAAAAGATGAAATCATAGACGATGAGGATGTGATGAGTTGTGTAAATCGTACAGTACTGATGAGGTTCATTTAATATGAATGTGTATACTTTTTTTTTAGGTGTGTGATGATTAGGGAATAAGTACTACTAAGAAAACTACACTAAACACTTAATAAATATTAAATCAAATACAAAAAATACAGAAACACACAAAACACATAAAATCTCAAGCTGTTGATTTCCTCTTGCCCTGAATCAAACATAAATGTCAATGACACCTAGTCTAGTCCTCAATGTGCTCAAGGTTTCATAGCTCATTGGTCTGGTAAAGTTGTCTGATAATTGATCGTCAGTCACTACATGATGCAACTCAATATCGGCCTTCGCAATATAGACCCATATGAAGTGATCTCTGATGTATATATGCTCAGTATGGGAGTGTTTGGTAGGATTCTTAGAGATGCATATGGCCCTCATATTATCACACATAATTTTAATAATGCCAATAAGGAGTCCAAGGTCAAGGATTTGTTCTTTAGCCATAAGACTTGAGTAACACAACTTTTTATAATAATATATTTTGCCATAGCGGTAGAAAGAGCTATAGAGTTGTGTTTTCTATGTGATTAGGAAACCAAGGATTGAACTATAATTTGATAGGTTTTAGAGGTGCTTTTTCTATCAATCATATATCCTATAAAGTTTGAGTCTGAATATCCTATAATTTCAAATGAGGTGCTATGTCTAGGGTACCAGATACCTAAATTTTGAATGCCTAGAAGATATGTGATTCCTTAGGATCTGTTTGAAATCTTATATAAAGGTAAACATTAAATATAATGTTAGGTCTGCTAGTAGTTAAATATAGAAGTGTTCCCATTATACCCCTATACTTCTTTTGATCTACTAACTTCCCACTTGCATCTTTTTCTAATTGAATGGTAGAGCCCATGGGTGTATCAATTACTCTAGCATTTTTCATCTCAAATTTCTTTATATTATCCTTAATATATTTACTTTGGCTTAAAAAAGCTCCATCATCTACTTTCCTTACACTAAAACAAATGAAATAAGTAAGCTCTCCTATCATACTCATTTCAAATTCTCTACTGATTGCTCCTGAATATTCATTAGAAAGATTTTCATTTGTTGATCTAACTAATATATCATCAACATATATTTGAACAATGAGTAGATCATCTGTTACTTTCTTAAGGAATAGGGTGGTATCTACACTGCTATTAATAAAGGATCTATCTAGAATAAATGTGTTAAGCCTTTCATACCATGCCCTAGGTGCTTGCTTCAATCCATATAATACCTTTTTCAATTTGTAGACATGATTGGGAGAGGTTGACTTTTCAAATCCATGGGGTTGCTCTATATATAAATCTTTCTTATTCAAAAAGATGCTTTTTATATCCATTTAGTATAGCTTAAAACCTCTAAAGCAAGCAAAGGCTAACAGCACTCTAATAACTTCTAACCTAGGTATAGGGGTAAAGGTACCCTCAATATCAATGAAATCTATTTGATTATTCCCCTTAGCTAGTAATCTAGCTTTAATTCTAATTATTACTCCAAAGTCAATCATCTTATTCTTGAAAACCCATTAGGTTCCTATAATACTCTAGTCCTTAGGTCTACTAACCAATTCCCAAACATCATTTCTAACAGATTGGTTAAATTCTTCTTGCATAGTTAGGATCTAAAATTCATCAGATAGGGCTTGATCTACACTAGTGGGTTCAATCATAGAGATGAAAGTAGAATAACTAACCTCCTTCCAAATTCCATGCCTAATCCTAACTCTTATAGAAGGATCTCTTAAGATGAGTTCTCTAGGATGACTAGATGCATATCTCCAATCTCTAGGCAAGGGCTCCTGAGATTCTTCTCTATTTCCTAGGTCAATAGATTAAATTTCTTGGGTGACCTCTACCTCTTCCACTTCTTCTAACCTAGGCTCACTAAATTTATCAGATTCATCAAATACTACATGGGTGATCTACTCTACCATTAAGGCCCTCTTATTGATAACTCTATAGGATTTACCTATAAAAGAAAAACCTAGGAAAACTCCTTCAACAAATTTAGTGTCAAATTTTCCTAGAGGAGATTTACCATTTATTAGAATAAAACATTTATGTCCAAAGACGTGAAGGTAAGAAAGATTGGGTGTTCTACCCTTAAGTAGTTCATATAGAGTCTTACTATGTTTGGATCTAAGATTTTCCCTATTCATAACATAACAAGCAGTATTAATTGCTTCTGCCCAAAAATATCTAGGCAGTGAATATTCTGCTAACATGGCCCTGATAGCTTTTATTAGGGTTCTATTCTTTCTTTCATCTAGCTCATTCTATTGAGAGGTTCTAAGGGCAAAAACATTATGTTCTATACCCTGCTCCTTATAGAATGATTCAAACCTATCATTTTTAAATTCCCAACCATCATCACTATGGATAGTCGATATTTTACATCCTAATTTTCTCTAAATCTAAGTATAGAAATTTCTAAATTTCTCAAATGATTCACTTTTATGTGCTAAGAATCAAACCCAAGTGAATCTAGAAGAATCATCAACAATCACGTATCAGAAGGTCTTCCTACCTTGGCTGGTTGTAATAACTTATCCAAACAAGTCCATGTGAAGAATTTTTAGTGGTCTAGAAGTGAAGATTGTTACAAATCTGGTTTTGATGATGACAAACACGTCTCTTTTGTGTTTTACTTGGCTAACCCGTTTCAGGCACAAAAGATCACAAGCAACTCAAGTAAACTCAAGATCGGGTCCAAATGTGTCCAATGTACTATTTTCCTTTTTCTTGAGTCAATTGTAATGTAACTGATCTCTTAGCTAAGTAACCTTGCACACACACACTCAGGGGGAGAGCTTGAGTGAATTAGAATTTCTGTTCAAATTTTTGTTTAGATCGTGCTGGATGATAGTCACATCGTCCTGGATGATCAAGTAAAAACAGAAACCCTAATTAGGGCGACCAAGTTAAGAGGGTCTAATTAAGCAGATCATCCTGGATGATCTTTCGATTATACGGGACGATATGCTCAAATCAGAAATTCTCAGCCGCCAGATCAAGTTAGGCAAGTTTTTATTTTTAGATATTTGGTCTGATCGTCACGGATGATACGTGTATCGTCCCGGATGACACGTGTATCATCCCGGACGATTCAGTACAATCATGCCTAAATTAATCTGGTAATTAAGAAAAGCAATTTATATTGGATTGATACGATCATATCGTCCTGGACGATCGCAGGATCGTCCCGCACGATCATGATCGTTTAGTGCATTTCAGCTGTACGACCCGAACTATGCTCAGGATGATTTCGGCACTTTTTGAACTAATCGTACAGGACGATACCCTTATCATCCTGGATGATCAAGTCATTTTTTGGTCGTCTAGTACAGTTTGTTCTGGATGACCCGAACTGTCTTCTGGACGATATTCCTCAATTTACACTAATCGTCCCGAACGATCGCAAAATTGTATGGGACGATATGAACAACTTTTTGAATTGATCATCCAGAAGAGCCAGATCGTCCAGGCTGAATCAGCTGATTTTGAACTGATCGTACAGGAAGATCTATCGATTGTCCTGGATGATCTTGGCCAACCAGTTGAGATTTAGGGCAAATTTTAAGCCCTCCAATAAAAGAACTTTTTCTTGAAACAAGAAAACTCTTTTGCCACTTTCCTTTCCAGAGAAACCCTAGAGAGAGAGAGAGTTTGGGAGAGAGAGAGGATCTTGTGAGGGGGAGTTAGTGAGGGATTCACTAAGGTTGCTCCAAGCACATATCAGAGTCGTCTTCTCCGCTCTTCGTCTTTCATCGTGTTAGTGTTCTTTGGGAGAGGATCGTCGGCAAGAAGATCCAATGTTCTCTTCCTGCTTCAGGAGGAAGCAAAAGGACGTTGGGTTCTCTGCCCGCTTCTGGTGGAAGCAAAAGGAGTCCGAAGGTTCTTTGCCTGCTTCAGGAGGAAGCAAAATGAGGTTAGGTTCTCTGCCTCACCTGGTGGTGGAAAGGAGGTTTTGATACAGGCTTCTCCGCCTTGCTGTGGGAGCAAAAGGAGAATCACTTTTTGTTTAGTGCAATACCCGGAGGGGAGGCTCCGGGGAGTGGACGTAGGTCAAGTTGACCGAACTACTATAAAATCTGGTTTGCTTTTCTGATTCTATTTTGTAC